>CM034463.1:13861818-14461818 GCA_019925255.1 Litchi chinensis | reverse complement strand
GCTTGTACGAAACTAAAAACAATCCCATTGAAAATTAAAAGCAACGATTTATTATGTAGACATTCTAATAAGAACCCTTTATATTTGACTTCAGTTATGAACTATGACATAGATTACAATTGTGTATATCGAACCCCTTCAGATTATGCATTTGAAAGCTTTGAATACCTTGAAAGCTTCAACAAATTCACGCAATTCCAAATTAAACAAAACACTTACCACTTAGAGATATTATACCAAACAACTACACCCACCAAATTAATCAAAAATAAAGAACCAAAAATTTAATTTTCCTTCAGCAGAAAAAAACAAAAATTTATTAAAAACGACATAATAATCGCAGTTCAAGATTTTTTTTTTTTTTTTTAAATAAAAAACCATTTTTTCTATACGAGTAATTTCATAATTCAACAAAACAAAAGCAACCGGGTGAAGTGAAGATTCGAAACTTTAACAGTCTCATAATAGATTCTATCGATATAAATCAGAACTAAACATAGCAGATCTTATTTTAATAACTCGAAATCGTAAAAAACAAAAGACCAATAAATCGAATGTTGCTTGATTGATCTGAAAACTAGGGTTTTGGAGAAATAGGAAAAGAGAGAAAGAAAACCAAATTACGTTCTCAATGAAGAGGATGTCAGCGACAACCACGGCGCCAACGATTCCGCCCAAGATCACCATTGGTCCGGTTAGCAGACTCCATTTACGGTGAATCATTTTTCTTCTTCCTCCGCTCCAACACCGTCTCTGTTTCGCTTCAGGGATTGACTTTAAAGGCTTCGACTCCATTTGGGCCTGGGCTCATAATCCTCCCCAGGCCCATTTCGTATTTGCCCGCATGTTAAGTCACATTGGTTCTCTAGTAGTCAATTTTGGGTGCTAGTTGCTAACTTAAAATAGAATAATTGAGAGTCGGATCCTCCATACTGCTCAATATAGTTTAATGATAGAAAGAATTTAATAATACAAATTTAAATTATTTTACCGTAAGTGAAAAAAGGTAAAACCTAGCATGATTTTTCTTGCAGAATTCTTCATAAATAAGAACTGATCTCAAGGATGAGATTTCAATTTTCATCTGTGAAAGTAGATATTCTCTAAACAAAATTACACATTATTTTCAAACTCAAATTATTGTTACATAAATATAAACTGATTATTCAATTCTAATATAAAAGGTATTAAACATTTAAGAATAATTTTTTGTTTACTGACAATCAATTCTTTTAAAAGAGAAGGCTAGATCTTTTAAACTTGTTTTTTTAATTCATATTTAAATAATGTATCATATAAATTATTAACATTTATAAATTATGGGATAATTTCAAATTTGATCATCTATATAATATGTGGTGAGGGCATGAATTTAAATAAATTTTTTTTGAAAAAGTTAACAATTTTGGTCTTTAATTGATTTAAAACTTACAAGTTGATAGCTTAAAAATATAATTACAAGTTGATCTTTTCCACCTTCCAAAAAAAAAAGAAAAAAAGTTGATCCATTCCCTCCTCTCCCCAACCCCACCCCTCCACGCCAATTTTTTTTTTTAATGTACACGACGGCAATCAAAACTCAACAATCCCCACAAGATTCTTCTGACCTACCAAGGATGGCAGAGAAACACCGCATTGCTATTATGCCGAGTCCAGGGATGGGTCACCTCATACCACTCGTTGAGTTAGCAAAACAGCTGGTTCTCCGCCACGGATTTTCAGTCACCTTTATAGTCCCCACAGTGGCTCCAGTACCAAATGCTCTCAGAGCCCTTCTCGAAACGCTTCCACTAGGTATGGACTATGTACTTCTGCCTCCTGTTGAATTTGATGAAGGCGTCAAACTCAAAACCGCAACCAAGATTTTCCTCACAGTCATGCGGTCTCTTCCTTCAGTTCCCGATGTTTTGAAGTCATCGGTTGCTAAAACTAGATTGACGGCCTTCTTTGTTGACATGTTCGGCGTGGACGCATTTGATATAGCCAGAGAATTCAAAATCCCTATATATATATATATATGCTATCTCTCCCCTGCTACAACTTTGTCGTTGGTTTTTTACCTGCCGAAGCTGGACGAGAAGGTCTCTTGTGAATATCGAGACATGAGTGAGGCGATCAAGATTCCTGGTTTCAACGTCCCTGCCCACGGGAGGGATCTTATGGAGTCAATTCAAGACAGGGAAAACGAGGCCTATAAGTTGGCTGTTAGCAACGCAAAACGTTACAGTTAGCCGACTGTATATTGGTAAATACATTCCTGGACTTGGAAGCAGGACCCATCAAAGCTTTGCAGGAATGTGGACTTGGAATACCACCCATTTACCGGATTGGACCTTTCATTCAAACAGGTTCAAATAGTGGGGCTGATGGGTCGGAGTGTATAAGATGGTTGGATGATCAGCCCAGAGGTTCGGTTTTGTTTGTATCATTTGGTAGTGGTGGCACTTTGTCACATGACCAACTCAATGAATTAGCTCCAGGTTTGGAATTGAGTGAGCAAAAATTTTTGTGGGTTGTAAAAGGCCCTGATGACAAGTCTGCTAATGCTTCATTTTTTAGTGCCCAAAGCAATGCGGATCCTCTTAGTTTTTTACCACCAGGGTTCTTAGATAGGACCAAAGAGAGAGGACTAGTGGTGCCACCTTGGGCGCCACAGATTGAGGGGTTGAGCCACGACTCCACAGGTGGGTTCCTTACACATTGTGGTTGGAATTCGATACTAGAGAGTATTGTTCATGGTGTACCTTTGATTGCTTGGCCTCTCTTTGCGGAGCAAAAGATGAATGCTATAATGTTACATGAGGATCTTCTTCTTGTTTTTGCTTCTCTACATTCTTCGTATTCAATTTCTCTTCTCTAGCTCTAGAACCAAGCATAGATAATATCAATTTCCATTTAAGAGATTTTGTTATTATTATTATTATTTTGAAATCGATTTTGTTATTATTTTTAGTTTATAAATGTTAATAAATTTTGTAAGTTATGTTTCTCCCGGGTTTTATACTCTTTTTTTTTTTGTGATATTTTATATAAAATGGTATGAGCCAAAAACTTAAATATCTAAAATAAACTTGTTTGAAGGGTAGAAAAATGAGACCATTTGATAATTTAATACTGCCTTCGAGGATAACTACATTTGAATTCTGACTGGTGGCACTTGACTATATAAAAATTCATTTGAAAATAATAATAGATAAACTTTTAATGGTTTTCTGGTTACACTGAACGACAATGTTAAGACACAGTCAAGATGATTAAAATATTATATATAATTAAAGAGATCACAAATTAATTTTATAATCAAGTAAATCTTATATATATTAGATTCTTATTCAGTTCAAATTCAACCAAAGAAAATGTAGGGTATAGATTTCGTAAAGATAGAAGAACACAACAATTGCCAGGTCTTTCTTACACCACTAATAAAATACAAATCTTACTTTCACAATTACATCACAATCTTTATTATAACTGAACATTAGGGTAATTAAATTAACTTCCCTTGAGATTTACTGTAATAACTAGTGTCAAGGTCTACATTTTATAACACAGACCTCTTCTGCAAATACGATGACTAACTTTGACTGCTGAAATTACTAGAATATCCTTAAATTACTTTAAAACTAAATAAAAATAATAAAGTAATAAAATTATAATTAAAAAAAATATACTAGAGAGCGTGGAAGAGATTTTCCAAATAAATTCTAAAAAAATCTAAGTGTTACCTCAAACGCATCCTCCTCATTCGGAAAGCCTAATTTAGTTGAAAATCTTCCAGTAAAGGTCTAAAATGTGAGTCACAGAGAACCAACTGCTTGGTTAGATACTTTGAATTGACTTGATTTTTACTAATTTTTCGATTTATGTTTAATTTTATTCGGATATTAGACAAAATAAATATACCCTTGAGAACTTAAATCTTGACTGACCGCAAGAAACGTTTATAAGATGCAATCCTGAACTCTACGATACCCCCTTTATTAGACCAAACCTTATTGAAAGTTAGTGTCGATAGCCCCAAAAATTAAGCAACGACCAAATAATTAAGAGAAAATTGAGAAAATGGTCCATTTGGAGAGGTCAACCTCAAAAATAACCTTTTATGATTGATAGTACAAAAAGGTACAAAAAAAATGCATGAATGGACAAAAATACCCTTAATAAGTCATTTTTTAAAATCAATCCCAACCCCGAGGTTGGGAATCCCAAATAGAAAAAAAAAACATAAATGGACAAAAATACCCTTAATGAGTATTTTTTAAAATCAATCCCAACCTATAGGTTGGGATTCTCAACTTTTAGGTTGAGATTCCAACCTACAAGTTGGGATCCCGACCTAAAGGTTGAGAATCCTAACCTTAGATGTTTATTCAAGTTTGAGACTCCCAACCTCAAGGTTGGGATTTCCATCTTTGAAGTTGAGATTTTAAATATGAATGTTGAATCAAGGTTGGGATCATATTGAATCAAGGTTGGGACTCCCAACCTTTAGGTTGGGATTCCCAACCTTGAGGTTGAGAATATCAACCTGAATGTTCAATTAAATATATTTCGTAATCAAACAAAATTTTGGGGTTTTTTTATAATTACAATATTTATCATAGAAGGCGTTTCTTGGGTAAAAAGCGTCCTTAAAGATATTTTTTTAAATTACAGAATTACACTTTTAGTTTTCTAAATTATCAAAACTTACCTTATTATTATTTTTTGAACAAAATTACCCTTTCTAGTTTTTCAATATCAAAATCTATAATCTCAACCTCAAGGTTAGGATTCCTAACCTTAATTGAAAATTTAGGGTAAAATTCATGATTAAATAAAATTTTGGAGTTATTTCATAATTATAATATTTATCATAGAGGACGCTTCTTACCCAAGAAGCGCCCTTAAAAGTATTTTCAAAAATTACGGAATTGCATTTTTAGTTTTCCGAATTATCAAAATTGATCTTATTATTATTTTTTGAACAAAATTACCCCTCCCATTTTTTCAATATCAAAACCCATAATCTCCCACAATTCATCAACAACCACAATTCATCAATCCAATTTATTAACATCATCATCTCCCACAACAACAACAACAACATCAAATCATTCATAAACTCATTAATAAACAAGCAAAATAAATAAATAAATAAATAAGAAATCTGGTTCTGGGTTCGCAAACCCAAAACCAGTGTCAGTTCTGGGTTCGCACTGGTTCTGGGTTCACGAACCCAGAACCGATGTGGTTCTGGGTTCGCGAACCCAGAACCAGTGTCGGTTTTGGGTTCGCGAACCCAGAACCATATGGTTCTGGTTCGCGATCAGATCTAACTCAAGAAAAAAAAAGAGAAAAAAAGGAAAAAGAAGAAGAAGAAGAAGAAGAAGAAGAGAGGGAGGAGAGATGGGAATGTAGATGGGTTAGGGCATTTTAGAGAGAGAATGAGAGGAAAAAATTTGATGGGGTGAGAATTTTAGAGAGAGAATCAGAAATGGGGTGGGTCATTGGAGGAAAAAACCATGGTAGGTGGTAATTAGTTGGACTATTAAGGGTATTTTGGATAAAAAAGAATCATACTGTAGGGAATTAAAAAAAAAAGGTAATATTCCAAAAGGTTATAAAAAAAAACTAGATTTGGTTAAAACCCAATAATTAATTAACCCGCCACACCCTCCAATGTTTTGGCTATGGAGCTACGTATCATCAACAAATCACAAGTCCAGTTGACCGTCCCTTGAATAGTAGCTTAACCTACTCAAAAGAAGCATTCAACAAAGCTATAGCTAAGCTTTTCCTCTTGTCAACAATGGCAGAGAAACACCGCATAGCTATCATGCCGAGTCCAGGGATGGGTCACCTCATCCCAGTTGTTGAGTTAGCAAGACAATTCGTTCTCCGTCATGAGTTTTCAGTCACCTTCATAGTACCCACAGTGGCTCCAGTGCCAGAAGCTCTGAAAACCCTCCTCGAAGCGCTTCCACAAGGTATGGACCATGTGCTTCTTCCTCCTGTTGAATATGATCAGGAAGACGTTAGAAGTGATAACCTTATTGCCCTCACAATTGTGCGGTCTCTACCTTCATTTCGCGATGTGTTCAAGTCATTAGTTGCAAAAACTACATTATCAGCTCTTGTTGTTGATCTGTTCTGTATCGATGCTTTTGACATAGCTAGAGAATTCAACATTCCATCTTATATATACTTTCTCACCACTGCTATGTCTCTCTCGTTGTTGTTTTACTTGCCAAAGCTGGATGAGATGGTTTCTTGTGACTTTAAAGACATGCCTGAACCCATCACAATTCCAGGCCTCAAATATCCTGTTCATGGAAGAGATCTTCCGGAGCCACTCCAAGACCGGAAGAGCCAGATCTACAAAGTTTTTCTTAGCTACACAGAACGGTACCGTTTGGCCAAAGGTATCATGATCAATACGTTCTTGGACTTGGAACCAGAAGCTATCAAAGCCTTGCAAGAGAGAGGTCAAGCTGGAATACCACCCATTTACCCGGTTGGACCACTTGTCCAGACCGGTTCGAGTGGTGGGGCTGAGTGTATAGAATGGTTGGATGATCAGCCAAGTAGTTCTGTTCTGTTTGTGTCGTTTGGTAGTGGTGGCACTTTATCTCATGACCAACTCAATGAATTAGCACTAGGCTTGGAGTTGAGTGAGAACAGATTTATATGGGTTGTGAGAAGTCCTGATGATGAGTCTGCTAAAGCTTCATTTTTTAATGCACGAAGTAACGCGGATCCTCTTAGTTTTTTACCACCAGGGTTCTTAGATAGGACCAAAGAGAGAGGGCTAGTGGTGCCATCTTGGGCGCCACAGATTGAGGTGTTGAGCCACGCCTCCACAGGTGGGTTCCTAACACATTGTGGTTGGAATTCGACACTTGAGGGTATTGTTCATGGTGTACCTTTGATTGCTTGGCCTCTCTTCGCGGAGCAAAAGTTGAACGCTGTACTGTTGACTGAGGATCTCCAAGTGGCTTTGAGACCAAAAGCTAGTGAAAATGGCGTAGTGGGAAGAGATGAGATTGCTAAGATTGTAAAAGGTCTAATGGGTGGCGAAGAAGGGGTGATGATCCGTGACAGAATGAGGATCCTTAAAGAAGGTGCTGCCAAGGCCTTAAGTGAAGATGGATCTTCCACCAAAGCAATCTCTGAATTGGTGCTTGAGTTGAAGAATCAGTCAAGTTCGTAAACTTTGGTTTAGTAATCACTGTTTCTCTTATCTTTATTATTTCTTATTGTTCTTGTTTCTCTGCCAATTTTTCTTCTACATCTGGAATTAATGATAAAGTAGTGATGATCTCTTATTAAAAGTTTATCTCTGCATATATTAGGAGACGTGAATAAGCTATATAGTAACAAAAATAATCTTGCTTTCTTTTCCTTTTTCTTTTTTCAATATCTTTCATTCTTTTTCTGATTGACAAGAAATGAACTTGATTTTTAATAGAGTAAAAACTTGATTCTCATTCATGTATGGTCCCGCAGCATACTACAAAATACCAAGAAACAAACATGACATTTCCAGTTGCATTAAAATAAAAAATCAATCTGGTTTTCGTTGTACAAGTCTCCACCTTTATTATAATGCTATACCAAACCGGCCGGCAGCTTACATTGATAACAACATTTTTATATTGCAAGTCTCCACCTAACAGTCATTTTCATTGTTCAAAAGTCCCCCTACCGCTCATTTATATATTACAATTTGTGATGAAGTGAACCATCACAGACCCAATTATCACAGACCCAGTTATGTTCTCTACAATGGCCTGTAAACACCACATAGCTATCATGCCGAGCCCGGGGATGGGTCACCTCATCCCACTCGTTGAGTTGGCAAAACAACTCATTCTCCGCCATGAATTTTCAGTCACCTTTATAGTCCCCACAATTGGTCCACCATCCAAAGCACTAACAGCCCTTCTCCAAGGCCTCCCTGAAGACATGAACTCTGCACTTCTTCCTCCTGTTAATTTCGACCAAGGCGTCAAAATCGAAACCCAGATTGTCCTCACAGTCATCCAATCTCTTTCTTCCATACGTGACGTCTTCAAATCGCTAGTTGAGAACACAAACTTGGTGGCCTTTGTTGTTGATGTCTTTGGCACGGACGCTTTTGATGTGGCCTTGGAATTCAATGTTCCACCGTATATATACTATATCTCTAATGCTATGTGTTTGTCTTTTGTGTTACACTGGCCAAAGTTGGATGAGATGGTTTCATGTGAATTTAGAGACATGCCTGAACCCATCAACATTCCTGGTTTCAGCATACCTGTTCATGGAAGAGATCTCCCGGAGCCACTTCAAGACCGAAAAAACGAGACCTATAAGCAACTCATACAAATTGCAAAACGTTACCGTTCTGCCCAAGGGATCATGATAAACACCTTCATGGACTTGGAACCTGGAGCTATCAGAGCTTTAAAGGAGGGAGATGAAACCGGAATACCACCCATTTACCCAATTGGACCACTCATTCAAGCCAGTTCAAGTGGTGGGGCTGATGGGTCAGAGTGTATAAGATGGTTGGATGATCAGCCAAAAGGTTCCGTTTTGTTTGTATCATTTGGCAGTGGTGGCACACTGTCTCATGATCAACTAAATGAATTAGCTCTAGGCTTGGAATTGAGTGGGCACAAATTTTTGTGGGTTGTAAGATGCCCGGATGATAAGTCTGCTAATGCTTCCTACTTCAGTGTCCGAAGTAACTCGGACCCTTTCGGTTTTCTCCCCACAGGGTTTTTGGATAGGACCAAAGAGCAAGGCTTGGTTGTGCCATCTTGGGCACCACAGATTCAGGTGTTGAGCCATGACTCGACTGGTGGGTTCCTGACACATTGCGGGTGGAATTCAGTACTTGAGAGCATTGTTTATGGCGTGCCTTTGATTGCTTGGCCTCTCTTTGCAGAGCAAAAGATGAATGCTTTAATGTTAACTGAGGATTTGAAAGTGGCTTTGAGGCCAAATTCCTGTGAAAATGGCTTGGTGGGTAGAGAGGTGATTGCTAGTGTTGTAAAGGGTCTGATGGGTGGGGAAGCTGGGGCGTTGATTCGTGACAGAATGAACATTCTTAAAGAAAGTGCCGCCAAGGCGTTAACTGAAGATGGATCTTCCACGAAAGCAGTCTCTGAATTGGTGCTCAACTTGAAGAATTTTAAATGCTAGCTTATACATTTCGGTTCATTTTTATGTTTGCATCTTCTCTCTTTCCTTGTTATTATCAAATTCCTCGTAGACATAAAAATGACATTTTGGTTCATTTTTATGTACATATCTTCTCTCTTTCTTTGTTATTATCAAACTCCTCATAGACATAAAAATAACATTTTGGTTCATTTTTATGTTTGTATCTTGTCTGCACTTAGTCGGTGTTTGGATGTATTTTTTTAAATGGTTTTTCAAAATAAAGTGTTTAATGATCTGTTTTATAAAATGTGTTCTGAAAATGGAAAACAACATTTTTAAAATTGTAACTTAAGAAAAAAAAACTACTTTTTTTATGTTTTTCACCATTTTCAAAACATTTTTTTAAAAATAAATGATACTTTTTTATTTAAACAATTATTTTACCTATATTTAAAAACAATACCAATCACATTTACACAATTTTCTGTTTTTGAAAATAAGAAAAAAAAAATCTTATCAAATACATTAATATTTTCAAAAATATCATTTTTAAAACATATTTTTTATTTTAAAAATAATTTTTAAAAACATCATTTAAAAAAGATTCCTAGCACTTTTTCTTTTTTTTTTTTTTGAGAAATTTACTAAAAATCACTTATAATTTGTCTAAATCTCGTTTTTATCACATTTAGTTTGAAATTTATCCAATACCGCCTTTGACACTAATATAAAAACTAAAAATAATCTCTAGAGATGGATGAAAAGATAATAATACCTTTAATTCTCACTGATTTCGTTAAGTTAAAAATGTTAATCATTTGACTCTAATGACAAAAAGGAAATTATACTATTTAATTTAAATAAACATTTACAAAACAACTATATATATATTAATAAATGAATTAAATAATATTAAATATAAAATATAAAAATAACAAAAAAAAAAACACAACTATTCGTCTCCCCCTCACCATCAACTCTAAACCATTAACCGGTTGCTGGTGCCGTTGGCACCAGTCAACCTCCACGCCAAGTGTAGGCGTGGTTCGACACCCGCTCCCCCCCACTTTCTATATATATAATAATATAATATATAATCTCATATAATATATAATATATTAATAATTTCTGTCCCACCATCAGTGTGGGTCGTTCTCCCACCCCTGTGTGGGTTGTTCTCCCACCTCAGTGTGGGTCTCTCCCCCACCTTCGTGTGGGTGGCTCTCTCCCACTTGGGAGTCGTCCCCCCAGGCCGTGCCACAGTGTAATATCTCGGTTCAATGGTCCTGGTTGTTCTCTGGGCTTGTCCCAGTTACAGTTACTGTATTCAAAAAAAAAACAAAACTCTAAACCATTAACCACCGATCTCCTTCCCTACCCACCCATCCCCCCTTTTCTCTTTCTCTCTCCTCTCATCGTTCATCCCTCCCTCTTTTCTCACTTCCTCTTTCATCTTCTTTCCTCCATTTTCTCTCTCTCTTTTGCAAGTTTTTGTGGGTTAGGGTTTTCGTGGTTGATGATTGTTTTAGGCAAGTTTTGATGGTTACGGTTTATGCTTTTAGGTTAGGATTGTGGGTCGGTGTTGATGGCTAATGTTGCTGATGATGCTTTTCCCGTTCTCTCTCTTCTCACTGTTCATCACTCCTTCTGTTCTCACTTTCTCTCTTTCATCTTCTTTCCTCCCTTTCCTCTCTCCTTTTTACGGATTTTTATTGGTTAAGGTTTTGATAGTTGATGATTTAGGATAAATATGAAACTAAAGTGGGAAAGTGAAGATTTTTCTAAATTGTAGGCGGGCTTTTTAGGATATTTAATATATATATATGATGTTTTATTTTTTTCTGTGTATTTGAGAACTTGTGTCTTGTAGTCAATATCATATATCATCGTATCAGTATTATCGTCCCCGGCGACCAAACCCATTGACTGTAGCCTTATCTAAGCTTAGCGACCATGGATCAAAAGCCCCATATAGTCATAGTACCGAGTCCAGGGATGGGTCATCTCATCCCACTCGTTGAGTTTGCGAAGAAAATTGTTCTCCGCTATGAATTCTTAGTCACCTTTATAGTCACCACCACCGGATCAGTCCTATCCAAATCCCAAAAATCAGTCCTTGAAATCCTTCCCCAAGAAATAAACTGCACTCTTCTACCTCCAGTCTCCTTCGAAGACTTACCCAAGGACACCAGGATCCAAACCAAACTTTCCCTCACAATCACTCGCTCTCTTTCTTTGATCCGTGACGCCATCAGGCCACTGGTTGCAACTTCCAAAGTTGTAGCTTTGGTTACTGATCATTTCGGCACGGACGCTTTTGATGTTGCCACCGAATTCAATATTCCTCCGTATCTGTTTTTCACATCATCGGCCTTGCAATTGTCGTTTTTGCTTGACTTGCCAGAGCTGGATCAGAGTGTTGCTGGTGAGTTCAGGGACATGCCTGAACCTGTTCATATACCAGGCTTTAACGTTTTGGTTCATTCTTCAGAGTTGCCAGAACCCCTTCAAGACCGAAAAAACGATGCTTACAAATGGTTTCTTCACAATGCAAAACGGTTTGTTTTAGCTGATGGTATTATTGTTAACAGCTTCGTGGACTTGGCTGAAGGAGTTTTCAAAGCTTTGCGAGAGGAAGGATCAGGTAAGCCACCAGTGTATTATATTGGACCAGTTACAAGGACCAGTTCAAGTAGTGGAGCTGATGGGTCCGCGTCAAATAGTCTTAAATGGTTAGATAATCAACCAAGTGGTTCTGTCTTGTTTGTTTCATTTGGTAGTGGTGGAACTCTCTCCTGTGATCAATTCAATGAATTGGCTTTAGGCTTGGAAATGTCTGAGCAAAAATTCTTGTGGGTTGTGAAAAGTCCGGATGATAAGTCTGCCAGTGGTTCATATTTTAGCAACCAAAGCAACAAAGATCCTTTTGATTTCCTGCCAAAAGGGCTCCTAGACAGGACCAAGAGTCAAGGTCTAGTGGTGCCATCTTGGGCACCACAAGTTGAAATTCTCAGGCATGGATCGACTGGTGGTTTCTTGACTCATTGTGGTTGGAATTCAATTCTTGAAAGTGTTGTTCATGGCGTGCCTATGATCGCTTGGCCTCTCTTTGCTGAGCAAAAGTTGAATGCGGTGATGTTAACAGAGGATTTGAAAGTGGCACTGAGACCAAAAGCCAACGAAAATGGCTTGGTGGGAAGAGAAGAGATTGCAAAGGCTTTAAAGATTTTATTCCAAACTGAAGAAGGAGTCAAGATTCGTGAGCGAATGCAGAAACTAAAGGAAGCTGCCGCCATAGCTGTGAGTGAAGAAGGATGTTCCACTCGTTCACTCTCTGAGTTGGTCTTCAAGTGGAAATCTACTCACAGAAGTACAAGCCAAAGTTGAATTGGAGTGTTGTTTTCATAACAATATTATCTTTTCGATTTCTTCAAAAAAGAAATTATCTTTTCTTTTAAAAAAAATCTTTTCGATGTAATAAATTATCTATTTCTTGGATGTTGTGTATGTATATATTTTTTGACAGTATATCGTTAACACACATTATATCTGTCGAGATCTCATGATCTAAAATTTTGAGATATGACTCAAACTAATAATTACTATTACTGTTCCTTTAAAGATGGAAAAGAATTAGTAGGAGACTTGTTGGATTTTTCGATAGATTGTCGTGTATGCTATTTACAAATTGTCTAATTGATGGATATAGGTGCGTGAACCTGAACCCGTTCTCTCTCTATTGACAAACAAGCTAGGTGAGAATGCACCACCAAAGCACTAAACTTCTGTGTGTATATGGTTGTTAAAATTTTAAAATATGCTAAAACTTTAAATAATTAAAAAAAAAAGTAGATTATTCCTGTATTTGCGCTGGTGTTTAATTTCTTAGCTTTATTCTAAGGGGGATGTATTCAACGTAGATTTCGTTGGAGTTTGTTGGAGTGTTTTTTAATGATAGATTTTGATGGATTTCATAGATTCCATAAATTTCATTAGATTTTGTTAGAATTCTATTTAAAGAGTTTATTGGATTATTTAATATATTTCATCAGATTTTATTAGAGTTCTATTTAGAGTTTGTTGAATTTTTAATATAGATTTAAATAGAATTTGACATATTCAAATGGAATTGTTAATAATTTATCTTTAAACAAAAAATTAATATGATAAGTAGTACGTTATAAAACTTTCATTGTTTATATGATTATTTTATTTATATAAAAAATCGTTAGTTTCAACAATCCCCAATTTTTTTTGAAAAAAAAACAATTCTAAATTGACAAATATAATAAATATGAAATGATGTACATTATAAAAGTCCAAAAAAGCTATCCTCTATAATTCTCATTACCTAATCTGGTTCCAACAAGCACAACTGTTATGTATATCTCACATTTTTAAAGATCTCATCTACTTTAAAAAACAAAAAATATATTAAAAAATGAAATGATAAAAACGGCGTCCATTTAGCTTTTTACATCCTTTTAGCTTTTAATTAAGATTTGCAGAGTGATAAATTTTACAAGGTAATCGTTTTGCAATTTTGCTCCTCTACGAAATTTATTTTCTTTTTCCTCTCATTGATTTCTCAAAAAGCATCAACTCTTTAGTTTTTTTTTTCTTTTTAATAATTTATAAATTGCATCTAAAACAAAGTGTTTGCAAGGCTACCTACTAACTGTTTGATGAAATGTTTCAATAGTGCTCTTAAAATTTTAAGGCATTCGTTCCCATCTTAACATTTTTATATTTGATCAATGCGAGTTGTTCAATTTTTTTTTCTCTGCATTTCTTTGCTTGCATTTTCTTTAAATTGTCACTTGGTAATTACATATTTATTTTCAATTAAAAAAAAAAAACAGTTAACAAAACATATGGTAATCATCCACCATAAATTATTAAAGACCTTAAACAAAACATAGAACAATCAATTCTGACATAAAAAACATAAAATCAAAAAATAAAATTATAAAATTAATCTCATTATCTTCCCTTAAACAAAACATAGAACAATCAATTAAACTGAATGAAAAATATATATAATTAAAAATTGAAATCCAAAATATATATGAAATTGGTTGAATTGGAAAACTTGTGAAGTGGATTTGAAAGCCAAAATCGAAAATACAACAATTGAATATGGAAGAGAAAAATACAAAACACACTTTCAATTCACCACCACAAAAAAAAGTATTGTGTGAGCCAAAGAAGTAAAAAAAAGAGAGAGAGAGAAAAAAAAAGGTATGAAAAATCAAGCAAATCTTTGGGGTTATGGCAAGATTTCATATGAGTTTTCTTATTTATACTTGGGGTTTAAAAATCCATCACAATCATTTAAAATCCAATTCCGACAAAGTTATTAATTTTTTGAATACATCTAGACTTATTTGAATTTCTTAAAAGTCTGAATTCAATACACCAAAATTTCATTGGAATCTTTACAAATCTGGATTGAATACATCCAAATTTTAATGGAATTATAAAAAGTCTAGATTGAATACATCCAGATTTTTAAAATCTTTTAGATTCCAATAAATTCTTAAGTTGAATACACCCTCCTAAGTTAAGGCTGTCCATTAATAAATTTAGGATAAAAAAAGGTGTCCATAAATAAATTTAGTTTTGTGATCTTTTGTAGTATTTGTTATTGAGTAGATATTAGTTTTGTTAGTTTAAATAAGAGTAATGCTAGATTTTTTAAAAATTTTATTTAAATTTATACTCAAATAATATAATATGTTAGTTGTTAAGATCCTATTAATTATTACGTTATCCATGATTTATAAGATTTTGACAACTCACATATTATATATTTAGGTATGAATTTAGATAAAATTTTTAGAAAATCCAGCATTACCCTTAAATAAATGACACTTATTTGTTGAATTTTTAAATAAAACAAAGGTATAATAATGACGCTTGAATTCCTAATTGATCTGCCTCTTTAAAAAAAAAAAAGACTAATTAATTTGTTTTTTAAATACCTTTTTGAGTGTACGAAATATCACCTACCAAAACATTTACACTTAAAATTTCAATATTACCCTTATATTAAATTATTTAATTGAAGATATTATTATCTTTGTAATAAATTTTTTCCATTCTTACTAAGTAACCTAACATCTAATAAAAAACTAAAGAGAGTAAACATGGATATCAAAATCTAAATCAATAAAGATTTTTTTTTTTTTTGGAATTCTTATAAATATGTTAAATAAAAAGTATAATTAAATAAATTATAAAAAAGAAATCTTCATCAAGTTGGAGAATTGATTGTTTGTGTTCTACATGTACTGCCATTTCCTACATATACACACACAGAGATCCAAATGAGAGTATGAGTTAATCAAATTACCATTGACAAGAAGAAGTAGATGTGGGAGGTAGCAGATTTCCCAAACATGAAAAGAAAACATCTTAAAAAAATTTACTGAAATACACTAAATTTCTCAGAAATTCTTGAAGGCACGAGGCTGAGCACAGGCCTACGAGGGATTTGGAAATAGTTTTCAATCAGCAATAGAAATGCCTCGGTTAGAGTCTCATGAACTGCATCGATGGCTGCTTGAAAAGTATTTTCAAAACTCCTCCTTGGGCTTGGGTTTAGCCCTGTACCTTCAAGAATTTTTGGAAGGGCAAATCGCAGTAGTCTTCTCCATCAAAGATCAAGGAGAAGGCTGCTGCCTCCTCCTAGTGTCATTCAATTTTTATTTTTAATACTTTTATTTTATTTATATTAGTTTGTTTATAATTTATTTAAATAAAAGAATGGACATAGATACTTTAAAAAAATGGACATAATTAGTAATATACAGGGTGTATTTACAAGTTATAGACTTTTAAAAATTTTATTGGGGCGTAAATATAAAAAAGGGGTGTACATACCTTTTTTAAGGGATGTACACGCTACACCACTGATGTAGTGCCAATTCATTTTCGTGGCATAGTCTTGATACCCCTCATTGGGCCAGACCATTTTATAATTGGAAAAACATCACACAGCCCATAGCCACACAATAAATCAATGGGTATCGCCGGACCGCTTCATAGACATTTGACTCTTGAGACCGGAAATTAATAAAGCTTAGCAAGAAGATATACAAGGCAGCACCGATTTAAAGATCATGCGATATCCAAATATTAATAAATTTCGTGAAAATTTAATCAAAACAATGTGTTCAATAGACTAATGCTCCATAATAACTCGAAGTTAATGTCACTAATTTATCATATAACAATAATTATATGCGGTTCAAACAGCGGTACATTAGAACCGCCCACTGCATTATCTTATTATGAAACATGTAGGGAAGACAGAAATCGACAATTGATCATAAATTTTATATATATGTGTATATATAAAGGACACATTCTTAAAATCGCACTTATATGAATCAACTAAGTTATCTCCTTTTAATTACATAAACTTATCTTTCTTTTTGGTCGATACTCAAAGGACTAAGTATTTTGATCATTTGTTTCTTGGAGGGGTGAGTGGAGGTTACATAAATTTTTTTATTATAATTATCATAATTATTCTCAAAGTTCAGGATGAACTATATATTTATAGTTCGTATATCAGCTTGTTTTTGAAGCAAGAGTGAAGTGGATTCGCAGTGGAGAGGAGTAAGTGCGAGCTATAAAAAATGAATTTGTTAAATTTAATCTTAGTTGGATCCATTATACAATGATAAATAATTAAGATTTGACCGCAGTATGCACAAGGTGAATTCTCGTTGTTGTACACCTCGTTCACACTGTTGATGATGTTTGAGTTTTACATTTTTACAAAAATATTAATTGTAAAGAGTAAATGCTAGTAATATTTAATCGTTACAAATCTTAATAAATCTAAATCTAGTTTGAAAATTAATTATGCAAAAATAATAATAAAAATAATTGAGAATTTTCTCCAAATAATATACAAAGCCAGCTATCAGCCACCGACTTAAAGATAGTGTAATGTGTAATTATCATTGAATTTCATGAAACTTTAAGCAAACCACTGTGTTCGAAAGACTACTGCTACCAAACTTTTTTTTTTTTTAATAAAATCATTTTAATATCTAAATTTAAAAAAAAATAATTAAATTTTAATTATATTTAAAAAAATAAATAAATCTTAACATTTCGAAAAAAATATCAAATTAATTTTTTTCATAAGTCAACAGTCAAACCAAATAAAATAAAAGAAAATACACTTTTGTTGCTTAAAATACACTTTTGTCGCTTATTTTAATTACAACGCATTAAATAATTGTTTTACCCTTAATAAAACTAAAAATTATAATCAGTTAAAAATTAATAAAATTAAAATTAAAATTAAACCCTAAAATAAAATAAATTCATAAATTAAAAAAAAAAAATCCTTTAGCCATGAATTAATATTTTGCAAATCACAACAGTTCATACATCAACAGAGCATTTAGCAAATGGCTACACCCCAGTTCCATTTTGGCACCAGTTGCTCAAACAATTCAAAGATGGTTTGATGATACGGAGAGAAGCTGAAATCTGGAATCGGCTCCAAACAAACCTATGGCAATGAAACAAAATCTCTTGCATTGAAAACCACCGGCTCTAGTTCTATCAGCGATTAAGACGAGTAATCTTAATAATCACACCAAGAATATAATGCCCGAGTACCCAACAGCAAGCAATCCCACCTCCACATAATTAGTTTCCTAGCCTTTTAAGACGTGTAACTTTTGTCAATCGTATATTTAAGATGTTAGGAAGACGACGAAGACACCCAAATCAACGATGGTTCGCTCTCTTTGCTTGAAAGAGAGACCACACTGGACCTTTGGAAGAGCACCCAAACGAAGAAGAAGAAGAGGAAGAAGGAGAAGAAGAAGAAGATATACAAAGCAGAAGAAAATGTAGAGACTGAAAGGTTTGACAAGAGCAAGACAGTTTGGGTTCTCTCAAGCATTTTATCAAACACCTTCCTGGCAACACCAAAATCACCAGATTTTACATAAAACTTAACACTTTCAATGCCCGACAAATCAGCACAAGATTTGATCACAGCATTAAGAATATGATTCGACTCTGAAAAATTAAACAAAATCACGCGACGATAAAGGAAAGACAGAGAAGGAAAAGATGATTGGGGTAGTAGCGGAAATGGAGGCATCCGAAGAACTTGGATTCGGAGGAGAAGGAGGAGAGAGACGGTACCATTTTAGTGGTGAAGTGGAAGCAGGTAGTGCTGCTACTGGTGGTGGTGTCGTGATAGTGAAAGCAGCCATGGCGATTTTGACTCTTTGTCCGGCTGGTGGTGGTGGTGTCGTGAACGGTCTTTCCTCGGAATCGGTTTTGAATCTTTTGATTCTTTGCCTGGCTAAATGGATATATTAGTCTTTTCATGTTTTATTTTCGTTTCTTTTTTTCTTTTTAATTTTTCTTTTCATATTATTTAATTCTTACATGTGTCGAGATTTTAAATTATGATTGGAAATGACAAAATTACCTTTGCATATCATGTCGTCCATTAGATTTTACTGTTAATTAATTGACGTAATGGACTAATTTAACATTTTTTCAAAACGTCACTGTTGATTTCTCTATTTTTCGAAATATAGTTAGAAAATTGATTTTTTTCCAAAATTTAGAGCCCAAAATGATTTTTATTCTTTTTGTTTGTGAATTTTGAGACTAGTTTGGAGGATAACCGGAATCAAATGAGATTGGACACTGTTAGTACGGTTTAAGGAGTAACTCTCATATGGAAGAAATCAACTCATGTATAGATAAATGAGCAGTTCACACAAATATATGGTAAATCCAAATTTTTTATTTTTAATGGAGAGCATACCCATGTCTTTGTCAAAATATTGTAACTATTTTATTAATTTTCGACTGTTCAACAAGGCTACAGTGGGACTGATAATTCAATTATCTCATTATGATGCATGTAGGGAGAACAGAAATCAAAAATCAGTTGTTATAGTGGGACTAATCACTGAATTATCTTATTATGAAGCACATAAAGAGCAGTGGGACTGACTCACTAGATTATCCTAATGAGGCATATAGCGAGAACAGAACCCAACAATCAATTACTAATTGTAAAAGTAGAAGGGATAAATTCTTAAAATCATGCCGACTAAAACAAAGAACAAATTAAATTATCACCTTTCAATTGCATAAATTTATGAATTTTTAATTAAATTCAAAGGAATAAGTATCTTGTTCTGTTTCATCTTGGAAGGTGGAGGGGCGAGTGGAGCTACTTTATTTTAATCAATCAGTCTGAGTTGTTGGATGGAGTATTATGTCTATTGATCTTTCTACGTCTTGATTATCACCTTGTCTTTGAAGCAAGAGTAAAGTGGATTCACTATGGAGAGCAGCAAATGTAAGCTATAAAGAAAAGAATATGTTCAATTTTAAACCTCTTTATTTATAGTTTATAATTAAGATTTGACTGCACAAGGTCAATTCTTAATTAGTTTACTATTGTACACCTCTTTCTTATGGTTGATTATGTTTGAGTTTTACATTATTTGTAAATAATTGGATTGTAAAGAGAATAACCCACCAAATCTTAAACGGATCTTAAAATTAGTTTAAGAATTAATTATAAAAATGAAATAATAGAAAAACACTAGGAGGAGAGAGTCTACCATGCATATGGGGATGGGGCATCTTTCAACCAGGTCTAACTAATCATGCATGATGCATGAATGGTAATTCTTTTTCGTTATGATTATTCAAGATTCATATTGTCTTGCAATAGCCAACGTGTAATCAACTACTCTTGCAATCTGCACAATTTTAATGGGTGAGACAGAGACTTCTTTTCTCTGGACACTGAATTTTTGTCGTCTCATGCATGTGCGTGGTTAACTCTCTTTTCGAATACTTTGACCTTCATCCGATTTCGACATTATTTATTCTAATTGTTTGGTTTGAGTCTTGATTATTCAAAAAACACGACAAACCTGAAGCATGACCAAGTGTCATCACCGATATAAAAACATAAATCACGTAGCGTAAGAATCGGAGAAAATCTCAACTAAGCCAAGATTGCAATCCGGCACGTAGATTTTTGTTACTCGTAAACATATATATATTAATTTTATTATCAATATCTTTCAATTTTAAAAAATTATGATATATTAATTGAATTTATTCATTATATTTTTTTCTTAAAATAATTTTTCTCTCATATTTAATTTAAATACAATTAATGAATATAATTGATTCGTTTCAATTAAAATTTATATATATAAATAAAATCAATAAAGCTTAAATTATATAAAAACGTGACCACCGACTATTTGCCAAAATAAAATTGATGAAACCTGGTTTAATGATGTCCATATATGCAAAATAATAATAATGTTATACTCATTTTCTCGTTCAGCCTAAATGGGTCAGTACAGGCCCTACTAACTCGAACAGAAGCAAGGGCCCAGGAGGCCCAAGATTAAAGCTAGCGGTTGCAGACCCAGCTCGTGAGGCTGTTCAGGTCGCAAGCCAGCAACAGTTCCCAGATCTCCCACGCATGCCTCTTGTCCGTACCTTCAGCTCGCGAGGTCGCCCAGGTCGCGAGCTCGCGGGAACCTCCAGACCGCCTAACCTCTCCTCCTGGTCACGCCGGCTCCCCTCCAGTGTGCATCACCTGGCTGACCAGAGGACTTATTCAGAAGATATCGTGTATAACAAGTCAACAAGGTCACCTACTCTCATGGCTTCCCGCCAGAGACTGTTTACATTATTACCAAGACGTATTTAATACGCCGGCTCTGCATTTAATGAAGAAAGGACTTATCCAGGAGCATTAAATGCAGACGTATGTATGCAAGAAGGAATGATAGTTTCACATTTAAGACAGCATGACTGTGTCAGGATTAGTTGAAAATAACCATCAGCTGTACCTTATTTTTGTATATTTTATGGCTTTCTTTGTATTTCTCCCCTCCATATATAAACAGGGGAGACCTTTATTGTAGAGAACAAGTTGAACATACTAGGGAACTGTCACTCTGTCGGAATTACTCCAGAGTGACCGTGGATGTAGGTGTAGTCACCGAACCACGTAAAAATCCTTGTGTTTCTTCACTTTTCTTTCTCTTTCTTTCTTTTTAATTCCTCATCAATCGCCTCATTAAATCCAACCAACCTCCAAGACCGACATTCCCTCACCTGAATTAATCACCACCAACCTTGAACTTTATTAATTACCCACTCACTATCCTGTCATCAGTACGATCAGAACTCTTAATTACCAAGTTTGCCGTCTGGGCCTCAGAATCTCTGGCTGACCGTTTCCGAACGTCAACATCTTTTGGGGCTAGAAGGAGGGCCCAACAGCGACCTGGTAATCTCTCGCCGGTTCATTATTCTATATTTGCTCATGTTTGTTTATTATAGCCAGAATCAAAGCCACGAGGAATGTCGGAGTGTCAGACGAACAACCTGAAGTTCGAGAAGACCACCAGAACGCCTCACCTTCTAGAGGCGAGGTCGCTCAGGAATGGCAGCAGCGCCAGCGAGCTCTGGAAGATACAGTAAGGGAGTTAACAGTGATGGTCAGGGCGTTGGTAGAGGTCCAAGCCCATACTATGCAAAGGCGGATGGAGGCCGCACCGCCAGGAAGAGCTCGCTGTCAACCTTCAAAAGAGATCCCAACCCCAGAGGGAATAGCTGCCAGGGATAGGTCGCTGACAGAAGGATCAGCTCGCTCCTCAAATCTGAACCCAAGGAGAGCCAGGAGACGGAACCAGGAGCGAGAAATCTCACCTCACCCCAATGATAATGGGGTAAGGGTGAACTACGAGGGCGAGCGACGCGCGGAAGGAAGTCGAAGGCAGGATCGAGCTCGTGAGCTCCGCGCAGGTCATGAGCCTGAGCCGTGAGGGACTCCCAGGCGAGCAGGAGCCCTCAGGGAGGAAAACAGATCGCGGGACCATCCTTTGGGGAAGCAGAAGAGTGCAAGTGAATGGAACCCCAGTAGGCGATCTCTAACTCAGGACCCGATGGTAGAGGAATTATTACAGAGGGTCCGATAGTTGGAGGCACGACCTGGAGGCCAGAACAGGGAAGAGCGAGAGGATCGCAGGGTACCGTTCACCCGGGAGATCGAAACAGTACCCCTACCAGCGAAGTTTAAACTCCCCAATATCCCTCCGTACAACGGCAGGATTGACCCATACGACCATCTAGACGCCTTCAACGTACAGATGGATCTTCAGACGGACAACCCATTGGTGAAATACCGGGTGTTCCCGACTACTCTAGGGGATGCCCCACAGCTTGGTTTAGAGGCCTTTCAGCCCGTAGCGTCAAGAGCTAGAGTGAATGTCAGAAGAAGTTTCTAGATCAGTACAAGACCTTGAGGAAGTAGCTCGCGCCTACCTGCCACCTCGCCACCATCTTCCAAAGACAAAACGAGTCCCTAAAGGATTACATCACTCGATTCAGAGATGAGGTGAGTAATGTGGAAACCCCCTCGAACGAGAGTATTTTAATAGCCATTTCTCCGGGACTCAAAAAAGACGAAAAATTATATGAAAGCATCTACAAGTCCCCGGTGAAGAATCTGGGAGAGTTTTATGAAAGGGCTGCCAAAGAGATCAGATGGGAGGAAGCCTTCGGGGCCAAGAAGCCTAGCAGTTACCGAGGTGAAGTTAGCAGTTCCCACCGCGAGAATAGGAAGAGTTATGACGAGGACAAGCCAGGAGAGCAGAGGCATCAATCCGCCCATGTGGTGGCGAAACGAGTTAAACCTGGACCAAGGAGGGAGCGACCTCGGAGTTAGGGCCGATATGAAAGCTATAGCATGCTGTCAGATAGGCAGGACAGAATATTCGCCACGGAAAGGAACAGAGAGAATTTCGGGAAGCCACCCCCGTCAGGAACGCCTGACCGGCGTCGGGACCCGAAGAAGTACTGTGCCTACCACAACGAGAACGGGCACAATACGTCAGATTGTTGGCAACTAAAAGACGCCATCGAAGAGTTGATAAGGCGAGGCCGCCTAAGAGAGTATGTTGTGCAGCCCACGGGGAGACGACCTCAATATCAACGACCTCGGGACCGAGACCAGCAGCCCGAGCAGCAGCAGCCTCAGCGAGCTCTGGAGCCCGAGCGCTAGCCCGCGGTAAGGACAATTTTTTCTATTCATGGTGGGCCTCATGTGGCAGGTACTTCGAACAAGTCGCATTGAAAGTACATCAGGGAGGCCAACCATACCCTGCTGGCAGAATACGGAGGGGCTGGGGGACCTACCAAAAAGGCCAAAATGTCATTAGATAACATTGTGTTCACAGAAGAGGACGCGAAAGGAGTACGCTGGCCCCACAATGATGCAATAGTAATCCGGGCCCAGATCAGTAATGTGGAAGTACGGAGAATAATGATTGACACTGGCAGCTTGGTCAATGTCATGTACAAGAACTGCTATGATCAGATGGGATTGAAAACTGAGCAGTTGAGGCCTTCCCCGGAACCCCTCTATGGTTTCACAGGAGATGCAATGATACCGGTGGGCCAGATCACACTACCTCTCACCCTTGGAGAGCCGGGCCGACAAGCTACAACCCTTGCTGATTTTCTGATTATCAGCAGCCCATCAGCATACAACATGGTCCTGGGGCGACCTTCCATGAACGAGCTGGATATGGTCACCTCCACCAGGACACTAACAGTTAAGTTCCCCACTCCCAACGGGATAGGCTGTGTCAGGGGGGAACAGCGTCTGGCCAGGCAATGCTATGAAGATGCAGTGAAGATGGGGGTCCGAGGAAGAAAGGTGAATGTGGTCTCAGGCGGCCAACCTCAAACGGTCCCTGCAGCAAGGGTCAGCACCGACCTTGATCCTCGCGAGGTGGACCCAGATAGGGCCGCTGGACCTGTAGAAGAGCTAGAAGACGTGCAGGTCAGTGAGGTAGACCTGGAGAGGTGTGTGAAGATGGGTAGAGACCTGCTACCAGAAGTGAAGATTAAGCTCACGGAATTCTTGAAAAGGAACCTCGATGTCTTCGCCTAGAGTCATGAAGACATGGTGGGGATAGATCCTGGTGTTATGTGCCACAGATTGAATATAGATCCCAAACACAGACCAGTCCGTCAGAAGAGGAGGCCAATGACCCCAGAACGCTATACAACTTTGAGGGAGGAGGTCGAGAAGCTGCTAGCTAACAGGTTCATCAGGGAGGCGCGTTACCCTGTTTGGGTCGCAAACCCAGTCCTCGTGAAGAAGAAGAACGGGAAGTGGCAAACGTGCATTGACTTTACCGACCTGAACAAGGCTTGCCCAAAGGACAGCTTCCCATTACCCAAGATTGATCAGCTGGTAGATGCGACGACGGGGCACCAACTCTTGAGTTTCATGGATGCCTATTCAGGATACAACCAGATTCCCATGAACCCGAAGGATGAGGAACACACCTCTTTTGTCACTGACAGGGGGCTGTATTATTACAGGGTGATGCCCTTCGGACTGAAGAATGCAGGAGCGACCTACCAGCGACTGGTCAATACTATGTTCCAGGAGCAAATTGGAAAGACCATGGAGGTGTACGTGGATGACATGCTGGTGAAGTCCTAGACAGCAGCAGATCATGTCCGCGACCTAGATCAGACGTTCAGAGTCCTCAGGGATTGTCGCATGAAGTTAAACCCCCTGAAGTGTGCTTTGGGGTAGCATCTGGTAAGTTCCTAGGGTTTATGGTAAATAGCAGAGGAATAGAGGCCAATCCGGAGAAAATCAAGGCGCTTGTAGAGATGAGGTCCCCCTCCAGAATGAAGGATGTGCAGAGCCTAAACGGCCAGGTCGCGGCTCTCAGCCGGTTCATCTCAAAGGCTAGCGACAAGTGCATGTCTTTCTTCGAAGCAATAAAGAAGGTCAGGAACTTCGAATGGACTGAGCATTGTGAAGAGGCGTTCCAGAATTTGAAAGAATATATGGGCCGGGCACCCATCCTGTCCAAGCCAAAGGATGGAGAACAATTATTCTTATACTTGGGTATATCTGAGCATGCTCTGAGTGCAGCCTTGGTAAGAGAAGAAGAGAAGACGCAGCTACCTGCATACTACATTAGCAAAAGGCTGGTTGATACGGAAACCCGATACTCACAAATAGAGAAGCTCACATACTGCCTGGTGACCGCCTCGAGAAAGCTACGTCCGTACTTTCAAGCTCATCGGATAGAGGTCCTCACGCAGCACCCTCTCAAACAAGTCCTCCAAAAAGCAGACACCTCAGGAAGGCTCCTCAAGTGGGCCATCGAGCTCCCTCAATTCGATATAAAATACAGGCCCAGGACAGCAGTCAAGGCCCAAGCACTTGCAGACTTCATTGTTGAATTTACAGGGCCAACACCAGAGCAGGAAGAGCTAACAGGTGGTCAGACTTGGGAACTCTACGTGGATGGATCCTCCAACGAGCACGGCTCGGGGGCCGGAGTAATGTTAATCAGCCCCGAAGGTCACAAGATCCTAAGTGCCCTGAGATTTGGATTTCGGGCGACCAACAATGAGACCGAGTATGAGGCTTTGCTCGTCGGACTCCACCTGGTAAAGGAAGTGCAAGATGAGCAGGTAAAAGTTTTCAGTGACTCCCAACTTATTGTCTGTCATGTCAGGGGAGAGTACCAGACTAAGGGTCAGAGGATGTCAGAGTACCTCAAAAAGACTAGGGAGTTGCTGGGGGCTTTCAAGGGGTTTGAAGTGAATCAGATCCCTAGGGCTCAGAACTCTAATGCAGACGCCCTGGCTCGCTTAGTAACCTCCCAGGATTCTGATCTCCTAGAATCTATCCCTGTGGAATTCCTGCCGACCCCAAGCATTGAGGACAAAGAGGTAATGATGTTCATGCAAGTCCGACCCAACTCCTGGATGAGCTCGTTACTAGGCTACCTGCAGGAAGGGAAGCTGCCAGAGGACAAGTTGGAAGCTCGTCGTTTACGAGCCAGAGCGGCCCGATACTGCATTTATGATGACAAGCTATACAAGAAGGGATTCTCAACCCTGTTGCTATGGTGTATAGATAATGGGGACTGTGAAGTAGTGCTGAACGACATCCATTCAGGTCACTGTGGCAACCATGCAGGAGCCTTTTCTTTAGCCCAGAAAGCCCTCAGACAGGGATTCTATTGGCCAACTATGAAACAGGACGCCGTAGACCTGGTGAAGAAGTGTGATAAGTGTCAGAGATTTGCCAAAGTCCCACGAGCTCTGCCAGCCTACCTCCAGCAGATGGTGAGCCCATGGCCTTTCGCGATCTGGGGAATGGATCTCATCGGACCATTGTCTACAGCTCGAGGAAATTGTAAGCATGCTCTGGTTGCAGTGGACTACTTCACTAAATGGGCTGAAGTTAAAGAGCTAGCAGAAATTTCCACCACGAAGATAGAAAAGTTTGTGTGGGACAACATCATCTGCAGGTTCGGAGTCCCTCAACAGCTCGTGACAGACAATGAGACCCAATTCACCAGCGAGCAATTCATAGACTTCTGCAACGAGCTTGGAATCGTGAAAAGCTTCTCAGCTGTCGACCACCCTCAGGCCAACGATTAGGTCGAGGTTGTGAACAAGATCATCAAGCAGACTCTGAAGACCAAGTTAGAAGCAAGGAAAGGGGTTTGGGCGGACGAGTTGCAGAAAGTCCTTTGGGCATATAAGACCACAGCTCGAAACTCAACAGGTGAGACCCCATTTTCCATGGTCTACGGAACAGAGGCCATGATCCCAGCAAAATTTGAAGTCACCAGCCAGCGAAGGGCCTCTTTCCGACCTGAGGACAATGGACAGCTGCTCGCTGCCAGTTTAGACTTGATCGAGGAAGCAAGGGAAGCCTGCTCGCCTGAGGGTAGCAGTATACCAACAGAGAATTGTCAGGTCTTATAACAAGAAAGTGCAGGCCCGAAGCTACAAGGCAGGGGACCTCGTTCTCAGACTAGTCCTCCCTGGAGCCCACAAGACAAG
Source organism: Litchi chinensis (assembly GCA_019925255.1). Lineage (NCBI taxonomy): Eukaryota > Viridiplantae > Streptophyta > Magnoliopsida > Sapindales > Sapindaceae > Litchi > Litchi chinensis. The sequence goes on along the minus strand of CM034463.1, from coordinate 14,434,746 downwards.
TGATGGGGTGCTCGGGCCTAACTGGGAAGGACCGTACCTCGTCAAGCAAAGTCTGAACAATGGAGCCTATCACTTAGCCAACATGGATGGATCAGAGCTATCCCGAGCCTAGAATGCTGAACACCTGCGGCCGTACTACACATAAGAACTGTCAGCCCGCTCTAACTTTGTACATGATTCTTTTTTATGATTGTCTGTAAACATACTTTCACTTGTTTTCTGTTGTATGTGTCATACTTAATGCAGAAAGCAAACTGGTTGAACCAGCAAATGTACATACTAAAAAGAGCAAAGCTAATGAAATCTCTTTCTCAAGAAAAACGAGCTGCAGTTTATCATTATATATGCATATATATATATATATTGTTCCTTGAAGATACCTGTACAAACGTCCAAGGAATCATTTGCAAGTAAAACGCTTGCATAAAAATACTGGCCAAAGCTATGAGCATATTCTGGTAAGAAGTGCACACGAACCCCTTTCGAGGACTCCTCGACACATGATGCTCGGCCAACCCATATTATCCTCACTAACGGAGGTTTACGTCGACAAGTATCAAGTTCATTTCTTAGTTCGCGGCCGCGACCCGCGATCTCGCGATACTTTACCCCGCGACCTCGCGGGAGGGGGTAAGGTTACACCTCTGAAATATAAAGCTGCTCGTGACCTCGCGATACTTTGCCCCGCGACCTCGCGGGAGGGGGTAAGGCTACGCCTCTCAAATATAAAGCTGGCCGCGACCTTGCGATACTTTACCCCGCGACCTCGCGGGAGGGGGTAAGGCTACGCCTCTCAAATATAAAGCTACCCGCGAACTCGCTTAAACAGCCACCCGCAGCGAGGGCTCACCCTTGTACAACAAATACTGCCGCGGGCTGGACTCTCAAAGTTGGGGAAAATGCCACTCTTGAACACACTCAACGCTAGTGCAGCTTATAGGTTCTTAAGGGTTCTGAGCATCCCTCTTACTGTAAGTCCACACCTACTCTTTAAGGGTTACCCAACTATATTACTTGCATGATCAGGTACTTCGCTCGATTGAGCCATCTGTGAGTTCAAACTCTTGCAAGCTAGCACATTGTTATTATCTTAACTGAGGGCAATTGGCGAGTTCGTAAGTTGACGCGATTCTCATGATTGTGATTTACCTAGCAAGTTTCAAGCATACTTATTTATAATGTGCCTATTATTAAAACCTGTTAATTGTCCGTCGTATAAGAGAACCATGCACATCCAGACGTTTCTTACTTGGGCAGAATATTGAAATTTGCAAAGAATTTAATATTGCAATTTCGAGTTATAAGCTCGCTGTTCAAATTTCAACAAAATAAAAATAATGACAATGACGACAAGGGACAAAACAAATAAATGAAGTTAGAATGCTCTAGGCATCAGCTGGTGCATCTGATGGGGCGGGAGGATCAGCAACAGCTTCTGCTGGGGGCTCCGACGCGAGGATCTGATCAGGGGCTGGGAGATCAGGAGAGGCTTCTACTGGGAGCTCGGGCGCTGGAAGATCGCCAGAAGCTGAAGGTCCCTCGAGGATTTGTTCTGGAGAAGGGACTTGGACAGCAAATGGATCAACTGGAGGAGCAGAAGCCGTCTCAACCTATTGCGTACTCTGAGCGCTTGCAGCATGCTCCACGAACTCCTGGATCGTTTCCACGCCAACTGGCCCAAAGAATGAGTAATCCAAGTCCGGGTAACGCTCTCACATACTGAACAGGAAAGCCCTCTCGATCTCTTCGCCAAGCCTGTCCCGCTCCTGAGTAAGCTTGGTCTCAAAGCCCGCCTCAGTCTGAGCCAGTTTCTCCTCTACCCCAGCCAGCTTCTCCTCAACCTCAGCGAGCTTCTCTTTGGTTAAGGCTAAGTCCTGTTGTTGTTGTTTTATTTTACTCTCAGCAACCTTTACCTTTTTCTATGCAGCACTTAGCTCACCCTTCACCTGCTTCAGCTCGATGTGGGCCTTGCTGACTTCAGAGGTAGCAACTTCCCTTCGAGCAGTTTCTTGTGACAAGGCTGTGTCAGCATCTTGAAGCTTAGCCTTAAGCTCCGCGTTATCCTTCTGGAGGAGGCTGACTTCTTCTTGCATTACCTTCTTCTCCTCCTCGAACTGCACCTTGGACACCCTAAAGGCCTCCTTCTCGCCAAGCTGATCGTCTACCTCCCTCATCAGCTTCACAGTTGCCATACCCAACTGAAAAAGTAAAGAGTTGTTGAAATCTGAGCTGAGAAAAAATCAAAGTACAGGGGGGTTGAACCTTACCAACGCCGCATGACGAGCTGCGAAAGCTATGAGGTTCTGATTGAGAGCTCAAGGTTCTGCAGCTCCGGATCGCGCTTCCCCATTACTCCGGGCACGAGCTCCACGAAGCTGTTGAGATATTCCATCTCCTTTGCTGCATCAGGATGCAGCTCGGAGTCTCCCTGCGACTCCCCTGCAGGCCCCGCAGGTCGCGCAGGTGCCTCAAGACCTGGCTCCCTGCCGATAATAACTGCCCCGGGCTTGCGAACCTCGATGACGCCCTTCTTCTTCTTTGGAGCTGGGGGCTCAGCTGTGGCTTTCCCTTTCTTCTTCCTGATAAAGGCCTCAGTCTCCTGCTCTTCAGGTGAACCCCCCTCAACCGAAACCTCAGTCCTCTTTGCTGAGGAAGGACTTTGCCTTCCAAATGGGGCTGCCCGTTTTTGAGGAGTCGCTGCTGACTTGGCCTGAGGAGAAGCAGCTACAGCGGGCTGAGATGGCGCTCTTTGTATGCAATCTGAGGAGGTGTCATCCATTTCCACGACCACGGGAGCCTTTGCAGGAGGAACCGACCTCAGGGGGGGAATGGACATCGTGAGCCTTCACATATTGTCAGAAGGTATGGTACTAGACGTGCTCAGGCTCGAAGACCTTTGGGGAAAAGGCTGCGAATCTGAATCAGACTGTTCAGGGGCAGCGAAGACCGAGCGAACCTCGTAAGTTTGTCCCCGTATCCCCAAGTGCTAGATTATGTTCAAAAGGGGACCTATGGCAGATGGCGCGAGACCCCGTTCTATCAGCTCGCTGTTAGAAGGAAGAAAATTATCGTTCTGCCTCTTGGTCGCCACATAGGCATCCAGAATAGCGAGCTCATCCTCTCTGAGTTTGTATCTGGGAGCAGCGACGCCTGCAAAGCAAAAAAGAAACGAGCTCGTAAAAAAAAAAAAAAAGGGTGGTGGGGAGGGGGGGGGTTTATTATCCTAGCAGCTGTATCACTGTTTCTGTGAACCACAGGTTTCTAAGTACTGGGCTCCAGTACGAAGCTTCTATTGTACAGACCCCCAAGCGAAGTGCATATGACCAGGACCCAGTTGGACTTGTACTCCCCCACATTGGACTTGATACATTCTCGGGGCAGATATGCCCTATATGGCGAGGCTTGACGAGGCGTGACGTAGTAAAGCCCTTCGTTTCTAGAGACCCCCTTGAAACTGAAAACGCTGTGAAGGATGCAAGGTGTAGGGGGCTCGAGCCCGTGCTTGATGAACGCCGCTGCCAGAGTGGTTAGATAAGCGTATACGTTCGGGGTTAATTGGAATGGGGCGAGCTTCAGGTCGTTCAGAAGGTTCTTAAGGTAGTTGGGGATGGGGAACCTAAACCCGAGCTCCAGATGCTTATGGCTGATCGCCACGAAGCCCGAGGGAGGATAGGCAGCTCGATCGCTGGCCTGGGGGACGTTGGCTCGGCACCCCAAGGGGAAATTGAATTCTCTAGCCCACTCCTCCAGCATTGAGAGGGTAACTTCCGAAGGCGTGTGAGAGAAAGGATGTCGGTCCACCCTCTCAGTGACCTCCTTCTGTCCTGCGACCTGCCCAGTAGATCCGCTAGCTCGCGAGGTCGTAGCCTCAGCTTCGCTAGTCCGGCTTCCTGCCTGCCTTCCAGAAGGAGAACCCTTGCCTCGACCAGTATGTGAGCGACCTGATATCTATAGCACAGAAAGAACGACATCAGAACGCTTACAGCATGCTGAGCCTAGCAAACTACAAAAAGAGTTCCTAGAGCTGTTGTCCTATACGTCAGGTCGCACACTTAGCCATCGAAGGCAATGGAGGCCCAAGAACGAGGGCCCGTCAGGAACTATATCACCCTAAATATGTGTGTTGCTAACCCTATGTTTACAGGTACCCTATCAGGCAGCGTAGGGACAATCTCATCGAAATGTCTAAGCAACATCAACAAATGGCAGGAGAAGCCCAGAAACGGACTTCAATGATATGGGACACACAGGCTGACAGCCAAGCCGCCCCTGGTGAACAACAGGCACTCGAACGGCCAACACAACAAATCTCTAAAGGCCAAACAGACACACAGGGACCCACAGATGTGATACCAAAGCAGAAACTAGCGACACAAACCAGGAGCAAATCCTGAAATAACATAAAAATCAAAGCGAGAGAAGAATTACCTTGTTCGAGCTGTGTACGGCTTGCTGAGAACGGCGGCTGATTCCTGTAGTGGCGAAGTCTGAAGAGGTTGTCCAACGGCGAACAGCGAGCCAGAAGAAGCAAAGAAGAAGAAATGATAGAAAGAGGAGTACTGGTGTAGTATCAGGAAAGCAAAAAGGGAAATATGAGAAGACCTTTGGATTATATAGGCCACGACGTCCGTCCCCAGCCATCCAATCCAACATAAAGGCATAACCGTCAAAGATCCAACGGCTAGGCACAAATCTCGGTAAGGTGCCGTCATGCATGTCAGTTACAAGACGTGCGCATTAAATGCATATGGTCCCGAGACACGTTTTAGGCTCTAACATTTGTGCGGACACCATGTGTCAACGGTTACAGTATAGAAGTTGAAACGACGTCGGAAAGCTCGTGAGTGGGCGCCAATCATGTGTTTGAATCAACTCCCAGTCTGCAGAACGCACAGAGAGCTGGGGGCTTGATGTTATACCCATTTTCTCGTTCAGTCTAAATAGGCCAGTACAGGCCCTACTAACTCGAACAGAAGTAAGGGCCCAGGAGGCCCAAGGTTAGAGCCAGCGGTTGCAGACCCAGCTCGTAAGGCCATTCAGGTCACAAGTCAGCAATAGTTCCCAGATCTCCCACGCATGCCTCCTGTCCGCACCTTCAGCTCGCGGAGGTCGCGAGGTCGCCCAGGTCGCGAGCTCGTGGGAACCTCCAGACCGCCCAACCTCTCCTCCTGGTCACGCCGGCTCCCCTCCAGTGTGCATCACCTAGCTGACCAGAGGACTTACTCAGGAGATATCGTGTATAACAAGTCAACAAGGTCACCTACTCCCATGGTTTCCCGCCAGAGACTGTTTACACTATTACCAAGACGCATTTAATGCGTCGGCTCTGCATTTAATGGAGAAATGACTTCTCCAGGAGCATTAAATGCAGACGTGTGTATGCAAGAAAGAATGATAGTTTCACATTTAAAACAGCATGACTGTGTCAGGATTAGTTGAAAATAACTATCAGCTGTACCTTATTTTTGTATATTTTATGGCTTTCTTTGTATTTCTCCCCTCCATATATAAGCAGGGGAGACCTTTACTGTAGAGAACAAGTTAAACATACTAGGGAACTGTCACTCTGCCGGAATTACTCCAGAGTGACCGTGGATGTAGGTGCAGTCACCGAACCACGTAAAAATCCTTGTGTTTCTTCACTCTTCTTTCTTTTTCTTTCTCTTTAATTCCTCATCAATCGCCTCATTAAATCCAATCAACCTCCAAGACCGATATTCCCTCACCTGAATTAATCACCACCAACCTTGAACTTTATTAATTACCCACTCACTATCCTGTCATCAGTACGATCAGAACCCTTAATTACCAAGCTCGCCGTCTGGGCCCCAGAATCTCTGGTTGACCGTTTCCGAACGTCAACAAATAATTATTATGTTACTGTTATCAAAATTTATCTAAATTTTTTATCCAAGTAATATCACAAACTAGGATTTGTATTAATCATATTACTTATAAAATTATGTATTGATAATTTGATTATTATAAATTATCTTACCATATTATTTGAATAATAAATTTAAATAAACTTTTAGATAATGTAACATCCCTAAAGTAAAACTATCAAGTTTTAGAAGCTGCTCTAGTTGACTAGTTGGTTTCACTATGATACAAAACAATAAAAAAAAAACATTCAAATATCTTAGCTATTATGCATTTTTGAATTTTTATTTGTAACATCAATAATTTTTTGAATATGAAACCACTTTGGTATATATATATATATATATATATATGTATGCATATTCTTTTCTGAAAGTATTTCTTTAAAGCAAAATATGCATAAATAAAATATATTTTTTTCTCTCCTTTTACATTTTACATTTAAGAGGATATTTTATAATTAAGAGGAGAAAGAGAGTATCTTTATTTTTAATTAGTTAGAAAGAGTGAAAAATTCTATTGGAGAGTTGCTTAATTGAGGAATCTCATCTACATATTATCTAAAAAAAATTATCACATCGATTTCATATTTAAGTTAGATAATTATATCGGACAGAATTTTTTGATCTCATTGTCTATCATCCTACGTGATAAAAAATTTTACCCGAATAAAAAATTATATTGGAGCTGGTCTATAGATAGATCAATAATTGAGATTAGGTTTTCTAACGTATTTGTGGAGGGAAAAAAAAAACAATAAAAAATAAACTCTCTCATCAGTCCATCCTATAAAGCACCCATGCCTTGTCTTGCTTTCACAGCAAAAATAAACACCAACATAACCAAAAACTTAGCCTATCTGCCATGGAACAAAATCAAACAAAAACACCCCACGTAGCTATTATACCAAGTCCAGGGATGGGTCACCTGATCCCACTCATTGAGTTCGCTAAGCGACTCGTCCACCACCACAACTTCGCCATCACCTTCCTCATCCCTACTGATGGACCAACTTCTAAAGCCCAGAAGTCAGCTCTTGACTCCCTTTCTAATGCCATTAACTACATTTTTCTCCCACCAGTTGATTTCAAAGACCTCCCTGAAGGTACGAGAATGGAAACCATTATTGCCCTCACTGTCACTCGCTCTCTTCCTTCTCTTCGACAAGTGACAAAGTCCTTAGTGTCTACCACTAGACTGGTAGCCTTGATCTTTGATCTTCTCGGTACGGACGTGATTGATGTTGCTAAAGAATTCAACCTGTCATCATACTTGTTTTTTCCCTCCACAGCCATGACTTTGTCTTTGTTTTTTAATCTTGAAAAGCTTGATCAAATGGTTTCGTGCGAGTACAGAGACATGACTGAATTTGTGAACATTCCTGGGTGCATACCAATCCATGGAAGGGATTTGCTTGATGCCGTTCAAGACCGAAACAACGACGCATATAAAGTTCTTCTTCAGCATACAAAAAGGTACAACTTGGTTGAGGGTGTTATGGTAAATAGCTTCACGGACTTAGAAGGAGGAGCTATAAAGGCTCTGCAAGAGGAGGAACCCGGCAAACCACCCGTTTACCCGGTTGGACCGCTTGTGGATACGGGTACTAGTCGTGAGATTAATAAGGAGGAATGTTTACAATGGTTGAATGATCAGCCACGTGGCTCCGTTCTATTTGTGGCTTTTGGTAGTGGTGGGACCCTCTCTTGTGATCAAATAAATGAATTGGCTTTAGGGTTGGAGAAGAGTGGTCAAAAGTTTTTATGGGTTGTGAGAAGCCCAAATGACAAGGCAGCTAATGCCACGTATTTTACTGCCCAAAGTCAAAGTGATCCTTTTGATTTTCTACCAAAAGGGTTTTTGGAGAGGACCAAGGGTCAGGGTCTAGTGGTGCCATCATGGGCACCACAGGCACAAGTGCTAAGCCACAACTCCACGGGAGGGTTCCTGACTCACTGTGGCTGGAACTCGACTCTCGAGAGTGTGGTGAATGGGGTGCCATTAATAGCTTGGCCACTCTATGCGGAGCAAAAGATGAATGCTTTGGTGCTCACTGAAGAAATCAAAGTGGCATTGAGACCAAAAGCTACTGAGAATGGACTGGTGGGGAGAGATGAAATCGCAAGAATTGTTAAGGATCTAATGGAAGGAGAAGAAGGAAAACTGATTCGCAATCGAATGAAGTGCTTGAAGGATGCAGCGGCAAAGGTGCTGAGTGAAGATGGGTCTTCCACTAAGGCACTCGCTGTGTTTGCTCAGCGGTTGAAAAACCAAATAATTGTGCAGTAGAATAAGCTGCACAATGTCTCTTTTTTTTCTTTTTTTCTCCTTTTATTGACTAAGTACAGATCTATTTTCAATAAAAATTAATTATAGATTTCTTAATTTGTCAATTACCTTTTTTTTTTCATACATTTTCTTTCGTTGTGAACATTAAGAACTTTTGTTATCTAATTATTAGTTAGCCAACAATATAGAGAAGAATTAATTAGTTTATATAAAATAAATGGCATTGCTCATTTTTATATATTTTTTTTCCATCAAATTATATGAAATTTTTTTTAATATCATTCTACCACGTGTTCAGCGTCAATTGCTGTCTGTAGGAAAGGAAATGAAGGAAATGCATATCCTCTCTATTGTCCAAGTCCTCTATTGCTTCAAATACCCTACTTTTTGTGATTATTTTGGTTTTTTTTTTTTTGGAAGTAGATTGTTTTGGTTTCTTGTTTGTTGTTTAAGATAAATTAATATTCCATTTCTCTTTGCGTACTGATGGTGATGCCACGGCAGCTAACTCGCAAGTATGTGTTTCTTTTTGCATGCTACATCTAATTAAATGATAATTGGAATATGTGTGTGGTAACTAATTGATCGATTAATTGTGCAAATCAATGTACAGAAAGAATTTGTTTAATCTACTAATTAAACAACGATGATAGCGAAGGCCACGAGCGCTATAGTAGTCCAGGAGTTGACGGTGCTGTACATAGTTTTCGTTTAGGCAAATTCTTACACAATAACGATCCTAATTGCATAGCCTAATTGAATTCAACACAATATATATAAGGTTCAAACTTGTGTACGCAGATATGGAATTTTAGAGTGATGAATTATACAAGTTATTTTTTATGGGCCGGAATACTAATTAGCATATATAACTCATAAAATTCCTTGTAATTATATAAGAATTATCAAGAACAAATTCATCTTAGATTAAGATCGTCTAGGCTGGATAGAAATTTGATGGTTGATAAATAAATATGCTTGTAGTTTTTTTTTTAAAAAGAAAAAAGAAAAGAAAGAAAGATCTACTATTGAGAGTCCAAAGAAAGATCGACAATTGAGAGTCCAAACAATTTTCTATTAAAAAAATAAAAATAAAAATAATTATTTTTTTAACCACCTTTTGTTGTGTGGATGAATTCGGTGGAACAATCCTCTTTAGTCTCACTCAACGTGATATATACATGTGTTGTAATGTGATCGCAATGATCACAAGCACAACGGAAGACGTATTGCAATTAAAACTCTCTCCCTTAGACCTTTAGTCTTGCTTTGCGGCTCGACAATAAACCTGCCGTGTCCTGTTTTGCTTTACAACTGTAATAAGCAAATCAGAACCAAAAACTAGCCTATCTAGTGTCTTCCAATGTGGAAGAAGCAGAAAGTACAATGCCTCCCATGTAGCTATAGTACCGAGTCCAGGGATGGGTCATGATCTCATCGCACTCATTGAATGCGCTAAGCGACTCGTTCACCACCACAACTTATCAATCACCTTCACCATCCCTACCGATGGACCTCCATAATCAAAATCCCAAAAGTCCACTCCAGACTCTCTCACTATTGCCATTAACTATATACACTTTTCTACCTCAATTACAAGAAAACGGATCAACCATATCAAGATATTCATAATAGACATTAAAAACTAGATATGTATATCAATTTATATTTAAAAAAATAAATTTTAGTATCTATATCGAGCCCAAAACGAGTCCAGTATCGATATGTTTTCTATGTCGGGCACATAATGACATGTTATAGAAAATGATTTAAAATGATGGGTGAAACTAGATCACCCATCAATTTTCTCATTTTCTTTCTGTCAGTACGACTTTTTCTCTCACATCCTCTCTCTTCCAAACCCTAGCTACCGTCCATTCTCCCCCCATTCGCCTTGCCATCACTAGTGAGTTTTTCTTCTCCCCTTCTTCTTTTTCCTCCCTCCTAGCCACCACCATGCCACCGGTCTCTTCTCTTTTTTTTTTTTTTTTTTCCTTTTCTTCTCATTTTTTCTTTTGTTTTCTTCTCATTCAATCATCGTGTCATGTTCTTCCATTGTTTGATGTCGTCCTCTTCACCGATCTACTCCTCTTCAACTGTCCAGCGCTATCCTTTTTGTTGATCTACTCCTCTTCCGTTGTTTTCTTTGCCAAGAAGGTATGGTTTGATTATTTTATATTTGATTTGGTTGTTTTATTTTTAAATTTTTATGTGTTTTACTTAATTTTGTAGTATTTATTTTAAGAATTAAATATAAAAAAACCCCTCTGAGGTTTAGTCAAATACAAGCGAAAACAATTTTTTATTTTTGAAACACAAAACCCCTAGTCCAATAGTCAAAGTTAGTCACGTTTATATGATATAAGGGCATTTCGTCTTTTACAAAATTAATATTATTTTTACTAAAAAATTGAATGTTATTAAAATAATTTTTTAAGATAAAACAAAACTTTTAAATTGTAAAAAAATTAATAATTTAAAAAAAATGGTGAAATGAATTCCACCGTCCATCGACATAATGGACAGTGGATATCATTAAAAAATCATATATATATATTTTTTAAAATCAATATAAAAAACATTATTTTGTTTAGGAGTGGAGGTCCTATCTCTAGATTGGATCTCCACCGTCCATGAGATCCAATCTGAAGATAAGACCTCCACCTCCAATTAATCTTCATCCTTAAATCTACCATTAATAGCCACCATCGACATCAACCACCATTAATCCACAATCAACAGCCAACATCGACGTCAACCCACCCTTAATCATCATCCTCAAATTAACATCAACCCATTGATCTCCATCAACAACCTATCATTACCGTCATCCACAACAAATTAAGAAAAAAATATGTTTGAGGAAAAAAAAATTCTTAAAAAAGAAATTGAAGATCTACGAATACCCAAATCTTCTTTATCGAAATCAAATCCCAAAAACTTCATCAACTTCATCTCACATCATCAAACCCCAGAAATAACTTTTGTAGCTCTTCTTCATCAAAATCAAACCCCAAAGCCAGAAATAATTTTTTATGGGTTCAATGTTAATTTCTTCATCTTCAAACCCGAGAAACAACTTTTTATCGAACTCAGAAACCCCAAATTGCATCTTCAAACCCCAAACCTAATCTTCAAACCTAGTATCTTCAATCGAACCTAGTATTTTCAAACCCCAAACCCAATCTGTCATCAATTGAATCAACAATCAGACTAACATCATCAACAAAACCTACCATCATCAACCAAACATCACCAACAAAACCCACCATCATCACCATCATCACCATCATCAACCGAACATCTAACTAGCATCAATGGAACATCATCTAGGTTTGCCGATGATGTTGATTGTTAATGATAATGCTGTTGAAGATAAAGTGTGTTAATGATGAAGGGTGTTGAAGATCTGAGGTAAGAGAAAGTGAGAGAGGGGGTTGAAGAAGAAGATAGAGAAAGAGAGAGACGATGGAAGAAAGAAGAAAGAGAGATTTTTTTTTTTTTTTTTATTTTTTTTTTTCACATTTTCTTTTAATTCCTAGATCTCCACTGTCCATCCATCGGGATGGGCGGTGGATTTTTTTTTTATTTTATTAAAATTTTTAAAATATATTAGTTTTTTAAAATTTTTGTAATAATAATTTCCACCGTCCATCAAGAATGATGGATGGTGGAGATTCAACAAATTTTTTAATTTATATTTTTATATTTTAAAATTATTTTTATTTTAAATTTATTTTGAAATTTTTAATATAAATTTTTGTCCTTATTCATGGGTATTTTTGTCATTATGCAATATTTTCAGGTCAACTGTTAACTTTAACTGTACTTGACTATTAATACAAGGGTATTGTGTTATAAAAAACAAAATATTAATGCGCTTATATTTGACTAAACCTTGGGGGTTGTGTGTATTTAATTCTTATTTTAATATTTCATTTATTTTAGTATTATTATTTTTTGTGCTTTATTCTTGATTTGATTGTTTTATTAATTTGTCATTTTTATCCTTTTTGAATCTGTAGCTTAAGGTTTTACTTGTAATGTAGTTGTTGTATTATGGGTTTGTAGTGTGGTAGTCTGGTTTGAACATAACATGTGTATTTTGAAATGATTTACTACGGGATGCAGGTTAGTGTTGTACGATTTCTTTATACCATATGTGTATTTTGAAGAAGAGTTCTGCTTGAAAAATATCAAAAACAACATCGCCTTTGGAACATTTTCATCAGGCATTACAACAAGTCAGTTATCAGTGTATCGTGGCTCGTTTTGGTGTGCAGTTTGCTTCAGACACTGAATTAAAATTTTATTGTAGGTTTTACCCCTTTTGTCCTGTGAAGCAACTATAAAAATATGGTATTATCTGGATTTTAGTTTCTGGCTTGCTTTTGGCTTCTCAGGTTGTAGTTTTCGTCACTTTGTTTTCACTTATATGGCATTTCTCAAGGATAAGAAATATTTTCGTCACTTTGTTTTCACTGATATGGCATTTCTCAAGGATAAGAAATATTTTCCTCAGTTTGTAGATGATTATAAAATTTTACTTTTGTTATTCTTCTAAGTAATCTGCATATCTTTAATAGGACCAAAATCGTCAAAGACTTTTTTAGGTTACATACTTGTCTTTTATTCTCTTTGAAAGTATATGCTAATATACTTAAGTACTGCAAACTAAGGAGTTTGGTGAAGGAGCTTAAGCAAAGCCATTGTCAGTTCAACGATTTGCTATTTTTTGTCCTTTAATTTTCTTTCTGTTCATTATTTTTTTTACTTTATTCACGTCATCCTCAATGAGACTTTATTGTTTTTTCTCTATAACATGTCTAAACAGAGTCCAGAGAAGTCCATTAATTTTGGTTTTTCTGAAGCCAAAAATAAAATTTTTTTAAGAAGTCTAGCATTACTCATTTATCATATAAAGGCAAAATTTTGGTTTTTCTATTAAAATGTTGAATAATAAATATCTTCATTATAAAATTAAATTTTGAATGTTGGTGTTTAACGTTTCAAAGGCAATATAACTTATTTCCATATATGAATATGGATCAATTTATGAACTTTGGTATTGGTTATATAAAAATTAAAATTATGAACTTTAATGTATAATGTTAACCTTTTAAGGTTTTAATTGTTTTTGTTTTGAATTCTCATATTCTAATGCTTTTAGATCACCTTTCATGGTATATATAATTTATGTTAGTGCAATGGTACATTTTGAGATAACCAGTAGGTTTTTGGTGTATAATTAGGAGATATAGTGGTTCAACTAGATGCTCAACTAAGGGAGGTTGGACAGAGGAGGAGGTAAGTATCCAAACCTTATTTTATTCTTTGTATATATTGTTACACAATATGATTGCTAGACTTGGTCCTGATTGTTGTTAACCATATATGTTAGAAGTTTATACTACTTATTATATAACTCAGTTAGAGACAGGATATATAATAATATATGAGAAGAAAGGAAAATATTAATACAATGTGTGTGTGTGTGTAATATATATATATATATATATATATATATGTATGTATATTTATATGATCGTTTTGCTACTAAGGAGGCACCAATTTTAATACAATGTTAGCAACATATTTGTATATTGAGATATAGACATTTCAAAGGAAAAATTCATATTTTCATATTTTTTGTATGTGTGTGTGTATTGTTTGTGGAGAGACGGAGTCTTTGTTTTTGTTGGATCTATTATAAAATTATTTTAGTTTGCTAGTGAATAAAATTTTTGGGAAGTTTGAAAAGTAGGGGAAACTCTATCAAAATTGTTGTAGAATTGATTGAGTTTATAGATATTGTTTTTTTTATATTAAGCTTGTTATCTATGTGTTTGTTACTAATATATGTTATTTCCACAACATTTTAAGATATTGGCCGAAGGTATATCTAATGGTGTGTCTTCAAGTTGATCAAGTGGTGAGAAGAAAAGAAAGAGAAGGATCTCAGGTGATTATATTTATGTTGTTAATAATATTTTTAAGTGATTATATATAAATGAATTTTTTTATGTATGTTGTAATATTATTTTTATTTTAATATAAAATTATATATTTTTTCCAAAAAAAATGTATATATATATTTTAATATGAAAATGGATATTCATGCTCAGTATAGATATGCTTATTTAAATTGGACGGTCCGGTATGGATAAACGTATCCACCGATTGACCCACGATCGATCTATTTTTGATATGTGTATCCATACTAGGTATAGCTTGATATGGTTATTCGTATCCATACCAAGCGAGTGTCCGATATGAATATTCCCAATAATTATATTGGCTCTACCCAAATCGACCGAAGCGCCTAGTATGAATAGTCAATCATATCGGGGTATTGCCCGACATGGATACCCATTTTTGTTGTAATGCTCCAGTTGATTTCAAAGTCTTCCCTAAGGATATGAGAATGGAAATCACGTATGCTCTCATTGTCTCTCGTTCTATTTCTTCTCTTTCCTCAAAGTGTTGAATTCATTAGTAGCCGATATAAAGCTGGTGGCCCTAGTGGTTGATCTTCTACGCGTGGATTTGTTTGATGTTGCTCAAGAATTTAACGTGTCACCACACTTGTTCTTTCCATCCACAGCCCTGCAGGCTTTGTATCTGTTTCATTATCCGGAAAAGCTTGATCACAAGGTTTATGTGAGTACGGAGACATGACTGGACTAGCTAGAAATAAATGAGTTTGCTTTTGGGTTGGAGATGGGTGCTTAAATATTTTTGTGGGCTGTGAGAAGCCCAAACGACAAGCTGCTAATGCTAACTATTTCGCTAATAACAACCATTTTGATATTCTACCCGAAGGGTTCTTGGGGCGGAGCAAGGGGCGGGTTCTAGTGGCACCAACTTGGGCACCACAGCCACAGGCACAGGCACAAGTACTGAGCCACGGCTTCACCGGAGGTTTCCGTACTCACTGTGGCTGGAGCGTCGTAAATGGGGTGCTGGCGTGTTCTGCTAATAGCTTGACTGCTTTATGCAGAGCAAAAGGGTATGTCAAATAATTATTCTACATCACCGAAACAATACTACCAGTACTCTACTATTTTTTCCAATAATTCATTAAAAATTGTTGCATTCAATTTAATTAAATGGATGTTTATTTAATGATTTTCTCTCTGATAATATTACAATCCCAATTGCTTCAAAAAAATATTTCAATCCCAATTAAAATTATCTTCCACTAATGAACTAAATGCGGCAAAAGAAGAAAAAGTTTACGGCGGATGACGACGTTTCATCTGAACTTCATAATTCAAATAGAGATAGTACATTTCATCATTATCAACGTCATTGTAGTCATTATTTTATTGCAAGTCAACATTATGTGAATTGTGATGAAGGCCGAACCACAATCACGATTGTTTTAATCTAACATTTTTACATCATGTTATCGTCATAACATCGTCATTAATTATTGTCTGACTTGCCATTATTATGATTGTTTTATCATTCATAAATTGTCAATTACCTCCCCAACTTTCTTCAGCATAATTTTGGGCCAAATTAAGGTGCAAGTAGTTGCTCAGGGTTCGGGAAACAATTTAATTATATGGTTCGAATATACACACAGTACGTTGTTCCTATTTAATTTTTGCAAAATCCAATTTACTGTACTACATGTCAAGGAAAGAGAGGAATCAAATGAAACATAGTTGGTCCAAACTTTTACCTTTCTTTTCTTATTCAATATTTAAAGTTTTTCATATGTTTAATTATATTACAAATTTAACGGTCATTTACAAAAATCTAACTTGAATACTAAATAATTATAACATTTTTAAGTTTTACGTCATTAATGTATATATCATGAATTGATCAACACTATTGATATTATTAGCATGTTTTATCCTTTCTTAAACAGTAAGGGATAGAATTGTACAATACTGTTTCTGTTTCCATTTATAGAGTTATATGGCTTTGCTAATGTTGGTCCAAAATCAAGCCGTGCTTATGCATATTTGTAACGGCTCAAATTCAGATATGTAAATAAAATATTAAAATTAAATGAAAAAGTAGGTGAATTGGGATTTCTCCACTTTGTAATTCATCTATTTTCAATAAAATTCATTCTTATAAAACAACTTGACAGAGTTTCCTCTGGCTCTAAATTAAGCCTCCCAAAAACATATTTCACCTATAATTACACGCTCCCAAAAAATAAAAAAAATACCACAAAATCTCGGGGTGGACATCTCTAACCTAATCCGATAAACCCAACCTAATCCGACCATTTTTTATTGGGTTGGGTTGGATTACATCTTAAAAAAAAATTGATGGGTTGGATTGGGTTGGGTTGAAAATTTTCAACCCAACCCGAACCTGACAAACGCTTATCCTCAATTCTAAATCTAAGATTTTCTCCTCTCTCTAGAAGAATATTTGTTCAGGATAAAAATTAAGGACAATTTTTATGTCGAATTTACTGTTTTATTATAATAATTAGATCTTTATTTGTATTCATTTTATCTATAATCAAATTACTAAGATTAAAAAAGTTATCAACTAGACCATTTGTGTTTTTATGGTAAATTAAATCTAACTCAATCAACCCAACCCAACTCAACTCGACTATTATTATGCTGTGTTGGGTTGGGTTGAAGAATTTATTGGGTTGAGTTGGAAGATTTTCAACACAACCTAACCTGAACCCGAAAACGCTAACCCTTAACAAAATCCAATACAACTAGAGACTTGATCTCGCCAAATTATATTCACACAGTTTTTAACTATCATATATACGTTACATGATACATCAAATACTCCATACTTTACAACATTAATTTTTAAATTCTGAATAAATTAATATTACATACGTAATTGCAATCTTTTATAACTGCATCAAAAGTGAAAATTTATACATATTTAGTTTTCCGCCTACACAATAGTGATACCAAAGCCTTTAGCTCGCAAGATATTCATGGAACAACAGTTACTATAACGTGAGGAGAAATATGGGGTGAGCTACCGAGCCCAGTAGGGAGTATTCGAAATCCCAAATAATATCAATCATTTAAAATTGTTTATTAATAAGCATGAATCTCATATATAAACATAAACAACAAAATTATTTTGAATGTTCTATCATGCACAATGATTTTTATATAAATTCAATGTATATAAGATAAAACATCCATGTACAATCGCAACATATAACATAATCCAACTATCCACATCAAGCATATATGTGCACATTCTTTTCCATGCCAATCCAAATTAATGCCACATTCATTAGCAACTGCTTTAGCCACACAGTAGATACATTAAACACGTGGTGCCACATCAATAGCAACTGCTTTGGCCAAAAGCTTCTTTCCAGTTCCAGGAGGACCAAAGTCACCAAACATAAGAACACCTTTCCATGGTCTCCTAATTCCCTGAAAATAATCGGGCGTCCGCAAAGGAAGGACAACAGCTTCCTCTAGAAGTCCTTGTGCTTCAGTCAGACCAACATCATCCCACCGCACTTCAGCAGTGGTTTCCAAGACATCCCTCTCAAGCATTACAACCAAGTCTTGATCAGGTCCTTCATCTTGTGGCCTCTTTGACTTTCCATCTTCAGCATCGCCATCAGCAGAATCCGTCTTAGTAGATTTTCTAGTACTGGTGCCTTTCTTTCCAATGGCTGAGGATCCGACCCCCGAGTTACCCCTACCAGTGCCAGAAGCTTTTCCACCACCGCCAGTAGTACCAGTTCTGATAGAACCACCACGAGCCCAAGCCCCATCATAGGATGCATTTAGAGTCAATCTAACTATATAATATTGGGTCACTTAGTAGCCTATATGGGTACAGTATGTAATTTTCTTCCTTAAGCCACGATTGCGCTTGACTTAATATTTTAAATTATTGGATGAGTGTCAATATTTTCACCTCAAAAATTATGTACACCCCAAATTAGTATTTTTTTTAAGTATATAATATTACACTTGAGTAAAATTATGAAAAAGGTAAATATTTCATAAGTACACTTATCAATTATTAATTAAAATATTATTTATATCTTAAACAATTTTTACTTTTTCAATCCCTAATTTTTCTCTTTGTTACTCTTTCAAACCTTAAGTTTTCTCCATTAATAATTAAAAAGTCTTTAATCATTTATATAATCCTAATTTAATCATAAAAAATATATATTGCCAAACATTCATTTACCACCTTAATATTTTTCATTTTCTTATCAAATTTTCTCACAAACTGTTATATGTATTTTTCGGACTCAATAAATGGGCTGGTAGAAGCCCAATTTAGGCTCATTTAAGAACCGATAAGAAGGTCCGATAAGGTCAACCTAGTCAAAGCCCATCAGACGAGGCCCAGTATCGATTTCAAGACCAGCGAGTTCTTCAGCTCGCTCAGGTAAATCCTTCAGCTGACATCAGCAGACCTGTAAACACAGCCAGGCCGTAGCTCGCCTCATGCACAGCTCGTCTCTTAGCGAGTTCGAGCTCGAGACCGCCATAGTAAGCAGCCCGCTCAGAAGCGTAATAAATGCAGTGTCTTCCAGAAACAGGTAATTACCTAATTCAACCATGATTCTCTCTCCGAATATGGCAGTTACCCAGTCAAATCGTGATTTCCTCATCAGATATGAAGGTCTACTCAAATTCAAATTCAAATCAACCTTATCTCGAGATAATTACAGTAATTTCCTGATATTATTCCAACCAAATTAGGAAGTGTAATTAGTTTACAATTCTTTTCCTTATTTCTCATAATTATTTGGGAAGTGTAATTAATTCAGGATTATTTTCCTGATTTGCTGCAACCAGAATTGTAACGCCTCTTTCCCTATAAATAGGGATTAAAATCATTGTAACATGGGGAGAGAATAATCAATAATACACTGTCACTCTGCAGAATTTAAGAGACAGACAGTCGTGGACGTAGGCTTATTATTGCTGAACCACGTAAAAACTTTGTGTTCCTCGTTTGATCCTCGGTGTTTGTCCGTGTCCTTTCTTGGTATTTGTGTTTTCTCACATTGATTGCAGGTATTGAGCATTGATTACTCGTCGACTAAAATCCAACGTCGACATTTTGGCGCTAGAAGAAGGGCCCAAACTGCAATCTTTTTCATCACAATCCATCGATTTTCGATATGGCAAAGACCAGATTGAACAGGTTCCTTGGAGATGATGACCAGGCGGAAAGTCACATGAACCAATCTCAGCAGAACTTACAGCCTGTGCAGGATGCACCCATGCATGCAGCAGGCACGTCCCATGGACAGACATTCGGTGCCGCGACAGGCATCCCTCCTTTGCCTCCCCGTCAGACAGTTCCAATTGCCCCATTAGCCGAAGGGCAAAATGTGCTGATTCAGAGGCAAGAAGCGCTGGAGGATACGGTCAGACAACTCACAGAGGCCGTTAATATGTTGGTGCAAGCTCAGGTACAGAACATGCCGAGGGCCGAAGTTCAGGCACCAAGGTATGTGCCCCAGCAACATGAAGCGATGCAAGTACCTGGCAGGCTGGCAAGGGAAGTCCCGCGACCTACAGGCTCAGCTCGCTCTTCCAAAGCGCGCTTTAGGGCTGGAGGACACCCTGTTCATGAAGAAAGGGAGGTCGCACGCCCCGCTAGCCTGGTGGTAAGGTTGAGCCAGGATGGAAACCGACGGGTAGAGGTTGGGCAAGGTAGAGCCAGAGTTGCAGCTCGGCGATTTGATGATGAATAGAGACAGAGGAGATCCCATCAATCTGAGGGTCTATTCGAAGAAGACGAGAGGTATGACCCAGAGCACCCTGCCCCTAGTCATGATCACAGGAGGAGATACGAGCTCCGAGATCCCCAAGTAGAGGAGCTCCTCCAAAGGGTCCAACAGTTAGAAGCGCGACCTGGAGTCCCGGAGCAGCGTGGGCTCTACGGAGATAGGACCCCATTTACAAGGGAGATTAAGACACAGCCTCTCCCTCCAAGATTTAAGATGCCGAACATACAACAGTACAACGGGGATAGTGACCCCTATGACCATCTCGATGCTTTTAACGTTCAGATAGACCTGCAAACAGACAATCCCATGGTAAAGTGCCGAGTATTCCCAGTTACTTTGGGAGACATTCCAAGGACATGGTTCAGGAATCTCCCAGTTCGCAGCATAGACAGTTGGGAAGAATGCCAACAGAAGTTCGTTGGCTAGTACAAGGCGCTGAAAAGGCAGCTCGCTCCATCCTGCCACCTAGCTACAATCTTCCAGCGTCAGGGTGAGTCGTTGAAAGAATACATCACCAGGTTCAGACGCGAGGTCGCGAATGTCGAGCATCCATCAGATGAAAGCATCTTGACAGCGATCTCAGCCGAACTGCGCAAGGATGGAAAATTATACGAAAGTATTTACAAGTCCCCAGTGAAGGATCTGAGAGAGTTCTATGAGCGAGCTGCGAAGGAAATCAGGTGGGAAGAGACCTTCGACCCGAAGAAGCAAAATCAGAAGAATGAAGCGGGCAGTTCCAGCCAGCCAAAAAGGAAAAACAACGGCAGGAACGAAGAAGGAAGAAATAGTGGCTCAAGTAACCAGATCGCTAAGAATGCGAGAAAAGAACCGAGATACGAGCGACCTCGACGTCAAGGTCGTTATGAAGGATACAGCGTTCTGACGACTTCACCGGACTGGATTTACGTTGCAGAAAGAAACATGGAAGATTTTGGGAGGCCCAATCCCCTAAGGGCTCCTGTTCAGCAAAGAGATCAAAACAAGTTCTGTGCCTATCATAATGAGGTCGGGCACAGTACTACAGATTGCTGGGCGTTGAAGAATACCATTGAGAAATTGATTAGGCGAGGTTGCCTGGGAGACTATGTAGCAAGACCCGCAGACTCGCGACCTCCATAACAACGACCTCACCAACAACAGCCAACACATCAGCAACAACCACAACGAACTTCTGAGCCAGATCATGAGCTTGCGGTAAGAACCATTTTTACCATTCATGGTAGCTCCCATATCGCAGGTGACTCTAACAAATTGCATGAGAGATACGTCCGAGAGGCGAATCATTCTTTTCAGCTCAATGGGTCAGAAAGACCTGCAAAAAGGGCAAAGCCGACCTCGGACGAGATTGTGTTCACAGATGAAGATGCTAGAGGAGTGATTTGGCCTCACAACGACGCGTTGGTTATACGAGCTAAAATCAGTAATGTGGAAGTTAGGCGCATCATAATCGATATTGGGAGCTCGGTGAACATGATGTATAGGAGTTGTTTTAAACAAATGGGGCTGCGAGCAGAACAAATGACACCGTCCCCAAAGCCTTTGTTCGGTTTCACTGGAGATGCTGTAGTACCAGTGAGACAGATTTAATTGCCATTGATTCTTGGGGAGGCAGGTCGTCAGGCAACAACCCTGACAGATTTCCTGATAATTGACTGCCCATCAGCATATAATGTGGTCCTGGGGAGACCTGCCATGAACGAGTTGGACGTGGTTACTTCGACCAGAACTCTTACCGTCAAGTTCCCAACTCCTAATGGCATCGGATGTGTTCGAGGAGAGCAACACTTGGCCCGGCGCTGCTATGAAGACGCTGTAAAGATGGGCGTGAGAGGAAAGAAAGTAAACGTGGTCTCAGGGGCCGAGCCACGAGCTATGACTGAGAAAGGAGTCAGTCACGACCTGAATCCTCGCGAGCTAGATGCAGACCGAGCTACGGGACCAGTTGAAGAATTGGAGGATGTCCAAGTCAGCAAGGCGGATCCAGAAAGATGCTTGAAGCTGGGGAAAGGTTTAACTCCAGAGCTGAGAACCCAGCTCGTTGAATTCCTAAATGCGAAGTTGGATGTGTTTGCATGGAGTCATGAGGATATGGTGGGAATAGATCCAAAGGTGATGTCTCACAAGCTTAACATTGATCCTCACTTCAAACCAGTTCGCCAAAAGAGAAGGGCAATGATAGGGGAACGTTACTTAGCACTAAAAGAGGAGGTAGACAAGCTGCTGGTTAACAAGTTCATTAGAGAAGCTTACTACCCGACCTGGGTCGTCAACCCTGTGCTAGTGAAGAAAAAGAACGGAAAGTGGAGAACTTGCATCGACTTTACTGACCTAAACAAGGCTTGCCCTAAAGACAGTTTTCCCTTGCCAATGATAGACCAGCTCATGGATGCTACTGCTGGCCACGAGCTCCTGAGCTTCATGGATGCATATTCGGGATATAACCAGATCCCAATGAAACCCGAGGACGAAGAGCACACCTCGTTCATGACTGATCGTGGTTTATACTGCTACAAGGTGATGTCCTTCGGATTGAAAAATGCTGGAGCAACCTATCAACGCTTGGTGAACATGATGTTCGAGGAGCAAATTGGAAAGACCATGGAGGTCTATGTTAACGATATGTTAGTGAAATCCAAGCAGATAGGTGACCATGTACACAACCTGGAAGAGATGTTTCAGATTCTGAGGAGCTACCAGATGAAGTTAAATCCACTCAAATGTGTATTTGGAGTAGCTTCTGAGAAGTTTCTAGGGTTCATGGTCAACAGTAGAGGAATTGAAGCAAACCCTGAGAAGATCAAAGCATTGATCGACATGAGATCACCAACCGGGGTGAAGGATGTACAGAACCTCAACGGCCAGGTCGCTACACTGAGCCGGTTCATTTTGAAAGCTACTGATAAGTGCATTCCTTTCTTTAATATTTTGAAGAAAGCCAAGAGCTTCGAGTGGACTGAACAGTGTGAAACAGCCTTCCAGCAGTTGAAGGAATACATGGGGCGAGCTCCACTCTTGTCTAAGCCCAAAGGAGAAGAAAAACTAATTTTGTATTTAGGGGTGTCACAGCAAGCTCTGAGTGCTGCACTGGTGAGGGAAGAAGAAAAAATACAGCTTCCGGTGTATTATGTAAGCAAGCGATTGCAGGATGCTGAAACCAGGTACTCGTAGATGGAGAAACTAGCTTACTGCCTGGTGATTGCATCAAGGAAGCTGCGGCCTTACTTCCAGGCTCATATAATTGAAGTCCTCGCCCAGTACCCGCTAAAGCAAGTCTTGCAAAAGGCAGACACCTCAGGTCGCTTGTTGAAATGGGCAGTGGAGCTCGCACAGTTCGATATCCAGTTCAAGCCGAGGACGGCTATCAAAGCTCAAGCTCTGGCAGATTTCATTGCAGAATTTACCGGACCTGCGGATGATGAAGCTGAATCTTCTGAAGGTCCAGTCTAGGAGCTTTATGTTGATGGATCGTCCAACGAGCAGAGGGTTGGAGCTGGAATTCTACTGATCAGTCCTGAAGGCCACAAAATCCTCTGTGCTCTAAGGTTTGGCTTCCAGGCAACAAACAATGAGGCTGAGTATGAAGCCCTGCTCGCAGGTTTACGTTTGGCTAAGAAAATGCGAGCTGAGCGATTGAAAGTATTCAGCGATTCGCAGCTCATTGTCTGTCATATATT
The DNA here is from genome assembly GCA_019925255.1 of Litchi chinensis. Lineage (NCBI taxonomy): Eukaryota > Viridiplantae > Streptophyta > Magnoliopsida > Sapindales > Sapindaceae > Litchi > Litchi chinensis. Next base: position 14,411,166 of record CM034463.1, on the reverse strand, counting down.
GAGGGAGTATCAGGCCAAGGAACCAAAGATGACCCTTTACCTCCAGAAAGTTCACGAGCTGCTAGGTGCGTTTCAGAAGTATGAGATTAAGCAAATCCCACTGGCTCAGAACTCGCATGCAAATGCATTAGCTCGCCTCGCGACCACACGAGATGCAGATTTTCTTAGGGCAATCCCAGTTGAATTTCTACCAGCTTCAAGTACAGAGGAGAAGGATGTGACAATCGCCATAATTGTGCAGCCTGATTCTTGGATGAGCTCAATTCTCAGTTATTTGCAAGATGGAAAGCTGCCAAGTAACAAGCTGGAAGTCAGGCTTCTACGAGCTAGAGTAGCCAAATATTGCATCTATGATGATGCATTATACAAGAAGGGGTTCTCAGCTCCACTGTTAAGATGCATTGATGGCCCTGAATGTGAAAAAGTATTAAAGCAGATACACGAAGGCCATTGCGGGAACCACGCTGGGGGGCTATCTCTAGCTCAAAAGGCACTTCGTCAAGACTTCTATTGGCCCACCATGAGGCAGGATGTCATTAACTTAGTGAAGAAATGCGACAAGTGTCAGAGATTCGCCCAAGTTCCATGAGCTCCACCAGCTTATCTTCAACAAATGGTGAGCCCGTGGCCCTTTGTCATTTGGGGGATGGATTTGATTGGACCTCTACCAATGGCTCGTGGAAGATGCAAACATGCAGTGGTCGCAGTAGATTACTTCACCAAGTGGGCAGAAGCAAAGGAGTTGACAGAAATCTCCACCACAAAGATTGAAAAGTTTGTGTGGAGTAATATCATTTGCAAATTTGGGGTTCTACAGCAGATCGTAATAGATAATGGGACTCAATTCAGCAACGAGCAGTTTCTCAGGTTCTGCAACAACCTCAAGATCATTAAAAGCTTCTCAACAGTGAACCATCCACAAGCCAATAGCCAAGTTGAAGCTGTGAACAAGATTATCAAGCAGACCCTGAAAATGAAGCTGGAAGCAAAGAAAGAAGCATGGGTAGATGAGCTTCAAAAGGTATTGTGGTCTTACAGAACCACAGCTCGCAGCTTCACTGGCGAAACCCCGTTCTCAATGGTATATGGGTCTGAGACTATGATCCCAGTTGAGTTTGAAATCACCTCGCAAAGGAGAGCAACCTTCAATCCAAATGACAACGATCAACTACTTGTAACAAACTTGGACCTGCTTGAAGAGCACAGGGAAACAGCTAGGTTAAGGGTGACTATCTATCAGCAGAGAATAACGAGGTACTACAACAAGTATGCTCGGATTCGCAAATTCAATGTTGGAGACTTAGTTTTACGTCTCATCCTGCCTGGAGCTCGAAAGCCAAGTGATGGATCCTTAGGCCCGAACTGGGAAGGACCTTATGTTGTCAAAGCAAGCTTGGGGAATGGAGCTTATCACTTGGCTAGTGAGGATGGAGCTGAAGTCCCTCGAGCTTGGAATGTCGAGCATCTACGTCCTTATTATCAATAAATTCTTTTATTATATGTAATTCAAACTTATTTTAGTTAGAGAAAGCTTCATTTCCCCTCTGCTTATGATTCAACTCATTCCACTTGGCTAACGGGCTCCGATCTCCGAGCTTCGAGCTGAAGCTCGCTGTATAGAAAGAGGCTAAAAAGCAAGTGACTAAGTGTCCTTACATAGCTCGCTGAAATAAAAAGGAGCCAAAAAAGCGGATGACTAAGTGTTTCTGCATAGCTCGCCAAATGAGCCTAAAAAGCAAGTGACTAAGTGTCCTTGCATAGCTCGCTGAAATAAAAAGGAGCCAAAAAAGCGGATGACTAAGTGTCTCTGCATAGCTCGTCAAATGAGCCTAAAAAGCAAGTGACTAAGTGTCCTTACATAACTCGCTAAAAAATAAAGAGCCTCAAAAGCAGATGACTAAGTGTCACTGCATAGCTCGCTAAAAATAAAGAGCCTAAAAAGCAAGCGAGGTGACGACCGCTGCATAGCTCGCTATGATACGATGAGCCTAAAAAGCAGATGGCTAAGTGTCTTTGTATAGCTCGTCAAAAGAGCATAAAAAGCAAGTGACTAAGTGTCCTTGCATAGCTCGCTAAAAAATAAAGAGTCTCAAAAGCAGATGATTAAGTGTCACTGCATAGCTCGCTAAAAATAAAGAGCCTCAAAAGCAGATGACTAAGTGTCACTGCATAGCTCGTTAAAAATAAAGAGCCTAAAAAGTAAGCGATGTGACGACCCCTGCATAGCTCGCTACGATACGATGAGCCTAAAAAGAAGATGGTTAAGTGTCTCTGCATAGCTCGCCAAAAGAGCCTAAAAAACAGGCGAGGTGACGACCCCTGCATAGCTCGTCAACATTCTAAATGATCAACTGTTTATTTTTACAATATTTCATTAACTTAATGCATTATCAGATTTAGAGCTCGTTAACGATCAGCTCGTACGAAATATGATAACTCTAAAGATGAAGATCATAAAATATGTTATGACATACACAATAGCCTAAAATGCATTCAACACAGAAGAAAGAATGAAAGAAATTTCATTAAGTGTGAATGTTGTTTACAAATTGAAGGCTGAAAAAATACAAGTGAAAAGAATAAAAAAGACGAGCTCTTAAATTTGAGCTGGAGGGCCTGGACCTGTTAAAGGGTCTTCATGAGAGGGAGACAATCCAGGGGGATCAAGGTCGATAACTGGCTCAGTTTGGGAGGTCACGCTAGGAGCTTGCTCTGATGAAAGAATTGGATCAATTGAAGCCGAGGCAGCCTTAGCCTTGAACTCCTCCACAAATTCAAGTCCCACATTCCCAAAGATGGAAAAATCCATTTTCGGGTGGGACGTCCACAGTGTGAAGAGAAAGTCACGATCTGTTGACTCCTCAGCCTCATCCTTGGCTTCAGCAACTTGGGCCTCCAGCTCTTGAGCGGTCTGTGCTTTGAAAGTCGATAGCTCCTCGAAAGCATTGTCTGCAAGCTGGTTAACGGCCTCAGCATTTTTCTGAACGGCTTCTGCTCGCTTCTTTTCAGCCTCAGCTTGCTGAATGGCCTCCCCCACTTATTGCCTAAGCACTTCAGCCCGGTACTCGGCCTCTTCAGCCCGTTTCTCAACAGTCTAAGCCCTCTGCACTGCGGTATTAGCCAGTTGCTTAGCCTCTTCGGTTTGTTGAGCAGCAGCTTCCATTTCCCCAGCTCGCTTCTCAGCAACCTCAGCCTGTTCCATTGCAGCATCAACTTGGCGATGAAGCACTTCAATCTTCTTTTCTACAGTTGAAGCCGCTGTTCGGCCAGCTCGGCCCGTTGCTCAGACCGTTTCAGATCTTCCCTCATCTTGAGTAGCTCATCCCTTAGCGTGTTGCGCTCATTTTCTATTTTACGAAGAGCTTTCTCGGCTACCTGTTTTGCAGCGTTTGCCTCAGCGATCTGAGCTTCCTGACCCTGCATTTTGCCTTCGGTCAAACGAGCTATATCATCAGTGACCGCCTCCAGCTCGAATTTCAGTTTCCTTATTTCATCCTTGGTAGCCCTTGTCTCCCTTCTCCGCTTCATTGCAGTAAAGGCGCCCTGAAAATGATGAACAGGTAAAAATTTAGTTAAGTAAAGAAGTCAGCAGATAAGGAAAAATAACTTACCAGCATACAATGACGAGCCGCGAACTCGTCCAGACCCTCGCTCTTAAGACACCTATTCTCCAGGACATTCGTATGATTAAGCATAATTGTTGCCCAGTTGTCAAGGAAGGAAGTTAAGTATCTTCCCCCAGGACCCAGCTCGATGACTGGTCTGGTTGGCGAAGGGGTTCTCTCACTCTCCGGGATATCACGCTCATCATCCCGAGAAGCACCACGTCGCGAAGCAACGGTACGCCTAGTCACATGCCCACTGGGGCCAGCTCGGGTTGCTTGGGAAGCAACCTTAGGAGGAACACCCCATTTTCCAGGCAGCAAGCTGGAAGCTGGAGTCAGCTGAAGATCTGAAGGAGCAGTAGCCCCAGCGGCACCTCGCTGGGAACAACGGATGAGGGAGCAATGGCCTCGATAGGCACCTCGTTGAGAGCAGCGGCCATAGGAGCCTGATCCTTAGTAGATGACTTTGAGCGTTTTGAAAGAGCAGCAGGAGTGACTAAAGCCTTAGCAGGTCTTTTAGCTGGAGTGGTCGAGGAGGCTGGAGGTGGAACAAAACCTTCAGAAGGGAATTTTATAAGTGTAAGCTTCTTCCTATTGGCTGGAACTCGTCCAGAGGAAGGAACAATAGCTGGAGCAGAGCAGTGAAGCCTCTGAGGCAGACGTATGATGTGGGGAGGAAGATGAATCTATCTGCACCATAGGGGCTGCATGGGCTGGGTCTGATCCTGTCCGAACTAAAGCAGGAGCTGGAGGAGTCGTTGTTTGTGATGCACCATCTAAGGGAGCGCGAGATGAAGTTAATTTTGCCTGAGCTGGGGTAGGAGCCGAAGAAGTAGTTTTTTGAGATGCGCCATTTGATGGGGCGCGAGCTGAAGACGATTTCGCCTTAGGTGAGGCGCGAGTAGGAGCACCTTGGGTAGAAGCCTTCCGAGCTGGAGAAGGTGGACGAGTTGTACCCGCTGCTTGTGTAGAGACTGGTTGCAGAGGTCGGGAAGCAGGCGTGTCCTCCACCAGAACTGGAACTTCAAAAACAGAAGGAAGTCTAGGGTTATCGCCGGTCTTGCCTATGTCCTCCTCAGATCGCAGAAGAAGGGGATTCCTTAGGAGGAGTAAGGCCGTAAGCTCTAAGGACAACATTGTCAAATTTACTGCTGATGCCCGCGTCCTATGAATTTGTGAGCTTGTCAAGAGCTCGTTTCTCCTCGCTGTTGAGAGGAGACTCGTCCATTTTTTGCACTGCAAAGCAAGACATTTTTAAAAAACAAAACAACAGGCTCGGTTCAGCTCGCAATATTTTATCCTGCATACCTGGTTCCAGAGAATAGCTAAAATTTTAGAGACTTGCACGGGAGGGACACGAGACATAGAACCAACTCGTCTTATACGGCCCGACGTTGGACTTGCCTTTCGCTTCTCCTTTGGGCAAGAGATCTTTGTATTTCGACGGACGGACTGTGAGGTAATAAATGCCCTCCGGTTTCTCTCATTCTGCTACGCTCAGAGCCTTGAAGGAGTAGAACTACTGTATAATTTTTGAAGTAGGGGGAGGAAGGTAGTTCCTAAGGAAGGCCACAGCCAGCGAGGTTAGCTGTGCGTAGGAGTTTAGAGTTAACTGGAATGGCGCGAGCTTAACCTTGTTGAGAAATGCAATCAAGTACGGTTGAATGGGGAACCGTAGCCCCTGCTCGAAATGTTGAACACTGACGGCGATGTATCCTCTTGGTGGATAACATGCATGATTCTTTGAATCAGGTAGCAATGCACGACAACCCAAAGGGATGTGGAATTGAGTGACAAGTCCTTCCACCTCAGGACGCTTTAACGATGAAGGATGATAAGCGAATGTATCCCGAGCTTCTCTTCCCTGTCTAGCATGTGCTCAGGACTTCATCTCGCTCATGAGCTTCACTGCTCGGAATAATTGCCTTGCGAGCTCCGCTTGAGGACAACTAAACAAAAGAAAACAGTCAGACTATGCAATGGAAGGTTCAGTCAACAAAAGCAACGACCTGCGAGCTAACAAGACTACAACAATCCTAAATCAACAGTTAAGCATGCATTACAAGTCACAAACAGTAGTCCAGTTGTGAACAAGTAAAAAACCAGATCAAACCAACAGAAGAAGAAAAGTCATGTTCAATAAATAGAAGACTCAGAATAATGAAGGTATAACAAAATGTCATTGCAGGTACAACGATGGTGGTGAAACAAAATACAAACATGACATTGATTTAAAATAAATAAATAAATAAATCAGGTGTTACATTGAATCGTTGATGAAAGATGTGAAGACGGTGACTAGAAGTTCTTTGAACTTGGTCTCTTGGTTTCTTGATTGCTTGTTTGCTTCAAGTAAAAATGGGAAGGTGAAAGAGAAAAATGAAAAGGCTCTACTAATTATAAAGTATGCGATCTCGAACCCCAGCCGTCAGATCTCTGCACTGTGTAACTGTCATAAATCTGACGGTGCAGTGTAAAGTACGATTTTTGTAATCATGGAGCCGTCAGTTGAAAGACATGCGCATTTAATACGCGTGTAAGGGACGTGCAAGCGTCGTTTCAGTTACATCCTGCATGACTGCCACGTGTCGCAACTGAAAAGGTGGAAGTTGAAAATGTGCAGAGGCGGTTGTCCAAGTTAGCATGCCAAGGAAACCAGCTTTTGCCAACAAGATTAAGCTCCCAGCTCGCAGAGCGAACTGAAAGCTGGAGGGCTGATGTTATATGTATTTTTCGGACTTAATAAATGGGCTGATAAAAGCCCAATTTAGGCCAATTTAAGAACCGATAAGAAGGCCTGATAAGGTCAACCTAGTCAAAGCTCATCAGACAAGATCCAGTATCGATTCCAAGACCAGCGAGCTCTTCAGCTCGTTCAGGTAAATCCTTCAGCTGACATCAGCAGACCTGTAAACACAGCCAGGCCGCAGCTCGCCTCATGCACAGCTCGTCTCTTAGCGAGCTCGAGCTCGAGACCGCTATAGTAAGCAGCCCGCTCAAAAGCGTAATAAATGCAGTATCTTCCAGAAACAGGCAGTTACCTAATTCAACCATGATTCTCTCTCCGAATATGGCAGTTACCCAGTCAAACCGTGATTTCCTCATCAGATATGGAGGTCTACTTAAATTCAAATTCAAATCAACCTTATCTCGAGATAATTACAGTAATTTTCTGATATTATTCCAACCAAATTAGGAAGTATAATTAGTTTACAATTCTTTTCCTTATTTCTCCTGATTATTTGGGAAGTGTAATTAATTCAGGATTCTTTTCCTGATTTCCTGCAACCAGAATTGTAACGCCTCTTTCCCTATAAATAGGGATTAAAATCATTGTAACATGGGGAGAGAATAATCAATAATACACTGTCATTCTGCAGAATTTAAGAGACAGACAGTCGTAGACGTAGGCTCATTATTGCTGAACCACGTAAAAATTTTGTGTTCCTCGTTTGATCCTCGGTATTTGTCCGTGTCTTTTCTTGGTATTTGTGTTTTCTCACATTGATTGCAGGTATTGGGCATTGATTACTCGTCGACTGAAATCCAACGTCGACACAAACCAAACCAAAAGGTCACTCATTTTTTTTCAATTTCTTCATTATATCAACAAACAAGTTAAAATATATGCTTTGGATAATCCAAAATACAGATTTAAATCGATATTCACAATTCATCGTACCAAAAAAAAAATGTTACTTAGGATTCTATAAAATTAGCTGATAATCATTCATGTAAGTCTTATGATATAAATAAAAAATTAGAGTTTGAGAGAAGAAAAATAATTTATGATCTTAATCACAAAAATTAAAAAGGGTTCATTAGCAAACCCTAACTTTAATCATCTCAAATTATTCATGCAATCCTAATTTAATGTAAAATTAACTAGTAATCATTCATGGAAGTTCTATGATTTAAACTAAAAATTAGGGTTAAAAGAGTAAAATAATAAAATAAATATTATTTTATACATAAATTTCTAATTAAAAAAAAAAAAAAAGTTAATGGATTGCATGGATTTGTATTACAGTATTTGCTTAGTATAAGTCCCATTTCATTTACAATAAAGGTGTTAAAAAAATAATAATAAATGATAAGATAGAAATTCTCTAACAAGTGACAACAAAATTAATTACATTGGATCTACTTTTAACTCATATTATAGTTTGTATGGTTACTTAAGAGGTGTATTTACAAAATATAAACAATAAATTAAGAAAAAAGGGTAGTCTTGGTATTAAGTGAGGTGTAAAAATAAATTAGAAAAAATTTTCAAGTTTTTATTGGATGTGCAAATAAAACGAGTATACATACCATTTTTGAGTGGTGGAAATATCTCCACTCTTATTGGATCTAACTTATAAATAACAAAATTTAGCCCAATAATAATTTATTTGAGCACAATTCATAACATTTCCAAATATCAAAATTTGGATCTTAATTTTTTTTGAACTTTTGGATACTAATTTTTGTTTTAACAACTCTAACCGGCTTTAGGGTTATTATAACATTTTTCCTTCAATCGGAGCCTAATCATGTTTTTATATGCTGGTTCGTAGTAATGATGCGTGATACATTCTGAGTTTTGACAATGTTTTCTATTTTTTCATGAAATTAACATAAAAACATTGTAAATGTTGATAAGTAGGGCCAAAACAATCAATCATAATCATGATCTTAATTTTTTTTTTGAACTTTTGGATACTAATTTTTGTTTTAACAAGTCTAACCGGCTTTAGGGTTATTATAATATTTTTCCTTCAATAGGAGCCTAATCATGTTTTTATATGCTGGTTCTGAGTAATGATGTGTGATACATTTTGAGTTTTGATAATGTTTTCTATATTTTCATGAAATTAACATAAAAACATTGTAAATGTTGATAAGTAGGGCCAAAACAATCAATCGTAATCGTGATCTTAATTTTTTTTTTGAACTTTTGGATACTAATTTTTGTTTTAACAACTCTAACCGACTTTAGGATTATTATAACATTTTTCCTTCAATCGAAGCCTGATCATGTTTTTATATGCTGGTTCTGAGTAATGATGCGTGATACATTCTTGAGTTTTGACAATGTTTTCTATATTTTCATGAAATTAACATAAAAACATTGTAAATGTTGATAAGTAGGGCCAAAACAATCAAATCGTGATCGGACAACATCAGCGTTTGGGCAATTGAAAAAGGTTAATTGTCGGGGAGTAAACAATAATTAAATACTTTTTATATGACTTGTACTATTTTAGATATTAAATAAATTGCATTGAAAAGGTACGGATGCGTATATTCTGTTTCTACATCAAAGATAAACGAATAAAAATAATTAGTTTATTACAATTTGATGCAGACAGCATATATATACATATATTATGCAACTAGAGCTTGAAAATAATTCATTATTCATTACCGGCCACTTCAATTTTGACAGCATTGTTCTGGAAAAGGTAGTAATCTGTTTATATTTTTTTGTGAATTGTATATCATCATCGATAATGATAGAATAACAAAATTATAAATGCATTTCTTTAACAATATAGGATCGATATGTTTAATGTTGAGTTTTTTCTTTCTCCAACAAACTAATAGAATAGATGAATATAAACTTGTTAAAAAAAAAAAAATAATTAATTAAAGCAAGATTTCTTTGCATATAATTATTTAGTTGTCTACATTATAAAATTATCCATTCGTTTATTAAAAAAAAAATTATCCATTCGGATTTAACATATATAAAACGGATGTTTTTTCAGAGCATTGCAATATGCAATTTCGATCTAAATCAATGTCATTATTATATCACAACATGGATTATTTGATGAGTTAGTAACAACTAACATAACCGTTAATCTAAAATATTACCTCAAGTTATCATCATAAAGCCATGATTATTGATTGACATGCCATTCATTGTTGAATCATTCATGCAGGACCGTAATTGTTACGTACCCCAACTTTGCTTGAACATGGTTTATTGCCAAGGGTGCAACAAGTTCTTGGGGCCGGTCCGAGGAAATAATTAGGTATTGTTAACATAATCAAATTAGCAACTATAAAAAATTATCATAGACATAGACGGAGGAGAAATGAGATGCCGAAATTGAGTGTCAAGTTAATGTTTAGAGCAATCTAAAGGAGTCTAACATATTTTACTTTTTTAAATATAATCATATATATATATATATATATATATGTGTGTGTGTGGAAATTGTAAACAATACCCATTTAAAAAGGGTCAAATTTATTTTTACCCACTATTTTTAAAAAAATTATTTTAACCCCTCAAACAAATATATTGCTTGATATACCCAAATTGTCCAAAATACCCCTGGACATTTTTACAAAAAAACCCTGAACAGTTTAAAATTTACGAAAAACCGAATAGTGAAATTACGATTAAGCCCCTCATATATATACCTCAAAACCGATGGACTACAGACACAGTCCATCGATTTCTCACTCAAAATCAACCGGTTTTTGCGGAACCCGAACCCGATCGCGACCCAATCTTCCCCGCGACGTTTCCGGCCATTACCGCGACGTTGCCGACCTTCCCCGAGCAGCTCCTACCGCCGGCGAACCTGCAGAAAGTGTGAATGTTAGATTTTGATATGTTTGTTGTATGTTTTGATTGAGATTTGGTATTTTGATATGTGTATTTGTGTTATGGATGTTAGTTTAGGATGATTAGGTTTAGAATAGGTTGGATTTAGTGTGTTTGGTCGTGTTTGTGTTGAAAATGGCCGATTCCGATGAGAGAAGAGTTCTCGGGATCGGATCGGTTTTTGAGATCGGTTTTCCACGATCGGTTTTCATTTCGGTTTTCCACTATCGGTTATTCATTTCGGTTTTTCAAGCTCGGTTTTCCACAATCGGTTATTCATTTCGGTTTTACACGATCGGTTTTCCATTATCGGTTTTCATTCAGTAACAAATGAAAAACCGATCGCGGAAAACCGATTACAGATAACGGATCGTGGAAAACCGAAATGAATAACCGATTGTGAAAAACCGAAGTGGAAAACCGATCTCAAAAACCGATCGTGGAAAACTTTAGTGAAAAACCGATGGATTTCATTAACCGGTTTTTCAGATGCCTTCAAAAACCGATCAATTTCATTAACCGATTTTTCAGATGCCTTCAAAAACCGATTCAGTTAAAAAACCGATTCTGCTACTGATGATTTTCTTTGCTGTTTTTCTTTCCTACAAATGGATTTCGACTATAAATATAGTTCACACACAATTGACAGACATACGAGTGGGAACACACACATTGGTCAAAGATTGGTTAATAAGATAATTGCCATTATTAAAAGAAGAAAGCTATACGATCGGTTCATAGCAGAATGTCCGTTTGAACATATTTTGAGGGTAACTAATCATACGGCTGCTGGTTCTGTGATTTTGTGGGTGTTTGCTAGAGAGATAAATGTAGCGGATGCACGCCGTGATGAGAGGTGGTTTGAAATTGGGGAGAGAAGCTATAGGTTTGGGAAACAAGAGTTTCTATTGGTGACCGGACTTCCTTTTGGGGGCATCGACCGTAAAATCTTCAAAATAGCTCCAAATGATCCAAACGGTCTCCTAGAGCGAATGTTTAATGGAGTGTCGCCGGAGGTGAAGGAGTTGGTCACATTTCTTGAGGCTAGAAGTGATAGAGGGGAGGGAGACCATGCAGGGCAGGATCCGATAGATGATGAAGATCTTTTAAAGTTGGCCAATGTAGGGATTGCTTTCCATCTCTTTATGGGACTGGATGATAGAGCTAGCATTTATCCATTTATGTGGGTCTTCATTGAGAGTACAGAGAGATGGAAGACATTCCCTTGGGGCACATTATGCTATAGTGTCTTGTTACACTGTCTCGACAAGACACTTAATGAAGAGCGGGTCAGAAATCTCCCAAAGACCATTAATATTTATGGCTATGTGTTAGCATTTCAGGTATAACTAATACTTTCAATATTTATTGCTTCCTTCTATTACATTAACTATATATGGTTATATGTATGTTTTAATCAATTTTGCATTATATATTATCTGACCATTACTAACTATATGTATGTTTTTTGTTTAATCATTATTACATTATAGTGGTGGTTAGTGGAGTTGTTCCCAGTGTTACGGGAGAAGATATCAAAAAAGACCAAGAACCCGGAAAGCGATCTACCAAGATGTATGAGACGATCACTGAAGAGAACACGCACAAATATACAAAGCGATCTACCAAGATGTTAATATAATGTTAATATAATATTAATATAATAATATAATGTTACTATAATGTTAATATATTAATATAATGATAAAATGAACATAATGTTCATATATTAATATAATGTTAATATATTAACATAATATTAATCTAATGTTCATCTAATGTTAATATAATATTAATATAATGTTAATCTAATAGTAATATAATGTTAATAATATAATGTTAATATAATATTAATCTAATGTTAATATAATAATATAATGTTAACATTATGTTAATATATTAATATAATGTTAACATTAGATTAATATAATGTTAATAATCTAATGTTAATCTACTGTTAATATAATGTTAGATTAACATTATATTATTAACATTATTAACATTATATTATTAACATTATATTAATCTAATGTTAACATTATATTAATATATTAACATTATATTAATATAATGTTTAACATTATATTAATATATTAACATAATGTTAACATTATATTATTATATTAACATTAGATTAATATTATATTAACATTATATTATTAACATTAGATTACTATTAGATTAACATTATATTAATATTATATTAACATTAGATTAACATTATATTATTAACATTATATTAACATTATATTAATCTAATGTTAACATTATATTAATATATTAATATTAGATTAATATTATATTATTATATTAACATTAGATTAATATTATATTAACATTATATTATTAACATTATATTAATATTATATTAACATTAGATTAACATTATATTATTATATTAACATTATATTAACATTATACTAACATTAGATTAACATTATATTATTATATTAACATTAGATTAATATTATATTAACATTATATTATTAACATTATATTAATATTAGATTAACATTATATTAATATTATATTAACATTATATTATTATATTAACATTAGATTAACATTACATTATATTAACATTAGATTATTATATATTAACATTATATTAATATTATATTAACATTATATTATTAACATTATATTAACATTATATTAATCTAATGTTAACATTATATTAATATATTAACATTAGATTAACATTATATTATTATATTAACATTAGATTAATATTATATTAACATTATATTAACATTAGATTAACATTATATTAACATTAACCTTAATAATATATTAACATTATATTAATATAATCTAATGTTAATATAATGTTATATGAAGGTTAATGTGAATATAATGTTATATTAATGAATATATTAATATAATGTTAACATATATTAATATAATAATATCTACATTTGTATTATATATATTATTAATATTACATCCATATAAGTTATAAGCCATATTAGGATTATAGTTATAATAATTGTAAAATGATATGAAAAATATTAACCATATTAATATGATATATCAAGATAACACATATTATAGTAAAGGTATATTTATTAATTATTACTAATATTATATGAATATTAATAAATGATAAAATTAATATTTAATGATTTTAAAATAATGATATAGTTTGTAATAAAATTATACGCTCCCTAATATATATAATATATTTAAATATAACGATTTATATAAATAATTCATGTAAAGGGAAATAAAATGAACATACAAATAGAAATAAAATCAACCCAAGTAAAAATCGGTTTTTAGGAGTACATGAAAAACTGATACCGGTTTTTTAAGACCCCTTAAAAACCGATCCACACTTGGCGTGCTGGAACATGTGGTGGCAGTGGATCGATTTTCGAGGAGGCATGGAAAACCGATACCGATTTTTCAGAGTTACTCAAAAACCGATCGACATACCTCTACGTTGGGGAAACGAAAGGCAACTTGATCGGTTTTTCACCATATCTGGAAAACCGGTACCGATTTTCCAGGCTCCGTGAAAAATCGATTTTAATGGTTCCGAGATGATATGAAATGAGCCAAAATCAGTACACATGGAATAATAATTTATACAGCTGTATTAATACATAATTGAGTAATTAATATAAAAACGTTTACATAAAACATGCATAAACAAAATGTCAATCAATTGCTACTCATCATTTCCGTCAGTAGCCATTTGTGGATCGAGAGTAGGAAACCGTAATACACATCGACGTTGGTTGTGTCCAGTCTCATGACACAAGCGACATCTTCGAGAACGTGGCTCATTTTCAGTAGCATTTGAACTCGTTCCAACATCCGCATCCACTTCTGCGCTTGTCCCTTCACTGATAAAAGTTGGGGGGTTAGGGCAACGAAGACGGTTGTGTCCCCTTGACCACATCTTCCACACTTTTTTCGACGAGGATCTTCCCCAACTGAAGGAATCTGAACCTCCTTCGGCCTACCTGGTTGTCTTTTACCTTTCGGTGGTAATACAACCATACTTCTAACTTCCGCTGAAACATTCCAACTGGCCAATTTAGGGACGGGATTAATCGGACGTGCATATGCAACTTTTAGCCACTCCACGCTATAGTACTGACTGCAAAGTGTATCACAACTGACGTCTTTGAACCTGATATGTATAAACAATTTAAGTGTTATGCTATGACATGAAATACTAAAAAAAACAATGTATAATTACCATATCTGCCCACAGCACATGCATGAACACATGGCAACTGATCAAGGTTCCACTGCTTACACGTACATGTGTGTTGTTGAATGTCAACCATCGCATCTCCTTTGCTATAATGTATGACACTGTAATGATACGGTTCTGTAATGGAATATACGCTACCTTCCGTGGATAAATCTTTTGCCAACATGATACGATCGTATGCTGCGGTAGTAACATATGTTGTGAGCTTCTCAGCAGCAACACGTCTATTATTAAACCATCTTTACAATACATTTCTTACATATTCATGTGCAGTTGTTATTGGCAAACGACGTGCTTGCATCATGCAATTGTTAAGCGACTCTGCAATGTTGGTAGTCATCATTTCATATCTTCTTCTTGGACAATGTGCTCGTGACCACCTGCTCACTCCAGCCTTAACCAAAGCTCCATGTGTGGCCGGATGCAATGCACGTATTTCTTCCAATATTCTGTTGCATTCATCGGGCACATAACAGTATGCTGCATTGTAAAATGTATTTTCCACATCCGAACGCTTTTTACACTGTTGCTTAAGGTTTTGCCACAAATGGAAAAAACATAACACATGTGGGACTTCAGGAAAAGTTGTTTTCATCCCATTCGATATGCTCTTATGACGATCCGATACGATCACTAACTTGTCTGACACCCCGATTGCTCTTCTCAACCTTTTTAGGAACCAAGTCCATGAATTGTCTGACTCTCCGTCAGCAAATCCAAAGGCGATGGGATAAATCATCTTCGACTCATCTTTGCACGCAGCAAAAAAAATCACCCCTTTATATTCACCTTTCAAATGAGTGGCATCAATAACAACAACCGGTCTCATGTAAGACCGAAAACCCTCAATAGAAGCTCCAAGTGCAATGAAGGAATACAATAACCGGTTGTTTTCATCTGTCTTAATTGCTGTCATTGTGCCGGGGTTTGAAAGTTTTAACATCTCGAAGTAGGACGGAAGCTGTTGATATGATTCATCCGCTTGCCCATATGCTAGTTTCTTTGTATATTGTAAAGTCTTCCAAGCTTTACTATATAAGATTTGCACTCCATATTGCTTTAGCATTTCTCCAACCAAACGATTAGGTGTATAAAGATCTCTTCCCACCTTTCCTGCATACAATTTTTCGATCACAATAGCCTTCACACTCTTCATATGTGATTCCATAGCTGTTTGACGACACGTGTGTTCCGCTACATAATTCAACACAAACCACATTGAACAACCCTTTCTGCATCTTGCACGAACACTAAAGCTACAAGTTTTATCTTTACAACCGGCTTCAAATCACTCCGTGTCTGAATGTCTAACCCGATATTCAAACTTAGCTTTCAGAGCATATTCCCCAATAGCTATAGTCATTTCTTCTTTACTAGTAAAGAATGCTCTTTTATACAACGTACCACGTTGGTAAACGGTTGATGTAGCGCTTGAAGTAGCTTCAATGTCTCCCAATTCTACACCAGGAACAATCCAGTATGGTTGTGAAGGATTGTTATGAAATTGTAAACCTGAAAATCTTATTTCTGGAAACTCTTCTTCTTCTGCGACATCATCAAATCGAGTTTCCTCTTCATCACTATCTCTGGTTTGCTCTTCATCACTACCTTGTATTCCATCACCATTATCATCTGTGTCTTCATCTTCATCATCAATACCATAATTCGTATAGTCATTATTAACATCACGAATGAGACTTTCAACCGATGTAAATGGGGTGATAGAAGTATCAACTTGATTGCTCCCAATACCTGAAGTGAGATAAAAATGACTTTCAACCATATGTGGATTTACTGGTCTATCCATATTTGCCTCGTCATGTCTTATGCCTGGAATTCAATCAGTGACAAATGGACGAACGGTATGCCTACTAACCCCAGCTCCAAAATCTTTGGCAATCTTATCGATATAAATCTCTTTAATATCAATATTTTTTATCGCCATCAAACCAACAACACCAAGATCGGACATGATACGTATCTTTTTAACCTGAGCATTTGTTGTACTTTGTAGTAAATAATATATACGAATTTCCCACCTTCTTCTATCAATAATAGCCTCTCTGTATACAACATCCACCAATGATGAAAAACTACTATTTTTCTAGACCCCACACATGATCGACTCCCCTCCAATGTAATTACATCCATTTCACTCTCCGTCAAAGTTGATTACAACGGTCTCTTGAGCCATTCCTGCAACATTCAAATCAAATGATAATTAAATCTCATTTCAATAGGGTAATATTACAAAATATAATCATATCGAATCATATTCAATACATAGCAACACAAACATATAAAAAAACCATTAAAAAAGTGTTAAATTCGGTTTTCCAGTGAAGTTATCGATTTTTCATTCTCTTAAAAAACCTTAATTCGGTTTCGGTTTTTCAGCCCGATTTTTCAGCTCGATCGGTTTTTCAGCCACTAAAAAATCGATCAGTTTTTCAGCCACTGAAAAACTGATTTTTCAGTAGACTGAAAAACCGAAATCGGGAAAAACCGGGATCGATTTTTCAGTAACCTGGGCTCTGAAAAACCGATCCCACAGAGTGGAAAACTGATTATCGGTCACGAAAAACCGATTTCGTCGCAGATTTTGCAGATTTCGTCGCAGATTTCATAAACATTTAGATCTCACAACTAAATCATTCTTATAGTCTTTTGGGTAGCAATATGAACAAAACAACCTAAAAACCAACCAAAAAACCTCATACATTACTTTTCAAACTCAAATGGAAGAAGAATCTTCAAAACCTTCAATGGATCCAAAAACTTCAATGGTTGAAGAAGCTCGAATGAATAATCCCCTCAATAAATTGTTTTTCAGTTGCAATGGATCTAAAAAATCTTCTTAATTTTCGAAATTTTCAGCTGTAATGGAGAAGAAGATGGAAAAGGGAGACTATGGTAAGAGAATGAAGAAGGTTATTTTCGTAATTTCATATTTGGACATTTTAGTCATTTTAACTTAAGAGTATTTTGGTAATTTCATATTTGGGTATTTTAGTGATTTTAACTTAAGGGTATTTTGGTAATCTTGGGTATACAATGGAAATAGTTTGTTTGGGAGGTTAAAATCAAATTTTTTTAAATAGCTGGGTAAAAACAAAATTTTTTTTTTTATTTGGGTAAAACCAATAAATCTCCCTATATATATATATATATATATATATATATATATATATTCAAATTTTCTGGACAGAGAGCTGCTGAATATGAATTAGCAATGGTATACTGATGACATAGAAATGCTTGGTCTAAATAAGCGGTTCACCTGTATACCTTGTTTGTTCTTTCTTTCTTTCTTTTCTGTTTTGACATATATACCTTATTTGTTCTTTCAAGCAGAAACTTCCTTATATGTTCCATTCCATATGTTGAGCTTGAGCGATGTGGCACGCATTCTCTGACAAAAATTTCGTGTATATATTCTATTTTCTTGAAACATGGGAGTATTAAATGATGACGAGTACAGACAGCTGAGTTTCAAAGGCCGGAAACGGTATCAAACCATAGATGACGCAGCATTTGAGTTTGGACAAATAAAGATGCAGCCTTGTGGGGGATAAAACAATTAAACAAGAATGAAGTAGATAGTTGTATATGACAATTAATGTAAGTACTTGGACAAATCACATTGCAAAACGTATCCAAAAGTACGCTTATCAAAATAAAAATTACTACCAATAATATATATATGTATTTGTTTAGTTTTCTAATAAATTGACAAATACATTTTTACCTCAATAATGTATACTTAATTTTTTTCTCCAATTTTGAATTGTTGGTGTGTACAAATTAAATATTTGAACAAACCGCAATAGAAAATGTATCTAAGGGTGTATTATGTCTATCAAAATATAAATTATTACCAATAATATGTAAATGTATATATGTATATATATGTATGTACGTATAAAGAGAAGTCTTGAAAATTAAGGTGACAAGAAAATGATCAAGATGGTGTTTTATGTGAGTACGATATCTGATAAATTCATGCCGACAAACTATCAAATTGCCGAAAATGGCATAAATACGAACTATCTTGATCTAAATGGAATACCATTTACATCCTCCTCTTTAAAAGGATAAAAATCTTGGTGGTAATTTTTTGACAAATTTATTTTTGTAGGGAAAAAATGAAAAAAGAGAGAGAGAGATAACTTGAAAACCTAAATACTACTTAAAAAAGGTGAATTCTAAAAACCCCCAAACTTTAGCTTGAATTTTTTTTTTTTTTTTTTTTTAAAAAAAAACTTTTGAAAATAAAAGTTTTGCATTGTACTGTTACACTTTCCATCTGCTTTACTATACACCATCATTTTGAAAGCTTTTATTTTCAAATGGAAATCCACGATAATTCTAACAGCAGGGTGCAAAACTTGTATTTTTAAAAGGTCTAGATGGTTTTTTTAGTTTCATGCAAAAGTTGGGGGTTTCTAAAATTCACCCTAAAAAATCAAACTATCAAATTGATTTAGGAAAATATGAAGGAGAATATAATATGGATTTAGAAAATTTTAAGAAATCTTACAGTTTTAGTAAAGAAGACCTTCCTTATAAAATCTAAATGTAAATCTCTAGGTAGATACAAGAAATGCGTTGACTTTATAAATTCAATTGAGTATATGCATGTATTTGTTTAGTTTTTTTAATACATTAACAAACACATTTTTACCTCAAATATATAAACTTTCATGGTGCGTTTACTTCACTTGGAGGAATCGGAATAAGAATCGGAATGATCTGGAATCGGAATGACTTGGAATCGGAATGAAGTATCGGAATCAGAATAAGTTGTTTACTTCAACTGTAACAATCGGAATCAGAATCAGCAGTATTCTCATTAAGCTGTTTACTTTACTTTGGAATCAGAATGGATTAATTATAAGTTACAAAAATGTCCTTAATTAAAATTATGAATTAACTACCAATAATATATATAAATATATGTATATAATTGATAAATTTGATTAGTTCGTCTTAACTTTTTAAAATTAGAAAACACTAATGGTAGAATTATTATATATATGTATGTTTATTGAAGTCTTGGAAAAGTGATGGTGTCTTATGCGTGTACGATATTTGATAAATTCATGCCAGCATACAACTATCAAACTTGAAATTGAAAATGGCATAAATACAAACCTTCTTACATAAACCCCATATGAATGGAATATCATTAACATCCTCCTCTTTAAAAGGGTAAAAATCTCTGTGATAATTTTTTGATAAATTTATCTTTGTAGGAAAAAATTAAAAAAAATAAGAGAAAAAATTAATTCCAAACCCTAAATGCTACTTTAAAAAAAATCCAACTATCAAATTGATTTAGGAAAATACGAAAGAGAATATAACATGGAAATATTTTTAAAAAAACTTACAGTTTTAGAAAAGAAAACCTGGCTTATAAAAGTTAAATGTAAATCTCTAGGTAGAAACTAGAAATGCGTTGATTTTGTAAATTCAGTTGAGCATTTGTATTTGTTTAGTTTTTTAATACATTAATTATCAGATACATTTTTACTTCAAAAATAAAACATAATTTTTTTTTCCAATTTTAGATTTCTGATTTGTACGAATTAAGAAAATAACACATCCTTGCATAAACTTGCCAGTCAAGGAAAATTTCCAATGGATTTTCTGGATTTTCATTTAATTCTATACAAATCTAAATCTAATTGAACAACTTGGATTTTAATATACCTAAATTTTATTGGATTTCATATAAATCTGAATTGAATACAATTACATTAATTTCATTTAATTTTATATCAATCTAAATTGAATACACTTGAATTTTATTGAATTCCATATAAATCTAAATTAAATATATTTTTATAAATTACATCCAAATTTTTAAAATATTTTAAATTATAGTAAATTTGTAATTGATTACACCCCAATAACTATGTTGTTAGGACAGGGACGTCGTAACGATAAGATTCCAATAATAATTTTTAGAATCATTTGCACTTATGACTGCTTGGTTGATAGTTGAATTGGTAAATTTGGATAAAATGGGGCTGCTGCCAAGCACCAAGAAATCTAACAAAACATGAGAGCGGCAATAAAGGTTCGCTAACATAAGCCTTACGTTGGAACTGACATCACCACCACCACATGTAATGTTATTGACTCTTCTTTCTCCTCTAGAAATTCCTCGTTCCCCTCTCATCACCATCCACACGTTCTTGCATAAAAATCAAACAACACACTATTTTTGAAATCAGCCAAATGCGACTCTCCAATTGCCAATAAACAAACAAACTTCAATCGACCCCGCTCTACACTACAAACTAAACATACACCTCCAATTATTTTTCCCATTTATATATATAAATATAATATTCATGAGATTTTAGTAATACAGTCTTTAATTTAATTTAGTCTCTATATAAACCACCACATATCTTCTCCTATTACATCCACACCTACTATCTATCAATTTGCAACTCAAAAAAAGCCATCTAAGCCTACCGGTGCCTGCAACCATGGAAATGTCACAAAAAAAGACCCCCCATGTGGCTATTCTACCGAGTCCGGGGATGGGTCACCTCATCCCACTCATTGAGTTAGCCAAGCGACTCGTTCACCAACATAACTTTAATGTCACCTTTGTGATACCAACCGACGGGCCGCCTTCTAAGGCCCAAAAATCTACTCTGGATTCTCTCCCTGCCACCATAGACTACGTTTTTCTTCCTCCGGTGGACTTGAAAGACCTCCCTGAAGATACAAAGATGGAAACCATAATTGCTCTCACTGTAGCACGCTCTATTCCTTCTCTTCGAGATGTCATGAAGTCTTTGGCAGCTAAAACTAGACTTGTGGCCTTGGTCGTCGACCTTTTTGCCACCGACGGGTTCGATGTTGCCAAGGAATTCAATGTGTCACCGTACGTTTTTTATCCATCCACGGCCATGGCTTTGTCGCTGTTTCTTTATCTAGAAGAGCTTGATGAAACGGTTTCATGCGAGTACAGAGACATGACGGAGCCGGTGAGGATACCCGGTTGCGTACCGATCCACGGCAGTGAGCTACTGGACCCGCTACAGGACCGAAAGGACGAGGCATACAAGTGGGTTTATCACCATGCAAAGAGGTATAGGTTGGCTGAGGGTATTATGGTAAATAGTTTCATGGAGTTGGAAGGAGGAGCTTTGAAGTGCCTGCAAAAGCAAGAGCCAGGCAGACCACCAGTTTATCCAGTCGGACCACTCGTGAAGATGGGTGGTGCAAAAGCAGACGCCGACGAGTGTTTAAAATGGTTGGATGATCAGCCACACAGCTCCGTGCTTTTCGTGTCTTTTGGTAGCGGTGGGACCCTCTCTTTTAATCAGATAACGGAGTTGGCTCTAGGGTTGGAGATGAGTGAGCAACGATTCTTGTGGGTGGTGAGGAGCCCAAATGACAATGCTAACGCTAGCTATTTCACCGTCCATAGCAGTAATGACCCTTTTGATTTTCTACCAAAAGGGTTCTTGGAGAGGACCAAGGGGCGGGGTCTAGTGGTACCATCATGGGCACCACAAGCACAAGTGCTGAGCCACGGCTCCACTGGTGGGTTCCTCACTCACTGCGGTTGGAACTCAGTTCTTGAAAGTGTCGTAAATGGGGTGCCGTTGATAGCTTGGCCGCTTTATGCGGAGCAAAAAATGAACGCTGCCATGCTTACTGAGGACATCAAGTTGGCTTTGAGACCAAAACCAAGTGAAAATGGGTTGGTGGGTAGAGAAGAAATTGTTAGAGTTGTTAAGGGTCTAATGGAAGGTGAGAAAGGGAAAAGAGTCCGCAATCGCATGAAGGACCTGAAGGATGCGGCAGCTAAGGCGCAGAGTGAAGATGGTTCTTCAACAAAGAATCTCGCTGCGGTAGTTCAAAAGTTGAACAGCAAAAATTGATGAAGTTAGTTTTTTTTTTTAAAAAAAAAAAAATCCATTTACCAATTTTCTTTTTCTTTGTAATATTAAATTTTTTGTTTTCTTCTTTTGTTTCTTTTTCTTTATTAGTTTAAATTCTCCATACCTATCTTCTAGACGGTGTGATTGTATAATATTCATCATATCAATAGCTATGTGTAAATGAGTTTCACATTACAATAAGAGTCACAATCTTGGTGCTGTGTTTTTCCTCCTCTTCTTTTTTTGGTTGCTATTAAATGGAGTAGGTGGAATCAGTGTGTCCATTCCATAGGCAAGCATACGGAGGAACATTCAAAATTAGAGCAAAAAGAGTGGACCCAACAACCCTAAGAAATTTTATCACAATAAAGAAATGAAGTGATAGGATGGGCACTAAGGTTATAATAGAAAAGTAGGTGGCTGGCATTGACATGACGATAAGTCCAGTCCACTAAATATAGATATTAAATTTGTTAAAATATCAATGTATAGCCGAAAAGAATATGTGAAAAACAGAGGATGGTTGAGCACTCAAATTTTCCGAGATCACATATATATAATTTATCACTCCCAATTGTTCGCCGACAGATTCTGAAAATTCATGTGCATATATAGCATGAGATTTCGCACCAATAAGCAGATGGTCGGTGACTGCAGTGATACCCCAGCCAATGGAATTTGGTCTATAATTCGATTTGCACTCAGAACTTTAAAGATGAGGATAATTTTTTCATACCACTTGGAATTTGATCAAGAGTATCTACTGGTAAATTACATGGTATGTACAATATTTATGTAACAATAATAAAAAAAAGGATTTCGTACCAACAACATCTATTTGTATTGAAATTTCTACTAAATTAAGAGCCAAAAGAGAAAAGTCCACGATAAGCCTTACCACCTTCCGATAATTACTTGTAAATCCAAAATTATTGATTTAATTAGGCGAGGGGTTAGATCCTAGAAGTTTGACAACGCTCTCTTATGGTGACAATTGTGTTACAGAGCTTAGAATGTTCTCTCTTCGCAATCACACGAAATGCTTACCTAAGCTTAGCATCATCACTAGCCATTCTACAATGTGGACCCATCATTCCAAATAAGTGAGCCACGTTCCTTAAGTCCTTATCGACTCACGTGAAAAATTCTAGCAGCAACTACATGTTGTGTGAAAAAAAAAAAACTACTACGTGTACCATGAATCTCCAATTGTGAATTTTATCACATCATCCTATTACAACCGACATATATCATGCATTTTTATATTTTTTATTTTTACACATTTATGATATATACCATATAGCTTATAGAATGCTTTTAATTAAAGATTCTAAGGTGTGATCTAAAATTGGACTTCTAAAATCGAGAGAAAAAAACTTACATCACATTGAAAAATTACACTCGTCTTCAAAATTCTAAGTGTAAATCAAACCGTGAATGTCTGATTAATAGGCCAAACTCTATGAGCTGGGGTGCCATCGTAACCCCAGCCATCTGCATATATCATGCATCTTATTATATGAAAAACTATCTTTTAATTTTGCTTCTTTGTAATATGTTTTATGTTGTAATCACTTATCTTTCATTCTTAAATTACATACGAAGATTATTTGTAAAAGATTATAATTAAAAGAAATATTTTACTCTTTCAATAAGTTATATTCTACGTATCTTTTTTCTTTTTCTTTTTTCTTTTTTATTTGAATTCATTTCTAGATATACTATCTTCATTTGTGTTGTTAAAGGTCATAATGAAATATCTAATTAATTCACTCAAAATCGTTGTGGTGTGATGGTCACATCACCTATACCACTTTTCTCACAAGAACATAATAAATTCGAATGCCGAATCTATGATAATTTGCATGTAGCCCACCTACGAAGGAATAAATTACATAAAGATCCCTCTAGTTGTAGAGCTAAGTTTTCCCATTCAGTGTGGGATCTCTCTCTCCATGCTAATAAGAAAGTAGAGTTTAATAAGTGTTGCATCTTGGACTGTTTTATAGAGTCAGTATTTAGAGGGCTTGACAGTTGTACTTATACTTCAAAAAAAATTCTAATTAATTCTATTTCATGTTTAATTCTAAAGTCATAATAATATAGACAAAAAGGTTTTATTAGTTATCACCAAAAAGTTTACGCTGAAACTGGTCTAAAAGCTTAAGCTTGGAAAGGGTCAAGTTATAATATGTAAAATTTGAAGTTAACACGTGACATGCCTCATTATGTGTAATGTGAATAACTGACAGATGTTAGATAAATGTTAAACATCTCCTATTGTTATAACATGTGTAACAAAAATTCAAGATAAAGGGGGAAGAGAGAGTTTGAATCAAGAACTTTCAAACTCTGATACCATGTTAGTTACCATTGGGTTTAAAAGCTTAAACTGATATGAAATTATCCAACTATAATATTTAAATTTGAGGTTGACACGTGACAATTCTATCATATATATTTTGTTTAAATTTGATGATGACTAGGGGAGAGGGAGCAAAATGAGTTTGATTAACAGTAAACAAACAATTCTAAGTCAAAAGTTGCTTTGGTGTTGTGGATAAGCACCAACTACACACCCATATCTCTCATACGAGGTGGGTTCGACAATTTCTGTTTTCTCTCTTTTATGTAAAGGTAGTTCTCCCACTTATATATGAGTTGCTCCCTTTTTTATTGGAGCTGCTTTTAAGATCATATTATCAGTGTTCAATTTCGTTTAATCCTGATTATTTTCTAAGTCAATCATAATAATGTAATATAATTAAAAAAAACACACACACGCACATAAACAATTCTAAGTTGCTTCTTATATTACTCAATACAGTGTACATCTTCTAGATGTTTCAAACTTTTCCAATCAACTAAAGAAATTATGTAAACTTAATTGTCTAACCTACCATTACATTGTAGAATGTTGCGATTGTTTCACTTTTCAATGTTTAGTATGAACATATATAAGTCGGAAAGAAAATCTAGATTGGTGGAAAATTCAATTTGAATGATACATGAATATACATTACCCTAGGTCAAGATTCTTAAAAAGTCATTTAATTACACTACCACCCTAAAAAGTCCTCATTTAAAAAGATAATAAAGCGTCTTTAGATACTGTGAATTCCCAGCTAGACTGCTTAAGTACTGACATATCCATTGAATTTTGAGAATAATAAAACGGTAACATCACCACTTTAGCAGTGTAGCAGAATAAAAAAGGATATTCCAAGAAGCAACAAAGAAATACGATCCATAATAATATAAGCATATTCCTGGTGGCTCCATCAGATCTTCAAGATTCCCATTGAAAATTCGACACGATATCTTGAAGTTAAGATCGGTTACCTAACCCCATTCAGTGACACCCAGCTGGCCTGTAAATATATCTTCTAAATTCTCAACAAACCCATTAAAAAGTCCCCTACACCTAGTTTATTTTGTCTACAAATCAAAACTTATTTGGTATTTACAAGAGCACTGCAATCACGTCTCACCTCTCTCTCAACCATTAAAAAAAAAAAAAAAAAGTGAACTCTAGCAAATGAGGAAAAGTTGCTTCAATCATTTTTGGGAGAGCCGTCAAATGGAGCATGATTGATTTAGCTGAAGAAATTATTTCAATCATTTCATCTAGAAGATAAACATACACCACCTTTTTTACTCTTTTTTCATTTTTCTTTTTGATAATTTTATTATTTGTGTTAGCTAGGTAATCAAAACGATATAATTATCTCATTGTTCTAGTGGGTCAAACGTTGTGATTAATTATTGTGCCTTTTTCAACTTTTTCACCACTTTTTTTAGGGCCTTATCCACATGTTCTTCTTCTACCCCTTTTGAAACTCCAGCCTCTTTGAACATCATAGTTTAGACTAGACTTTAAATGCAATGTCCACTTCATGAATTGAAAACAAACTAATGTCCTTTAAATTGGTTCATATGTTGCAAAATTTCCACCTTATAACGTAGTCTTGGTCCGTAGATGCAGAAATAGTTATAGTTAGATCCCTCAATTAATACTGAAGTTTAAAGTTTGAATTCCTTAAAAAAAAATAATAACAACCGTGGGCCAAAATTTAAGGAATAGAAATTTGGGCTTTGAGATGATTAACTGTTGTCAAAGTCCAGTATGGTCAGATCCATGTTAGGTTACATTAAAATAATCTTCAAAATGAGCCACTAGATAGTACTAAATGTACCCAACATGTTAAGCGCAATCAACAATCAAATGCAAATATGATGGATTTCCGTTTAAAAAAAAAAAAAAATGATGGGTTCCAAGTACACCCACATTCAAACTGCACTTGAATTAATACCGCTGGCTTCTTATGGTAATCTGAATTTTTTAAAAAACGCGGGTGAATTTATAAGAGGGAACCTTAATCACACATAGGCATGGCGAGGGGTCAAATCGGGACTGGATCAGTCCATCCAAAATCCAACCCGATTATTTGATGGGGGTACTCCAAACTCGACCCGTGATGCGAACAGGTTTTTACTTTCCACCTCAAATTCAAACTCATTTTGGACAATCTGCCCCAAACATGACTCATCTTCACCCGATTCAATTTTTAATAAAATAATAAATTTATATTAAAATAAACACTAAAACTTAAAGTAACTCAATCTTTATTTCAATTTAATATCACATCTAAATAATATCAATATAAAGCTCATGAAAATATAAATTCATTGAGTACAAACATCAAAATGATAACCATCACATAACAAAATAATAATGCACAACCCTTAAAAATAAGCTATAATAATAATAATAATAATAATAATAATAATAATAATAATAGTAATGCTAATAAAAATAATAATAGTGTATAATACAAATATATTAAAACTAGGTCAAACACTTTTGACCCAAACGCACCAAAACCTAATTCCAATGCCTTAAACCCACCTCAAATGGGTCGGGGTCTCCATTGGTTTAGGTTAGATTGGGTATTTTTGCCATCCATAATTATACATCTGTTTCAACATTTTCATTTTTGTTTTTATTTAGCTAAGGTAGAGCAATTATCTTGTAATCTTTTATTATCATAAAGCAAAAACCATGGTATCACGTGCTGCAATTCTAAGGTATCTAATTTGCACTTCATCTTTGAGTAAAGATAAAAATTTAAATAAAAAACTAAATATATATATTATTATGACTTTTAAATTTTTATAACATCCAAAATTTCGTAACATTCAAAAGTTTTAATTTTATACTATTAATATTATTATGTTTCTAAATTTTTGTAACACACAAGTTTATTATACCCAAAAGCTTCCCAAAATTTTGTAACACCTAAAAGTTCTTGATGGTATATAATTGGTTTTATTAATGCATATTATTATGACTTTCAAATTTTTGCAACACTCAAAAGTTTGTAATACCCAAAAGCTTTCAATTTCATATTGATTTATAACGCCCAATATTCAAATTATCAAAACAATCCATTAAATATAGAGTCCTCTCAAATCAAAACCACGCACATCAATTTTTCTCTTCAATTTTCATTTTTGTTTGTATTTTACATAGTTGACCACTTCAACCCATGGTAGTCATTAAGATGAAGAGAACCAAACCCACAAACCATAAAGCTGGCGCTTCCATCAAGTCTCTTCCAAATGACTTATTCACAGACGGTCTTGCTCGTGTGACCTTTGATTCCGTCGTTGACCTTTTCAACATAGAGCTGTGTTATAAAGGTCTTCATGAAATTGGAAACGATGATTATGTCCTCCAACGTGCTTGCATGAACAATTTTCCCATCACTTTATGGCATGTCAACCAAAAAGCTTGTTTCTAATTGAAAAGGTGTAGAGATAATGACAGTGCGAAAGCACTCTTTAAACAAGGCATTTATGAGTACTTAACTTAGCTTGAAACGGAATTGGAACTCGAGTTGTTAAAAAGAGCTGTTTAAAAGGGACATGTAGAAGCAACCTATATGTATGGTATTCTCTTAGTATATTGTTGTCATCAAGACAAAAATTACAAGCTTTAAAGATTCTGTTTTGTTTAAAAAACTCCTCTATATCAAGATACTTCAATATCAATGAATGTAGGAGAATAGTGAAACAGATTGTTTTAGGATTGTGGGTGCATAAAATCAAAATTAATATATTGTTGAAAGTGGTGAAGATGATGGTCATGACTCCAATTCAAGAACATACAAATGCTGGAACACATGGAGGATAAGGTGGGAAGAAAATGACTATGGTGACACATGCTTTGAAGCTTGCTTCTGGGATTGCTAAGTAGCTTTGTTTATCTATTTAGGAGACCAATTTTGAGATACATGATATGTTTTGTATAAACACTTTGTGGTGTCTGTGTTAAGTGTTAGATTTACCTTTAACAAAATGCCTTTAAGTTATATGTTTTGTTTATTATTTTTTAATTATCTCTCAAATTTATATTTCATGAAGTGACATATGTTACATATAAATTGACGTTTCTAAAAATTGGAGTACAAGATAAAATGGTGCATGTGTAATTAGCCTACGAAGAAGGGAAACATATTCGAAGATTTTTAGGTGTTATAAAACTTTAAAAACCATAGTAATATTTATTAATGTATTTAAAAAACTTTATTATGATTGTTTTATTTAGCTTCATATCATTACAATAAAGAGTTACTATGTGGGTATTTATTTAGTAATAAAACCAATTCTATAAAATTTTAAAACCAATGATATAAAATTGAAAATTTTTGGGTGTTACAAACTTTTGGATGCTGTAAAACTTTAAAAATTCATAATAATACACATTAATATATTGTTATTTAATTTTGTACCATTACAAAAATAGTTAATATGTGGGTATTTAGTAATAAAAAATTTAAAACCAATAATATATATTAATTTATTTTTATTTAAGATAATTGATAATAATATAATAAAATATATCATGAAAAGATGAAAGCTATTATCATGAATTATAAAACTTGAAAAGTCATAAGATCAATTCATCGATTTTATTTTTTTGACAATAACAACAATAATAATTCATATTTTGGGTTCTATAAAAATTCAAAAGCCATAATATTTGGAGTTATAAAAGTTTTAAATACATTAATATATATAGTTGTTATAATAATATTTGAAAAACTTTATTAAGGTTAATGTTATTTAATTTTATATCATTACTACTGGAGTTAATATGTGGGTATTTATTTGGTAATAAAAGATTTAAAACCAATAATATAAAGTTGAAAGCTTTTGGGTGTTACTATTGGAATATTAATCTGAACTTATTTACATACGTCTAAAAGACTTATCTACATGTATCTAGAATTTATTATGAATCTAGTTTTATGTAATGAATCTAGTTTTATATGTCTAGGAATTGTAAATGAATGTTTGGATTTAATAAGTTTATGTATTAGCAATTAATTAAATTTATCAAATAGGTTTGTTCATTTGTATGTTAATCCAATCCATCATGAAAAATATATGAATTTGAGTAAAAAGGACTTGTGAGTTTTGAGAAAATAATTTTCTTCTCTCAACTTTCTATCATAAATTTGTGTGAGTTTTCTTAATTTTGTTCATGGGCCTTCCAATACTTTCAACAGTTACAAACTTTTGAATATTATAAAATTTTAAAAATCATAAAAATAAAAATTAATATATATATAATGATGGGGGAGAATTAAATTTAGAAAAAACTATCCACATATTATGTTTTAAAATAATGATGAAACTTAAACTTTATTTGATCTTTTAGAATCAAAGAAAGTTAAAACCAATAATATAAAATTGAAAGTCTTTGAGTGTTACAAACTTTTGGATGTTATGAAATTTTAAAAGTCATAATAATATACGTAAATACATGTATATATATTGTTGTTTAAGATCTTGAATATATAATAATATAATGAAAAATATCATGAAAAGATAAAAGTTATCATTATAAATTATAAGACTTGAAAAATCATAGTATTAGTTCATCAGGTTAATTACAATAACAAGCCCTGAACTATTTTAATATGACATAATATTCAATTAATCGTATTAATTGTTGTAGCCTCTCTTATAAACAGTAACTTTCCATCCCATATAACAATTGACTAACGTTTGACTTTAAAAAGTAAAAAGCACCCATAAATTTCATTTTAAAAATTCCTATTTACCCTTTATTCTTAAAATAATTGATTCAAAACAATATAATAATTATTAAATAATAATAATTAATAAGCTTGTTATTAAAAATATATAACCAATTTTCAATTAAAAAAAAAATCTTAACTTTAAGAAAACAGATACACATTGAAGAACAAAAATGAAAGAAAATCTAAGGAGAATCGAGATATAGCAAAACTGAACGAAAGAAACATGAAATAGATCTAGAGATGAAACATAAATATGAGGTGAAGTTGGTGGTCCATCAGAGACGATGCTGACAAGATCAAGCGACGATCAACTCCATCTTTGAAAGGTCGGATCTAGTTGACGAACTTGAGATGAGGCACCGACATCCGTTTTATCTAAGATGGAGTGATTGAATCTCTGATGAAGATAATCCAGTTGAGATTGTATTTCTGATGGATGTTACTTTCATTAATTATTTTTTTAGGTTTTCTTTTAAAATGAAGCTGTTGAATTTTACTGATTTAGACGTGTTTGTGATTTTCAATTGAAAAAAAGGAGATTTTTATATTTTAATGGAGGAAGAGGATGAGAAATTTCGATTAG
Source organism: Litchi chinensis (assembly GCA_019925255.1). Taxonomy (NCBI): domain Eukaryota; kingdom Viridiplantae; phylum Streptophyta; class Magnoliopsida; order Sapindales; family Sapindaceae; genus Litchi; species Litchi chinensis. Next base: position 14,380,125 of record CM034463.1, on the reverse strand, counting down.
AAAAGATGATGAGATATATATATATATATATATATATATATATATATTGAATGAGATTTTGGAATGACATAGCTACTTTTTCACTATAAAAACTCTCTAGATTTTTTATATTTCGATTGAGGAAGAGATCAAATGGATGTCTGGCCTCCTAATTAGGATTACATAAAAGATATCTTATTTTTATGTGTACTTTTTTTTTCTTTTTAATCAATTTTTTAATTAAAGAAATATATAAAAAAAATAATGTTTTATTATTATCTTTTAATTAATTGTGGTAATGTGCTGTTTTAGTCTTAGCCATCCGGTCAATCGTTATTTCTAACGGTGTTGACTAACGAAAAAAGGGGTCTGTGGTAATTATATATAGAGATTTATTTAATATTAAGCCATATTGAAGAAACTTGAGGTAAGTTATTGCAATAACCCTAATTCATCAACTTTATTGTTTTGGTAATAATAATAATAACAACAATAATATCAAGAGTATATTGTTATGTTGTTATGACTTCTACTTTCAAATATACTCTACATGCTAAAATTGTTGATTATGTGAATTGATTAAATCAACAACAATTTAAGTGTTTTTATTATAAATTAATCAACATTGCAAAATAAACTCCAAAAACATCTTTGACTGATTATTTACTTCTTTTTTTTTTTTTTTTTTCATTTTGCTGCTCATTGTGTCAAAATTATATAATAGAAAAATATGGGGTCTGATGATTCTTTAAAATTAATGTGGTAATAAGAGCAATAATGAGATTATTCTTGTGAAATTATAAAGCTTTTAACTATTTCCTTCTTCTACATAACCTTATGAGGACAAAGGTAATGCAGAGGCCTACACAATCTTAAATATAAATATCTTTTAACTTTCAGTTTTTTTTTTTTTGTTTTTTCCCTTAATTACTGGTACAGTACTTAGGGTGTAGTTGGGACTAATTATGATTCGACTATGAGACATAATCCGATTATCTATGAGATCAACTACGATTTGACTCTGAGACATAGTTTGAGGATCTATTCTCAAAATGGAAGGAAACAATCCACAGTAGATGGAGAGAAAATTATCAACAAATAGAGTGAGTGAGAATAAAACTTAGGGGTGGCAATTCGGGTTGACGTGTCGGGTTGGACACAACTCAAACCCGACCCGATAATTTTTTGACACAACCCGAACACGACCCAATAAGGAAACGGGTTGAACTCCCTCAACCCGAACCGACATGATTACTAACGGGTCAACCCGTTAATGACCCGTTTAACCGATACGTTAATAACTCATTTAACCGACACAAATAATAACTCGTTTAATCGACCCGTTTATAACTCATTTAATAATAGTTAATACATTTAAATTTTAATATATATATAATAAAAAATAAAATTAAAATAAATATACATAAGACGTAAAAAATACAATTATCTACAAATACAATCCATACCATAAAAATATAAATATTTACAAAGATGATTATAAAAATATCTTTACAAATATAATTCTTCGTATTAAAAAAAAAAAACAAAATAATTTTTTTTGATGTAGTATTTTATAATAGAAAAACAATATCAAGCGTTGATTACATCTATCAAACTAAACTTGTCAAAAGATAATAATTAAAAGTTAACTAATTAGGAAATTATACATTTATACATGAAAAAAATAGTTTAACAAATATTTTATTAAAACCAATAAAATTTTATTACTACATGACAATTTGTGATGAGATGAAGTGTAGAAATGAAGTTTAGAGACTTTTGTTTATGTTAGGGTTTAAACTTTGAAGGATATATATATATATCTACCACTAAAATTACATAACTACCTCTCCAAAATAAAATTACTTTTTTACCCTTATTTAACGGGTCAACTCGTTACCCATTAAATAGAACCCAAACCCGATCCGATAATTAAACGGGTTAAATGGGTTGACCTGTTTATTTATCCAACCCGTTAATGCTCAACCCTAACCCGTAATAATTGTGTCGGTTTCGTATCGACCCATCGTATCGGATTCCAAATTACCAGCCCTAATAAAACTCATAACTTTGACCAAAGTTGGGAGTGGGATCTTGGCTTATCACCCTGCCAATTGCCCGTTATGTTTAACTTTGAGCCTTTTGCTATTTAACTTTAAGTAATTAAAATAATCAGGTTTTTCGCATCCGTGATTTCGTCGTGAAATAGAGGCTAATTACTCGAGGAGCCATTGTTGATTCTCTCTTTTAATTGTTTTTCAATCATTCACATCTCTTTTGAAAAATAACAGTTTTTTATCCTTTTCTTTTTGCCCACCATTTGGTCTGCGCATGCCTTGCTTGAAACTTTCCTTCCTTCCAGAATCTTGGAATCTTATTATCTTTATATTTTTTGAAAGCGGAATCTCATTGATTTGAATGAATGAAACAATATTTATCCAGTGAAGAGGTAAAGTTTTATTGAATTTTAAAAATTAATAAGAACAGAAACAGGGATACAGTTCATTTCAATTTAAAATGATCCTGTAAATTTATATTAAAAAATGGCAATTTTAAATTATTTGCATATTTAAAAACTATATTTTTACAAACTCAAAAAACAAATTAAATGCAATTTAAAAAAAATCAAAAAATAAAAATTGAATATATGTTTTACAAGAATAGGAGACACTCGCTAAACAAACAGCTAAATATTATGTCTTTATTAAACGTAATTAAAACTGGATAACTTTTTAAATTTAAGAAATCTCTTCATTGTTTTTAGGGTGAAAAGTTGGATTCAATTCTGTTTCTTATTCTATTAAGCCATAACTAATTGTTGAGACTGATTCTCATGTGCAGCAGTAATATTTAATATCAACATGCATTTTAATAATGAAGCTGAATAGAAATGGACCTGCAGCCTTGCCATTATATATACATATATATATATATATATGCATCAAGATATAAGTAGTTGATAAAGAAATAGAAACCTCTCTAGATATTCGTTTGTTAGAAGCAAGAGATTTGCGATGGATAAGAGTAACTGCAAGGTATGCGTTACAGGAGGTGCAGGTAACATTGGCTCTTGGCTTGTCAAGAAGCTTTTAGAGAAAGGATACACTGTCCATGCAACATTGAGGAACTTGGGTATCTCTCTTTTTCTCTCTTTTACAACTCTTTAATTTCTTATGATCTCTAGCTCTATTGATCTCTAATTAACCATGGTGAAATTGAATGCAGATGATCGATCTAAAGTTGATTTTCTAAAGAGCTTTAATGGTGCGGAATCAAGATTGATGTTGTTTGAAGCTGACTTATTTGATCCTGTTAAGTTTGATCCTGCAATCCAAGGCTGTGACTTTGTTTTCCATGTCGCCACTCCGTTGCTACACACCGAGGGCTATCAGGCTAGTATCTCTTGAACTTCATTTTCTATAATTACGCACACGTAGAATGGTGATGATTACCACAATTATAAGTCGAAAATTTTGGTCTAATGAGATTGGATTTTTATGAATTTAACAGTTCATGAACATGTCAGAGGCCGCGGTTGCTGCGGCAAGGAGCATAGCAAGATCTTGTGTTCAATCAGGGACAGTGAGGCGACTAATCTACACTTCCAGCATGGGTTGTGCATCACCACTTAAGGACGATGGCTTGGGATTTAAGGACTTCATAGATGAAACATGTTGGACACCACCCAATCTTTCACCCGCTCACTCTAATCCCTATCTATTGGTAAATATTTCTAACTGCCCTCATTAAAATTACTAAGTTGTGACATTTTTTTTTCTATGTGCTTGAATCTTTCTTTGATCAATTAATGCCTTGTAGATACATTTTGATTGGCCTCAAAGACTATCTTATTATATCGATGTTTATGATTTAATCTGTATCAATTAACGTAAATTGTAACTTGTGTTTAATCTAGTCATATGATCATAGACTAAAATTTTTTTGATTTGACTCAAACATATGCGTATGGGGCTAGGCTATTCATTAAGGCAGCCCTTTAGAGGACAAATGATGATAGAAATCTGGTTTTTTATTCATGTGTAGAACTATATAGATTCAAAGATGCGAACAGAAAAAGAAATCTTGAGCTTTGGGACCAATGCAGAAAATGGTCGGTTGGAAGTGGTATCTCTGGCTATAGGCCTTGTAGGAGGGGACACTCTTCTGTCTTACACACCCGCAAGCTTGGCTGTGTGTGTTTCACAGCTTTCGAACGATGAAAATATGTATCAAACACTGAGGTATACGGAAGAGAATCTCGGCAAAGTTGCAATTGTGCACATTGATGATGCCTGTGAGGCTCAGGTCTTCTGCATGGAGCAACCTTCGATGAATGGTAGATTTTTCTGTGTAAGTAGCTATGTTTCGTCAGCTGAAATGGCCAATTACTACCAACAAAACTATCCGGAATTTCATGTGAAACAAGAGTGAGTAGCCAACACTTCTTTTCAATTATGACATATTGAAATTCTGTAGTAGCTGCAGGTTTTAACAGGATGTGAAATTGGGTTCACGTATTTGGTTGGGCCAAAAAGAGAAATCAAGTGGGCTGCCAACAAGCTAATAGACAAGGGTTTTGAGTACAAATACAACACCAAGATGGTATTAGATGATAGCCTCAAGTGCGCCAGGAGGAACGGTGATCTCAAACAGTAACTAATTCGGATCATGTGGGGTTGATAGTCGGTTTCCTTTGTTTTTCTGTGTGGGCTGTCTCATCTTCTACAATAAATCCCCGTTGCACTGTCTGATCAGCAGCCAACGTGGAATCAGTTCTTGATCATTTTTCTTTTAATTGGTCAGATTATTTTATGTAGCTATTGGATTTGCGTCATGTGTGGTGTATGTTGAACCTCTTTTTCGCAATAGCAAGCTAATATTTATTTGTTCTTTTTTATCTCTTTTAAGTAATTTTGAACAATTAAAAGCATTTCTATGCTATCATAACATAAAATTGAAGTGCTTTTTCGAAAGAATTGATCCTTTGCAGGAAACTCAAGGAACAAAAATTTTAACTTCCCAAGATCAATTTAAATTGGATTATGAGTATTAATAGGACCTCTAGCATAGTGGATGATAATCTAAATTTTCAAAGAATGATTATCTTAAGGATCTTTTCTATTATTAGGCGGGATTTTCTCTATTTATAATTGATTTTATCATGATAAATTTATATATGTAACATCACACACGCTTTCAATTAATTTGATATCCCAAATAACTTGGTGAGAGTATAGCCGTATTGGCGCTGAGGGTAACATGTTATAAATATTATTTCTTTAACTTGAACCTTTTACCTTCTAATTTTGATTGATTAAAATAATTAAGATTATTTATGATTGTGATTTTACCTTTAGCAGTTTTATGTAATAATATATTATCAATGTAATTTTTGTTGATTATTTTCAAATCTTATTTTAATTTTATATGTTCTGTCCTAATCTTTTCACACTTTTCCGGCGCATGCAGCATACTTGGGAATAATATTTCGTTTCCTTTCTCTTTAAAGGAAGAACAAACATAAAAGTAAAAATTAAAAATGTCAAATAAAAAGACAACAACGGAAGAAGATTGATGATTTAGATGTGTGCCAATGAGTGTAACGGACACACCTTTAAAAAGAAGTATATAAGAGGGGTTCATGATAAAAAATTTCATTTTTATTTTAAATATTAGTTGTGATGCAATGATTTGAATTTAGAATATTGTTATGTTAAATGGGTTCTCTATATCATTAATTCATATTGGACGGATATTTAAAAAAACTTCATCTAGTTCATAATATATATGAGATATGCATAAAAAAATTTAAATAGCTACTCAAGATATAGGTCCAATTGTGTTTAATGTGACACTCTTTTCGTGATAATTTCTGTCTGAAAATAGCGTTGGGTGCCTGCTAAACCATGCACGCATTTTCTTGATAGGTCTTCTTTAAGCTCATATTTCTTTGAAGACTTTTGTCTTCTAATTAGTGAATTTTGGCTTCTTATATAAATTTTCTTGACATTAATTAGTCTTAGGCGGAGAATATTCGTAGAGCATGATAATTGTTTCTTAGGTGACTTTTTCTTTAGGAGACTGATCTCACCATTTGGAGAGTATTTAGTAGAACGAATTATTAGTGTTAACACTTAAATTGTATGTTCTCTCACTTATCATAGAACTTTGGATTGCTGTTCATTGAATGAAACATACAGCTGAATACGGTGTAATACTTACTATTAGTTGTTGATAAAAAAAAATTGTAACTTGTTGTATATAATTAAGAATAATGACGCCTTGAAAGTTCATTTTTGGAATCTAACGAATTAAAATTGAGAATTATATGATTAAAAAAAAATCCATCAGGCCATCGCTGTTGAATTTCGCAACGTGGCTGAAGTCGGTTCACTGCATCCAGCAAACAACAGATATTTCCATGTTCTAATTTGAAAATTACTGATTGCAGCCTAGGCAGTGCAGAGGCTACAGAGATTTTTTGGGCCAGCTAGATTATATATAACTGACGGGTTGTGGTGGTTGCAGCCTTTCACTTAATATATATGTATATATTGTTTTAATTGATATTCATTGAGATATGTATTTAACGTGTCTTCTTGTATGGAAAAGGAGTGGTCCTTATGGTTGCTTACTTTTTTTTTTTTTTTATAATAAAATATTAAAAAAAATTTATTTTAGTCCCTAACTTTTGAAAAATGATCTAATTTTTAATCATATTTCAGAAAATGATAAAATGAAACCTAACATTTCAAAAAATTATCAAATTAGTCATTCTCGTTAGTCAACTAATAGTCAAACTTAACGGATGACATGATATACAAAGGTAATTTTATCATTTTAGGAATTAAAATGATCTAAAAAAAAATTAAAAAAAAGTTTAAGAACAGAAAATAAATTTTATTTGTGTGTTTTTTAGACATTATTTTGTTTTGAATTGATTTTTATTGAATTGCTGATGGATGAGATATTTAGGTTGATTTTATGAATGTTGTTTGCTTGATTGAAGATGAATATTGACGTGGAATGAGATTGAAGATAATTTTTTTTTTAATTTGTTTTATTTTAGGTTTTGATTTTAATTTTCTAAAAGAAAATTCATTGAATATTATTGGTTTTTTTATTGTTTAATTTATTTTATTTCTTAAAGTTTTTTTTTTAATTTTTTATGCTTAATTTTATTAGTGTTTAAGTAACATTTCGAAATATTATTATAATTACAGGAGTATAACAATCTTTTTATCAATTTTAACAGAGTTCAAGGATAAATGACTTTTTTATGTTTTCCGTTAAATTTGACCATTAGTTAACTAATTAGAAGAACTAATTTGATATTTTTTCAAAATATTAGGGTTCATTTTGTCATTTTATGAAATATAGTTAAAAATTTGATCATTTTCCAAAAATTATGGACTAAAATGATTTTTTTCATCCAAAAAATGATAAAATTACTCTTGTATATCATGTCATCCATTAAGTTTGATCGTTAGTTGACTAACAAGAAGGACTAATTTGATACTTTTTCGAAACATTAGGGTCCATTTTATCATTTTTTTAAATAGAGTTAAAAATTTGTTTATTTCCCAAAAGTTAGGGACTAAAATAATTTTTTTCCTAAAATATTCTCTTCATGTTGTCATTATGTATGGCCAAATCTTCATCATTCCAATAAACCTAAACCACTAAAGTTAATTTAATTTTGATATTAATTAGGCGTTTCGGGTGAAACTTTGGGCTCTCTGATCTTCATCGGAAGAATTGTTTTCGAAGCTGGAGAGTAGTGGATTTGCTATGGAGAAGAGCAAGTGTGGAGTATGTGTTACAGGTGGTGCAGGTTATATCAGCTCTTGGCTTGTCAAAAAACTTTTAGAGAAAGGGTACACTGTTCATGCAACTTTGAGGAACTTGGGTATCTCTCTTTTTCTCTCTAAGAACTCTCTGTCTCTAGTTTAAAGTTTCTAGCTCTCACTTTCCTTGTCTTATCTCTGACCATGGAGAACTGCAGGTGATCGATCTAAAGTTGATTTTCTAAAGAGCTTTAATGGTGCGGACACGAGACTGTTGTTGTTTGAAGCTGACATATACGATCCTGTTGAGTTTGATCCTGCAATCCAAGGCTGTGACTTTGTTTTCCATGTTGCCACTCCATTGCTACACACTGAGGGCTATCAGGCCGGTCTCTTTTCAGTCTTGACTTCATTTTCTTTAATTATAGGTAGATTTGTCACGATAATACTAAGATTTCTGTCTAATACAATTTGTTTTCATTAAATAATAGTTCAATAACACAACCGAAGCCACAATTGCTGCTGCAAAGAGCATAGCAATGTCTTGTGTTCGATCAGAAACAGTGAGGCGACTAATCTACACTGGCACTGTGATTTCTGCATCACCACTCATGGAAGATGGTTCCGGATTTAAGGACTACATAGATGAAACTTGTTGGACACCTCTCAATCTGTCATTTTCTTACTCCAATTCTTTTGTAAGAGTACGTTTCTAATTGTCCACAATAGTTATCCTATGCTACAGAAATATATTTTGTTATGTGAAAATTTTTTCATACTATGAATTTTTTTTCTACAATGGTCATTATATAGGATTATGCGGAATCAAAGACACTAACAGAAAAAGAGACCTTGAACTATGCAACAAAGGTAGATGGTACTGGTGGATTGGAGGTGGTATCCCTGGCCCTAGGCCTCGTGGGCGGGGATACTCTTTTGTCTTACACACCTGGAGGCGTGGTTGTATTCATTTCTCAGCTTACAAACAATGAAGATGCGTATAAAAGACTGAGGTATATCGAGGAATTGCTCGGAAAAGTTCCAATTGTGCACATTGATGATGCCTGTGAAGCTCATATTTTCTGTATGGAGCAACCTTCGATCAATGGTAGATTCCTGTGTGCAAGCAGCTATGTTTCATCAGCAGAAATTGCCGATTACTGCCAGCAAAATTTCCCGGAATTTCATGTGAAACAAGAGTCAGTACACTAGCTAAACCTTTTCTGAGATATCTTGAAATTCTGTGATTGTAGCGACTTCTAATAGGGCCGTGAAATGTCTGTGTGTCACAGGTACTTGGATGGACCGAAAAGGGAAATTAAGTGGGGTGCCACGAAGCTAGTAGAGAAGGGTTTTGCGTACAAATATAATAAAAATATGATATTAGATGATTGCATTAAGTGTGCTAGGAGGCATGGTGATCTCAACAGTAATCAATTCTGATGATGATTTAATAATTCCTGAATTTCAGTGGTATAACGTACGCTGTTTCATGATCCATTTTGGGTCCAATAAATCCGTATTGCTCTGTCTTGGGTGCCAATACGTGGGGTCAACTCTTTCAAATCTCAATCCTTTAAATGGATTAGAATATTTTTCTGTGGCTGTTAAATTTGTGTCGTGTGGTGTCCATAATCTTATTTTGTGTTGTTGAATCATTGTACGTAAACTGAAAAAATATCTTTGTTGAAGTAGTGTTAATTTTTATGTGTTGATGCATGTGTATAATGTATTGATATTTTATTAAAGCAGTTTATTATATTTAATATATTACATAGACTACTGAAATGTCATAACATTTTTGTATTAATAGATTTGAAAAAATGTTATAACATTTTGTTGACAGTTGGATTAACAAAATATTGTAACATTTTATGATATCAAGTTTGATAAAATGTTGTAACGTTTTTCCCGGTGATATGTTACAAATTGATCAGATCAAGGAACTCAAAGTCATTTGTTTTAAGATATGTTTTTTTGACAGTTTTATTTCTAATATTTATCATCTTATGTACTCTTTCATGAGATTATTTATTTCCTTTTAGATTTATTGTCAAAGAGATTAAGTAAACTTATTATGATTATCTCTAAGTATTTTCTATAGAATGTAAAACTTATCTGCTAATATGCAAAAGCAAAATGAATCTGAACAATTTCTTGACTAAGTTTGGATAAGCAAAATAAAATGATTTGGTCATTGCTAAAAAATATAAATTATTTATTTTTTAGTAAATATTGTTTTTCTTTATTTGAGATATTTATCTTTTGATAAATATCTTATTTTTATTGAGCTAGTAATGTTATTTTATTATATAGGTTTGAAATTGCACACAACTTGTTTAAATTGCAAATTTTATTTTCTTTTATTTTGAGATATTTATCTTTTAATAAATATTTGATTTTTTCAAATGATAATTATCTAATTTATATCTGATTTATTAATGTTTCTTTTATAGACAACTATTACACATTTTTGCTATAAATACAGAATATATCAGTTCAGAATAAAACAAGCAAGCAGCATTGAGTTTAGTGAAAGATATATAGTTTACTTGTAAATCTTATAGAGTTTGTTCTCTAAATTATTTTTATTTCTAAACTTAGAAAGTGAGCTGACTAAGTCTATGTTTATGTTTGAATACTTGTTGAGATGACAAATCATTAGGTCTTCAGAAAAAGATTAGTTCAAACGATTCCAAGGAGTATAAGTTCTTTAAGAGGAAGAATTTTTTCAACCTCTGGAGGAGACGAATTATAAAGTCTTGAAGGGAGTTTAAGCAACAAGTGTTTTTCATGAGGAAGGACCGATTGACTTTCGGGAGAAGGCAGATTTGCAGCTATGAAAAAGAGTTCAAGGAGTTGACAACCATTGAAGGTAAGGGGAGCTTATTGTAATCTCATTGATGGACTTGAACTTACATTAACACTAAAAGAGAGTCCTGGTTTGTATGAGTCAAGTATATGTTGTATTATTATTTGTTCATTAATGAGTTGATATCTTTGGGCGTAACCTCGTAAATGTAGGATAAAACCGAATCACGTTAAAAGCATGTTTATGCTATTTTTTTACTTTACCGTCTTTATTTGTCTGTTGTGTTATAATATGTTGAACTGAATGTGTTGCAACATTTTAGTTATAAACGCATGACAATATCTTTATTGCATGTAATTAACGTGATCGATCCTTCAAGGGCAAGTCTCATCAGTCATCAGTATATATGCCAGTCGTTGGATATGATTTCTGATTCGAAATGGCAATTATGGTAGCGACACCTGCACATGCTAATTTTTGGGGTCATATACAACAAGCCGGCAAATGACAATATATTTTTCTTTTCTTGGAAGATGTGGTGAGTAATTAATTTGTTAATTTATCTGTTCCTGGTTTTTTATTCCTATTAGTGACAAAAACTTAATGCCAACTTGCCAATAAAATTAATGCATTAAGTTTAAATTTGAGGTTAATTGGTTTATGATGAAATATTGGCCTCCTAAATCTTAGAAGATTGTTGTTGAGGCAGGAGTGACGAACAAATAGATTTGCAATGGAGAAGAGTAAGTGTAAGGTATGTGTGACAGGAGGTGCAGGTTACATTGGCTCTTGGCTTGTCAAGAAGCTTTTAGAGAGAGGATACACTGTCCATGCAACATTGAGGAACTTGGGTATCTCTCTCTCTCAGAACTCTCTGTCTCTAACTCTATTGATCTCTTTTCCTTCTCTATTGAGGATCTCTAATGAATGTGAATTGCAGATGATCAATCCACAGTTGGCCTTCTAAAGAGCCTTCCTGATGCTGACACAAGACTATTGTTGTTTGAAGCTGACATTTATGGGCCTAACAAGTTTGTCCATGCAATCCAAGGCTGTGAATTTGTTTTTCATGTTGCCACCCCATTGCTACACACTGAGGGCTACCAGGTTTGCTTCTTGAATTTATTTTCTTTCTAATGCATAATTTCAGTCTAATTAAGATTTGATTTTGATGAAAAAACAGTTTGATAATAGGACTGAAGCCTCAATTGCTGTTGCAAAGAGCATTGCCATGTCTTGTGTTCGGTCAGGAGTGAAGCGATTAATCTACACAGCTAGTGTTGTTTCTGCATCACCACTTCTGGAGGATGGTCCCGGATTTAAGGACATCATGGCCGAAACATGTTGGACACCTCTTAATCTTTCATATGCCTACTCCAATTCTAATCTGACAGTAAGTTTCTCAAATCTGTAAATAATTCCTTGTTTAAATTATCAAAACTTTATATTTTCAAATTTTTTTATGTGTTTATGTGTCAGTTTCATAATCTGGATCTGAATAGTGCAAGTAAAAATTAAGAGAAGCAATCTCTTATAAGTTGTGAGAGACTAGTGTGTTGACGTTGTAACATCTAGTATCATGTTTTAGGAATATGTAGGTTCAAAGACATTGACAGAAAAGCAGATTTTGAGCTGTGGAACCAATTCAGATATTATTGAGTTGGAGACCGTTACCCTGGCCTTAGGGCTGGTGGGAGGTGATACTCTTCTATCTTACACACCCTTGAGTTCGAGTATGTTCGTTTCGTCGCTTACAAATGTGGAATATACCTACCAAGCACTGAGGTTTTTAGAAGAATTGCTTGGAAAACTTCCAATCGTGCACATTGACGATGTCTGTGAAGCTCATATCTTCTGCATGCAGCAACCTTCCATCTGTGGCAGATTCTTGTGTGCAAACTCCTATGTTTCATCAGCAGAAATGGCCAATTACTACCAGCAAAACTATCCAGAAATTCATGTGAAACAAGAGTGAGCAGCCAACTCTTTTCTAAGGCATCTTAAAATTCTGTGATTGTAAACTTGTAAGTTTCAGGCCGTAACAGTCAGTGAAATTGTGTTTCAGGTACTTGAATGATCCTAAGAGAGACATCAAGTGGGGCACCACAAAGCTAATAGAGAAGGGTTTTGAGTACAAGCATGATGCCAAGATGATACTAGATGATTGCATCAATTGTGCTAAAAAAAATGGTGATCTCTCATCTCCAAACAGTAATTGAGTTATGATCATTAGTTGTTAGATGCTCAATTTCCTTTCGTTTTTAAGAATCCGCTGTCTTATTTTGATCCAATAAATCCACATTGTCCTGCCTTAGCAGCCAATGTAGAATGCAAGCTGTACCCTTCATATGGATGAGACAATTTTGCTGCAGCTATTAAATTTTTCTCATGTGTGGTGTATGTACGGTTTATGCTCTTTTCTGTATAATTTGATCTGAATTCGAAACGATCCTGACAGGTTTGAAACTTCTTTTAGTTTTCCAACATAGCTGTACCCAGTGAAAATTCGTAATTGTTAAGCGCACCATCAGTTTTTATATCCTGCACTAGTGTGATAGAGCAAAAAATTTATCAAGCGACGAATTCTAAGTTGTCAAACGGGAAATTCGAGTCGAAATCCACCTTAATGAAATCAAACTCCTCTGTGTGCCAAGAACAGTCTCCCAACGTGACCACCGTAATGACCTACAACAGTAATCAATTCTGATGTTAATTTAATAGTTCCTCGCAATTTCCGTTGCATGAGGTTAGAATTTTTTTCTCTTTTTTTTTGGGGGGGGGGGGGAGCCATCAATCTTATTTTGTGTTGTCCATGATTGTACGTAAACTGAAAAACATATCTTTACTGAAGTAGTCTTGACTTTTTATGTGGACAGTTTCATTTTATACATACATATATATATATATATATATATAACATAATATAATATAAAATTCGACACGATATCTTAAAGTTAAGATCGGTTACCTAACCCCATTCAGTGACACCCAGCTGGCCTATAAATATATCTTCTAAATTCTCAACAAATCCATTAAAAAGTCCCCCACACCTTGTTTATTTTGTCTACAAATCAAAACTTATTTGGTATTTACAAGAGCACTGCAATTACGTCTCACCTCTCTCTCAACCATTAAAAAAAAAAAAAAGTGAACTCTAGCAAATGAGGAAAAGTTGCTTATGATAAATATAAATTGAATGTATATTATCACTATATTTTTCAATATACAATGTGAAGCCAATTTATAGGCTAAGGGGCATGTTACAAAAATGGAAACTAAAATAATATATTACAATAATGGTAATGAAAATATATTACAATAATAATTGATGGATTTGATATAATAACATCCCCCCGCAAACTCAAGATGGTGATATAGATGCAAGCTTGAGTTTGGAAACCAATTCATGAAAATGTCCCGGGTGATGAGCTTTAGTGAAGATATCGACAGGTTGATCAGCAGAAGCAATGAAGTGGAGTTTAATAGTACCCTGATGAACATGTTGTCGAATAAAATGACAATCAATCTCAATATGCTTGGTACGTTCATGAAAAACATCATTGTGGGCAATTTGAATAGCACTATGATTGTCACAACAAAGAGGAGTAGCCATGACTTGGTGAACTCCCATGTCGGTAACCAAAAACAAGTTCCTGAGTAGTATCAGCGAGAGCTCGGTATTCAGCTTCAGTACTGGATCGAGCTATAACAGTCTGTTTCTTACTACATCATGAGATAAAAGAAACACCAAGAAAGAAGCAGAAACTAGTGGTAGATCGTCAATTAGTAGGATCACCAGCCCAATCAGCATTCGAATAAGCACGTAACTCAAAGAAGAGTTAGCAAAAAAGTAAAGTCCATAGAACATTGTGCCCTTGAGATATCGAAGAAGATGAAATACAGCAGCAAAATGAGTGGAATGAGGAGCAGACATAAATTGACTAACAATATGCACAACATAAGCAATATCCGGCCGAGTGACAGTCAAATAAACAAGACTTCCAACAAGCTATCGATAAAGAGTGGGATCATGAAGAGGTGTATCTTCGAAAAGCGTCAGTTTAACATTAGCATCTAAAGGATTAGTACTGATTTTATTATCAGTTAAACCAGCACGAGCAAAAAGATCCGAAATATATTTAGCTTGTGAAAGATAATAACCATCAGAGTCAGAAGAGACCTCAAGACCAAGAAAGTAACTGAGAGAGCCAAGATCTTTCATCTCAAATTGCTGCTGAAGATAAGTCTTAAGTTCAGAAATACCAGTAATATTGTCACCTGTAATAATCATGTTATCCACATAAATTAATAAGAAGACAAAACCATGATTGGAGGTGCCTGGTTCAAATCTCCTCTCTCTCTTTTATCTCAAAATCATCTCGTTACACATGTTATACGATAGGGGGCGTGTAGCATATGTCCGTTATCTGTTATCTGTCCACGTTGCACGTGAGGGAACGTGTCATGTGTTAACCTCAAGTCTTAAATACTATAGTTGGGCACTTTTCTATCAACTTAAACTTTTGGGTATAATGGTAATTAACAACTTCAATCATTTTTTGGGAGAGCCGTCAAATGGAGCATGATTGATTTAGCTGAAGAAATTATTTCAATCATTTCATCTAGAAGATAAACATACACCACCTTTTTTACTCTTTTTTCATTTTTCTTTTTGATAATTTTATTATTTGTGTTAGCTAGGTAATCAAAACGATATAATTATCTCATTGTTCTAGTGGGTCAAAAGTTGTGATTAATTATTGTGCCTTTTTCAACTTTTTCACCACTTTTTTTAGGCCCTTATCCACATGTTCTTCTTCTACCCCTTTTGAAACTTCCAGCCTCTTTGAACATCATAGTTTAGACTAGACTTTAAATGCAATGTCCACTTCATGAATTGAAAACAAATTAACGTCCTTTAAATTGGTTCATATGTTGCAAAATTTCCACCTTATAACGTAGTCTTGGTCCATAGATGCAGAAATAGTTATAGTTAGATCCCTCAATTAATACTGAAGTTTAAAGTTTGAATTCCTAAAAAAAATAATAATAATAACAGTGGGCCAAAATATAAGGAATAGAAATTTGGGCTTTGAGATGATTAACTGTTGGGCTTGTCAAAGTCCAGTATGGTCAGATCCATGTTAGGTTACATTAAAATAATCTTCAAAATGAGCCACTAGATAGTACTAAATGTACCCAACATGTTAAGCGCATCAACAATCAAATGCAAATATGATGGATTTTCATTTAAAAAAAAAAACATGATGGGTTCCAAGTACACCCACCTTCAAACTGCACTTGAATTATGGTAATCTGAATTTTTTAAAAAACGCGGGTGAATTTATAAGAGGGAACCTTAATCATACATAGGTATGGTGAGAGGTCAGATCGGGATTGGATCAGTCTACCCAAAATCCGACCGATTATTTGATGGGGGTACTCCAAACTCGACTCATGATGCGAACAGGTTGTTATTTTCCACCTCAAATCCGAACTCATTTTGGGCGATCTGCCCCAAACATGACTCATCTTCACCCGATTCAATTTTTAATAAAATAATAAATTTATATTAAAATAAGCACTAAAACTTGAAAGTAACTCAATCTTTATTTCAATTTAATATCACATCTAAATAATATCAATATAAAGCTCATGAAAAATATAAATTCATTGAGTACAAACATCAAAATGATAACCATCACATAACAAAATAATAATGCACAACCCATAAAAATAAGCTATAATAATAATAATGCTAGTAAAAATAATAATAGTGTATAATACAAATATATTAAAACTAGGTCAAACACTCTTGACCCAAACGCAATTCAAAACCCAATTTCAATGCCTTAAACCCACCTCAAATGGATCGGGGCCCCCATTGGTTTAGGTTAGATTGGGTATTTTTGCGATCTATAATTGCACACCTGTTTCAACATTTTCATTTTTGTTTTCATTTAGCTAAGGTAGAGCAATTATCTTGTAATCTTTTATTATCATAAAGCAAAAACCATGGTATCACGTGTTGCAATTCTAAGCTATCTAGTATTTGGCACTTTCCTCTTTTGAGTAAAGATAAAAATTTAAATAACAAATTAAATATCTATATTATTATGACTTTTAAATTTTTATAACATCCAACATTTCGTAACATTCAAAAGTTTTAATTTTATACTATTAATATTATTATGTTTCTAAATTTTTGTAGCACACAAAAGTTTCTTATACCCAAAAGCTTCCCAAAATTTTGTAATGCCTAAAAGTTCTTGATGGTATATAATTGGTTTTATTAATGCATATTATTATGGCTTTTAAATTTTTCTAACACTCAAAAGTTTGTAATACCCAAAAGCTTTCAATTTCATATTGATTTATAATGCCCAATATTCAAATTATCAAAATAATCCATTAAATATAGAGTCCTCTCAAATCAAAACCACGCACATCAATTTTTCTCTTCAATTTTCATTTTTGTTTGTGTTTTACACGGTTGACCGCTTCAACCCATGGCAGTCATTAAGATGAAGAGAACCAAACCCACAAACCATAAAGCTGGCGCTTCCATCAAGTCTCTTCCAAATGACTTATTCACAGACGGTCTTGCTCGTGTGACCTTTGATTCCGTCGTTGACCTTTTCAACATAGAGCTATGTTATAAAGATCTTCAAGAAATTGGAAACGATGATTATGTCCTCCAACATGCTTGCATGAACAATTTTCCCATCACTTTATGGCATGTCAACCAAAAAGCTTGTTCCTAATTGAAAAGGGGTAGAGATAATGACCGTGCGAAAGCACTCTTTAAACAAGGCATGTATGAGTACTTAACTTAGCTTGAAACGAAATCGGAACTCGAGTTGTTAAAAAGAGCTACTTAAAATGGACATGTAGAAGCAACCTATATGTATGGTATTCTCTTAGTATATTGTTGTCATCAAGACAAAAAATTACAAGTTTTAAAGATTCTGTTTTATCTAAAAAACTCCTCTATATCAAGATACTTCAATATTAATGAATGTAGGAGAAGAATGAAACAGACTGTTTTAGGATTGTGGGTGCATAAAAACAAAATTAATACATTGTTGAAAGTGGTGAAGATGATGGTCATGACTCCAATTCAAGAACATACAAATGCTGGAACACATGGAGGATAAGGTGGGAAGAAAATGACTATGGTGACACATGCTTTGAAGCTTGCTTCTGGGATCGTTAAGCAGCTTTGTTTATCTATTTAGGAGACCAATTTTGAGATACATGATATGTTTTGTATAAACACTTTGTGGTGTTTGTGTTAAGTGTTAGATTTACCTTTAACAAAATGCTTTTAAGTTATATGTTTTGTTTATTATTTTTTAATTATCTCTCAAATTTATATGTCATGAGGTGACATATGTTACATATAAATTGATGTTTCTAAAAATTGGAATACAAGATAAAATGGTGTATGTGTAATTAGCCTACGAAAAAGGGAAACATATTCAAAGATTTTTAGGTTGTTATAAAACTTTAAAAACCATAGTAATATTTATTAATGTATTTAAAAAAATTTATTATGATTATTTTATTTAACTTCATATCTGTTGACGTTCAGAAATGGTCAACCAGAGATTCTGGGGCCCAGACTGCGAGCTTGGTAATTAAAGGGTGATCGTACTGACGGAAGTGTGATAAATGAATAATTAATAAGGTTCGAGGTTGGTGGTGATTAATTCAGGTGAAGGAATGTCGGTCGTGAAGGTTGGTTGAATTTAATGAGATGATCAATGAAAGACAAAAGAGAAAGAGAGAGAGAGAGAGAGAGAGAGAGAGAGAGAGAGAGAGAGCAAGACACAAGGATTTTTACGTGGTTCGGTGACTGCACCTACATCCACGGTCACTCTGGAGTAATTCCGGTAGAGTGACGATTCTCTAGTATGTTCAGCTTATTTGCACAGTAAATGTCTCCCATATTTATAAAGAATGAGAGATGACAAAAAAAGAAAATACAAAAGAAAGTTACACACGTTACAGGCAATGACTAGTTACAACTAATCCTGACATAGCCATGCTGCATTAATTGTAAAGGTAATCACTATTCTCTTCTTGCACACGTCTGCATTTAATACACCAGGAGAGGCCTTTACTTCATTAATTGCACCTTACCGCATTGAATGCTTCTGGATAATTGTGCAGGCAGTTTCCAACGGGAAATCATGTGAGTTGGTGATTCTGATGACTTACTACACACGACATCCTCTAAATAAGCTCTCTGGTCAGTCAGGTGATGCATGTTGGAGATATGTCGACGTGGCCAGGAGAGGAGATTTAGACGATCTGGGGGTTCTCGCGATCTCGCGACCTGGGTGGTCTCGCGAGCTCGACGAATTGGCGATGCGGGCAGGATGCATGCTTGGGAGGTCTGGTAGCAGTTGCGAGCTCGCGGCCTGGACGGCCTCGCGAGCTAAACTTCAGACTGCTGGTCCCGATCTTAGGCCCTCGCTCCTGTTCAAGCATTGGGGCTTATACTGGCCCATTTAGGCAAAGAACGAGGAAATAGGCATAACATCAAGCCCCCCAGCTCTCTGTGCGTTCTGCGGATTGGGAGCTGATTCAAACACACGATTGGCGCCCATTTTCGAACTTTCTGGCATCGTTTCAACTTCTGCACTGTAACCATTGACACGTGGCGTTCATTCAGGCGTTGGAGCCATAAACGTGCCTTGGAACCGTACGCATTTAATGCGCACGTCTTGTAACTGACATGTATGACGGCACATGACTGGGATTGGTGCTGAGCCATTGGATTTTTGACAGTTATGCCTCAGTGTCAGATCGGACGGCTGGGGATGGATGTCTTGGCTTATATAACTCAGAGGCCTTTTCCATTCCCCTTTTTTTGCTTTTCTGATACGACATTGGTACCCTCTTCTCACCATTTTTCTTCTTTGTTCATTCTTTCACTACTTGACAACTTCTTCAGACTCCGCTGCTTCAGGGATCATCCACCATTTCCAGCAAGCCATTTACAGCTCGAGCAAGGTAATCTTACCCTGACTTTGGTCTCTTATGCTTTTTGAAGATTTGTTTCTGATTCGTAAGGTCAGCTTATGTCCTCGTACCATGGCTGTGAGTCACTGCGTGTCTGCCTTGCCTTTAAAAATTTGTTGTGTTTGTTGTTCGAGTGTTTGTGTTCACTAGGGGTGACCTAGCTGTCAGATTGGGCATCCCATATCGTTGAAGTCTATTTCTGGACTTTATAGTGCTGGTCTATTTAGGGTCTTTATCATTTGTTGACGTTGCTTAGGTATTTTGATGAGAATGTCCCTGTACTGCCTGATAGGGTACCTGTAGACATAAGGTTAGCAACACAAACATTTAGGGTGACATAGTACCTGACGGGCCCACATCCCTAGGCCTCCGTTGCCTTTGGTGGCCAAGTGTGCGATCTGACGCATAGGACAATAGCTCCAGGAACTTTTTCTATGGCTTGCTAAGCTCAGCATGCTGTAAGCGTTCTGATGTCGTTCCTTCTGTGCTGTAGATGTCAGGTCGCTCACGTACTGGTCGAGGCAGGGCTTCTACTTCTAGAAGGTAGGCAGGGCGCCAGACTAGTGAAGCCGAGGCTACGACCTCGCGAGCTAGCGGGTCTACCGGGGAGGTCGCAAAAGGGGACGAGGTCGCTGAGAGGGAAGACCCCTATCCTTTCAATCACATGCCTTCGTGCATTTCCCTTTCGAAGCTGGAGGCTTGGGCTCGAGACTTCAGCTTCCCCTTGGGGTGCCGAGCTAACGTCCCTAAGGCCAGTGATCGAGCCGCTTATCCTCCTGCGGGCTTTGTGGCGATCAGTCGCGAGCATATAGAGCTCGGATTTAGGTTCCCAGTCCCTGGCTATCTTAAGAACCTTCTGAATGACTTGAAGCTTGCCCCATTCCAACTGACCCCGAACTCGTATACCTACTTAACCACCCTAGCAGCGGCGTTCATCAAGCACGGGCTCGGGCCCCCTACACCTCGCATCCTCTGTAGCGTTTTCAGCTTCAAGGAGATCTCCGGAAAGGACGAGCTTTACTACGTTACGCCTCGTCAGCATTTCCAATACAGGGCATATTTACCCCAAGACTGCATCAAGTCCAATGTGGGGGAATATAAGTCTAATTGGGCCTTGGTCTCGTGTACTTCGCTTGCGGGGCTGAACAATAGGAGCTTCGTGCTGGAACCTGGTAGTTAGAGACCTGTAGCATATAGAGATAGTGTTACAAGCACTAGAATGATAGTTTGTTTGTTTGTTCGTTTTTTTTTTTTTTTTTTTTTTTTTTTTTTAACGAGTTAGCTTTTGCTTTGCAGGCGTCGCTGCCTCTAAGTACAAGCTTAGAGGAGGACGAGCTCGCTATCCTGGATGCTTATGTAGCGGCCAAGAGACCAAACGACGATTTCTTTTCATCTGGTAGCGAGCTGGTAGAGCGGGGCCTAGCACCATCTGCCACAAGTCCTCTCTTGGACATAGTCCAGCACTTGGGGAAAGGTTCGAGGTTCACTCTGTCCTTGCTGCCCCTGAACAGTCTGAGTCAGATCCGCAGCCCCTGCAACGAAGGTCCCCGAGCACGAGCTTTTCTACCAGCACATCTTCGGACAACATGGGAAGACTCACGATGTCTGTTCCTCCCCTCAGGTCGGTTCCACCTACCAGGCGCCTGAGGTCGTCGAAGTGGATGACACTTCCTCAGACCGCTCACAAAGAGCGCCCTCTCAGCCTGCTGCAGCTGCTTCTTCTCCGGCCAAGTCAACTGTGACTCCTCAAAAGCGGGCTGCCCCATCTGGAGGGCAAAGTCCTTCCCCAGCAAAGAGGACTGAGGTCTCTGTCGAAAGGGGTTCACCTATAGAGCAGGAGCTTGAGGCCCTAATCAGGAAAAGAAAGGAGAAGGTCATAGCTGAGCCTCCGGCCCTAAAGCAGAAGGGTGTCATCGAGGTCCACAGGCCCGGGGCAGTTGTTATTGGTAGGGAGCCGGGCACTGAGGCACCTGGGCGACCTGCGAGGCCTGCAGGGGAGTTGCGGGGAGACTCCGAGTTGCACTCTGATGCGGCGAAGGAGATGGAGTATTTAAACAGCTTCGTGGAGCTCATTCCTGAAGTAATGGGAAGGCGCAACCCGAAGCTGCAGAAAACTGAGCTCTCAGGCCGGAACCTTATAGGTTATGCAGCTCGTCATGCTGCGCTGGTAAGGCTTAAACCCCTGTACACTTTGGTCTTTCTCTATTCAAATTTTACCTTTTTTTTTTTTTTTTTTTTGCTTTTTCAGTTGGGTATGGCATCGATGAAGCTAATGAGGGAGATAGACGATCAGCTTGGTGAGAAAGAGGCCTTTAGGGTGTCCAAGGTGCAGTTCGAGGAGGAGAGGAAAATAATGCAGGACGAAATCAACCTCCTCCAGAAGGAGCACGAAGAGCTTGCAGCCAAGCTCCAAGATGCTAACGCAGCCCTATCACAAGAGACTGCCCGTAGGGAGGCTGCTACCTCTGAAGTCAGCAAGGCCCATAGCGAACTGAAGCAGGTAAAGAGCGAGCTAAGTGCTGCACAGAAAAAGGCAGAGGTTGTTGAGAGTAAAATAAAACAGCAACAGCAGGACTTAGCTTCAACCAAAGAGAAGCTCGCAGGGGTCGAGGAGAAGCTGGCTGAGGTAGAGGGGAAGCTGGCTCAGACTGAGGCGGGCATTGAGACCCAGTTAGCTAAGGAGCGGGACAGGGTTGGCGAAGAGGTCGAGAGGGCTTTCCTGTTCAGCATGTGGGAGCGCTACCCGGACTTGGACTACTCCTTCTTTGGGTCAGTCGGTGTCCAAACGATCCGGGAGTTCGTGGAACTTGCTGCCAGCGCTTAGGGCGCGCAACATGCTGATACTTCCCCTGTTCCTCCAACTGATCCATCTGCTGTCCCAGTCCCTCCACCAGAACAAATCCTTGAGGGACCTTCAGCTTCCGAGGATCCTCCAATGCCTGAGCCTTTAGTGGAAGCCCTTCCTGATCTCCCAGCTCCTGAACACGTCCCTGCGTCAGAGCCCCCAGTAGAAGCCCCTGTTGATCCTGCTGCTCCATCGGACGCACCAGCTGGTGTCTAGGACATTTTAACTCCATTTATTTGTTTCATTCCTTGTTATTTTTATTTTTGTTGGAATTTGAACAGTGAGCTTGAAGCTCGAAATTATAGTATTGGATTCCCTATAAATTTCAATATTTTGTCCAAGTATGGGAAATGTAGATATGCATATCTTACTTATATGATGAGTAACTAGCAGATTTAAATAATAGACACATCATAATAAATACTAAAATTTGTTAAGTAAATCACAATCGTGAAAATCATGTTAACTTACGAGCTTGCTAACTGCAGTCAGTTATAATAATAACAGTATGTTAGCTCGTAAGAGTTTGAGTTTGGCAGATAGCTCAATCGAGCAAAGTACTTGATCCTGCAAGTAACGTAGTTGGGCAACCCTTAAAGAATAGGCATGAACTTACAGTCAGTGGGGGGCTCGGAATTCCCTTAACCTATATGTTGCACTGACGTTGAGTGCGTTTGATAGCAACATTTTCCCAAATTTTGAGATTTCAACCTGTGGCAGTACTTGCAGTTCAAGGGCGAGCCCCCCATCACGGGTGAGCCATTTTCCGCGAGGTCGCGAGGCAACTTTATATATTAGAGGCGTGGCCTTACCCCTTCCCGCGAGGTCGCGGGGCAATGATTCGCGAGTTCGCGGGCAGCTTTATATTTGAAAGGCGTGGCCTTACCCCCTCCCGCGAGGTCGCGGGGCAATGATTTGGTCGCAAGACATAGCGGCTGTGAGCTAAGAAATGAGCTTAACACTTGCTGATGTAAACCTTCGTAGTGAGGATAATATGAGTAAGCCGAGCATCGACTGATGAGGAATCCTCAAATGAGGTTTATGGGCACTCCTTGCCAGAATATGTACGTAACTTTGGCAAGCATTTCTATGCAAGTGTTTTAGTTGCAAATGGTTCCTTGGATGTTTGCACAGATATCTCCAAGGAATAATATATATATATATGCATATATGATGATAAACTGCAGCTCATTTTCTTGAGAAAGAGATTTCATTAGCTTTGCTTTTTTTAATATGTACATTTGCTGGTTCAAC
The DNA here is from genome assembly GCA_019925255.1 of Litchi chinensis. Lineage (NCBI taxonomy): Eukaryota > Viridiplantae > Streptophyta > Magnoliopsida > Sapindales > Sapindaceae > Litchi > Litchi chinensis. Next base: position 14,356,418 of record CM034463.1, on the reverse strand, counting down.
CAGTTTGCTTTCTGCATCAAATATGACACATACAACAGAAAACAAGTGAAAGCATGTTTACAAGCAATCGTTAAAATGAATCATATACAAAGTTAGAGCGAGCTGACAATTCTTATGTGTAATAGGGCCGCAGGTGCTCAGCATTCCAGGCTCGGGGTAGCTCTGATCCATCCATGTTGGCTAGGTGATAGGCTCAATTCTGCAGACTCTGCTTGACGAGGTACAGTCCCTCCCAGTTAGGTCCGAGCGCCCCATCACTTGCCTTGCGAGCTCCGAGGAGGACTAATCTGAGAACGAGGTCCTCTGCCTTGTAGCTTCGAGCTCGCACCTTCTTGTTATAATACCTGGCAACTCTCTGTTGGTATACTGCTACCCTCATGCGAGCTGCTTCCCTTGCTTCCTCGACTAAGTCTAAACTGGCCGCGAGCAGTTGGTCATTGTCCTCAGGTCGGAATGAGGCCCTTCGCTGGCTGGTGACTTCAAATTCTACCGGGATCATGGCCTCCATTCCGTAGACCATGGAAAATAGGATTTCACCTATTGAGCTACGAGTGGTGGTCCTATATGCCCAAAGGACTTTCTGCAATTCGTCCACCCAAGCCCTCTTCCGTGCTTCTAACTTGGTCTTCAAAGTCTACTTGATGATCTTATTCACAACCTCGACTTGACCGTTGGCCTAAGGGTGGTCTACAGCTGAAAAGCTTTTCACGATTCGGAGCTCGTTGCAGAAGTCTATGAATTGCTCGCTGGTGAACTGAGTCCCATTGTCTGTTACAAGCTGCTGAGGGATTCCAAACCTACAGATGATGTTGTCCCACACAAACTTCTCTATCTTCATGGTGGAGATCTCTGCTAGCTCCTTAGCTTTAGCCCATTTGGTGAAGTAATCCACAACGACTATGGCATGCTTACAACTTCCTCGAGCTGTGGGCAAGGGTCCGATGAGGTCCATTCCCCATATTGCGAAAGGCCATGGACTCACCATCTGCTGGAGGTAGGTTGGTGGAGCTCGCGGGATTTTAGCAAACCTCTGGCACTTATCACACTTCTTCACGAGATCTATGGCATCTTGCTTCATAGTCGGCCAGTAAAACCCCTGTCTAAGGGCTTTCTGGGCTAAGGATAATGCTCCTGCGTGGTTCCCACAGTGACCTGCATGAATATCATTCAGCACTATCTCGCAGTCCTCATCATCTATACATCGCAGTAGCGGGGTCGAGAATCCCTTCTTGTACAGTTGTCATCATAAATGCAGTATCAGGCTGCTCTAGCTCGTAAGCGGCGAGCTTCTAGCTTTTCCTCCGACAGCTTCCCTTCCTGCAAGTAGCCTAATAATGAGCTCATCCAGGAGTTAGGCCGGACTTGCATGAACATCATTACCTCCTTGTCCTCAATGCTCGGAGTCGGCAGGAATTCCACAGGGATAGACTCCAGGAGGTCAGCATCCTGGGAGGTCGCTAAGCAGGCCAGGGCGTCTGCATTAAAGTTCTGGGCCTTGGGGATCTGATTCACTTCAAACCCCTTGAAAGCCCCCAGTAACTCCTTAACCTTTTGGAGGTATTCTGACATCTTCCGTCCCTTGGTCTGATAATCTCCCCTGACATGGCAAACAACAAGTTGAGAGTCACTGAAGACCTTTACCTGCTCAGCTCGCACTTCCTTTGCCAAGCGGAGTCCGGCAAGCAACGCCTCATACTCAGCCTCATTGTTGGTCGCCCGGAATCCGAACCTTAAGGCACTCAGAATCTTGTGGCCTTCTGGACTGATCAGCATTATTCCAGCTCCTGAGCTATGCTCGTTAGAGGATCCATCTACATAAAGTTCCCAAGTCCGACCGCCTACTAGCTCCTCTTGCTCCGGTACTGGCCTTGTAAACTCCACAATAAAATCTGCGAGTGCTTGGGCTTTGAATGTCGTCCTAGGCCTGTACTCTATGTCGAATTGAGCGAGCTCGATGGCCCACTTGAGGAGCCTGCCTGAAGTGTCTGCTTTCTGGAGGACTTGGCTGAGAGGATACTGCGTGAGAACCTCTATCTGATGAGCTTGGAAGTAAAGACATAGCTTCCTCGAGGCGGTCACCAGGCAATATGCGAGCTTCTCCATTTGTGAATATCGAGTCTCCGCATCAACCAGCCTCTTACTGATGTAGTATACAGGCAGCTGCATCTTCTCTTCTTCTCTCACCAAGGCTGCGCTCAGAGCATGTTCAGAAACACCTAAGTACAAGAATAGCTTCCCCCATCCTTTGGCTTGGATAGAAGGGGAGCCTGGCCCATATACTCCTTCAGCCTCTGGAATGCCTCTTTACAATGCTCAGTCCATTCAAAGTTCTTGGTCTTCTTTATTGCTTCGAAGAAAGGCACGCACTTGTCAGTAGCCTTCGAGATGAACCGGCTGAAAGCCGCAACCTAGCCGTTAAGACTCTGTACATCCTTGATTCTGGAAGGGGACCTCATCTCCACAAGCGCCCTGATTTTCTCCGGATTGGCCTCTATCCTCTGTTGTTTACCATAAATCCAAGGAACTTACCAGATGCTACCCCAAAGGCACACTTCAGGGGGTTTAATTTCATCCGATAACTTCTGAGGACTCTGAACGTCTCATCTATGTCGTGGACATGATCTGCTGCCTTCTGGGACTTTACCAGCATGTCATCTACATACACCTCCATAGTCTTCCTAATCTGCTCCTGGAACATGGCGTTGACCAGTCGCTGGTAGGTCGCTCCTGCATTCTTCAGTCCGAAGGGCATCACCCTGTAACAGTATAGCCCCTTATCAGTGACAAAAGAGGTGTGTTCCTCGTCCTGCGGGTTCATGGGGATTTGGTTGTATCCTGAGTAGGCATCCATGAAACTCAAGAGTTGGTGCCCTGCTGTCGCATCTACCAGCTGATCAATTCTGGGTAACGGGAAGCTATCTTTTGGGCAAACCTTGTTCAGGTCGGTGAAGTCAATGCAAGTCCTCCACTTTCCGTTCTTCTTCTTCACGAGGACTAGATTTGCGACCCAAACAGGATAACGGGCCTCCCTGATGAACCTGTTAGCCAGCAGCTTCTCGACCTCCTCCTTCAGAGCTGCATAATGTTCCGGGGTCATCGGCCTCCTCTTCTGGCGGACTGGCCTGTGCTGGGAATCTATATTCAGTCTGCAGTACATAAAACCAGGATCTATCCCCACCATGTCTTCGTGATTCCAGGCGAAGACATCAAGGTTCATCTTCAGAAATTCTACGAGCTCAGTCTTCACTTCTGGTAGCAGGTCTCTTCTCACTCTCACACATCTCTCCGGGTCTACCTCACTGACCTGCACGTCCTCTAGCTCTTCAATAGGTCTTATGGCCCTATCTGCGTCCACCTCGCGAGGATCAAGGTTGTCGCTCACCCCTATTTCAGAGATAGCTTGTGGTTGGCCACCCGAAACCACATTTACTTTCTTTCCTCGAACCTCCATCTTCACCGCATCTTCATAGCATCGCCTGGCCAACTGTTGCTCTCCCTTGACACAGCCTATTCCGTTGGGGGTTGGGAACTTGACCGTCAATGTCCTGGTGGAGGTGACCATGTCTAGCTCATTCATCGAAAGTCGCCCCAAGACCACGTTGTATGCTGACGGACTGTTGATAATCAAGAAGTTTGTAAGGACTGTAGCTTGTCGGTCCGGTTCTCCGAGGGTGAGAGGTAGCTTGATCTGGCCCATCGGTATCACTGCATCTCCCGTGAATCCATAAAGGGGTTCTGGTGAGGGTGTTAACTGCTCAGCTCCTTAGTCCCATCTGATCATAGCAGTCTTTATACATGACATTGACCGAGCTGCCAGTGTCGATCATTATCCTTCGTACTTCGACGTTACTGATCTGGGCTCTGATTACAATTGCATCGTTGTGGGGCCAGCGTACTCCCCTCTCGTCCTCCTCCGTGAATACAATGCTATCTGATGACGTTTTTGCCTTTTTGATGGGTCCCTCAACTCCTCCATATTCTGCCAGCAAGGTATGGTTGGCTTCCAGCACGTATCTCTGGTGTGACCTGTTTGATGTACCTGCCATATAGGGTCCGTCATAAATAGTAAAAATTGTCCTTACAGCGGGCTCGCGCTCGGACTCCGGAGCTCGCTGAGGCTGCTGTTGCTCGGGCTGCTGGTCTTGGCCCTGAGGTCGTTGGTGTTGAGGTCGTCTGCCAGCAGGCTGCACAACATACTCTCCTAGGCGACCTCGTCTTATGAGCTCTTCAATGGCATCTTTCAACTACCAGCAGTCTGACGTATTGTGCCTGTTCTCATTATGGTAGGCACAGTACTTCCTCGGGTCCTGACGTCGGTTGGGGGGTCCAGTCGGGGGTGGCTTCCCGAAATTCTCCCTGTTTCTCTCTGCAGCGAAGATCCTATCTTGCCTGTCTGACAATACACTATAGCTCTCATATCGACTTGGACGCCGGGGTCGCTCCCCCCTTGGCCCTGGTCTTGCCTGCTTCGCCACAACATTGGCAGTCTGGTGTCTCTACTCCCCTGGCCTATCAATGTCATGGTTCTTCCTCTTTTCGTGGTGGGAACCACTCGCTTCATCCCGCTGACCGCCGAGTTTTTTGGCCCCGAAGGCTTCTTCCCATCTGATCTCCTTGGCGGCTCTTTCATAAAACTCCCCCAAATCCTTCACTGGGGATTTGTAAATGCTTTCATATAGCTTCCCATCCTTCCTGAGCCCTGCAGAAATGGCTGTTAAAATACTCTCGTCAGAGGGTGTTTCCACATTACTCACCTCCTCTCTGAACCGAGTGATGTAATCTTTCAGGGATTCATTTTGCCTCTGGAAGATGGTGGCGAGGTGACAGGTGGGCGCGAGCTGCTTCCTCAAGGCCTTATATTGGTCCGAGAACCTCTTCTGGCATTCTCTCCAACTTTCGATGCTACGGGCTGGAAGACCTTTAAACCAAGCTCGCGGAGCATCCCCTAGAATGGCTGGGAATACTCGGCACCTCACCAGCGGGTCATCTGTCTGAAATCCATCTGCACATTGAAGGCGTCCAGATGGTCGTAGGGATCCGTCCTGCAGCTGTATGGAGGGATATTGTGGAGTTTAAACTTCGCCGGCAGGGTACTGTCTCGATCTCCCAGGTGAATGGTACCCTGCGATCCTCCCACTCTTCTCTGTTCTGGCCTCCAGGTCGAGCTTCTAATTGCTGGACCCTCTGTAACAACCCCTCTACTACCGGGTCTTGTGTCAAGAACCGCCAACTGGGGTTCAATCTACTAGTACTCTCCTGCTCCCCAAAGTGACGGTTCTGCGACCTACCCTCCTCGCCGAAAGCTTCTACACGTCTGGCGGCCCTCTGCGGCTCGGGCTCATAACCTGCACGGCGCTCGCGAACTCGCTCTAGCCCATGACTACCCTCTTCGCGCCTGGCGCCCTCATTGCTCACCCTTGCCCTTATCTCGTTCAGGCGAGGTGAGATTTTTCGCTCCTAGTTCCGCCCCCTGGCTCTCCTTGGGTGTAGGTTTGAGGAGCGAGCTGATCCTTCAGTCAGCGACCTTTCCCTAGCGGCTACCCCCTCTGGAGTTGGGATCTCTTCTGAAGGCTGATGGCGAGCTCTGCCTGGCGGTGCGACCTCCACCTGTCTTTGCACCGTACAGGCTTGGACTTCCACCAACGCCCTGACTGTCGTCGTTAACTCCCTTACTGTATCTTTCAGAGCTCGCTGGCGCTGCTGCCATTCCTGAGCGACCTCGTTTCCGGAAGGTGAGGCGCTCTACTGATCTTCTCGAATTTCATGTCGCTCATCTGCCACTCCGACACTCCTCGTCGCCTTGATTCTAGCCATGACAGACAAATGTAAGTAAATGTGAAATAGTAACTGGATAGGGATTACCAGGTCGCTGTTGGGCCCTCCTTCTAGTGCCAAAAGATGTTAAGGTTCAGAAACAGTCAACCAGAGATTCTGGGGCCTAGACTGCGAGCTTGGTAATTAAAGGGCGATCGTACTGACGGAAGTGTGATAAATGAATAATTAATAAGGTTCAAGGTTGGTAGTGATCAATTCAGGTGAAGAAATGTCGGTCGTGGAGGTTGGTTGAATTTAATGAGATGATCAATGAAAGACAAAAGAGAAAGAGAAAGAGAGAGAGAGAGAGAGAATGCAAGACACAAGGATTTTTACGTGGTTCGGTGATTGCACCTACATCCACGGCCACTCTAGAGTAATTCCGGTAGAGTGACGATTCTCTAGTATGTTCAGCTTGTTTGTACAGTAAATGTCTCCCATATTTATAGAGAATGGGAGATGACAAAAAAAGAAAATACAAAAGAAAGTTATTACAAGCAACGGCTAGTTACAACTAATCCTGACATAGCCATGCTGCATTAATTGTAAAGGTAATCACTGTTCTCTTCTTGCACACGTCTGCATTTAATACACCAGGAGAGGTCTTCACTTCATTAATTGCACCTTGCCGCATTGAATGCTTCTGGATAATTGTACATGCAGTTTCCGACGAGAAATTATGTGAGTTGGTTATTCTGATGACTTGCTGCACACGACATCCTCTAAATAAGCTCTCTGGTCAATCAGGTGATGCATGCTGGAGATATGTCGACGTGGCCAGGAGAGGAGATTTAGACGGTCTGGGGGTTCTCGCAATCTCGCGACCTGAGTGGTCTCGCGAGCTCGACGAACTGGCGATGCTGGCAAGATGCATGCTTGGGAGGTCTGGTAGCAATTGTGAGCTCGCGGCCTGGATGGCCTCGAGAGCTAGACTTCAGACTGCTGGTCCCGATCTTGGGCCCTCGCTCCTGTTCAAGCGTCTGGGGCTTATACTAGCCCATTTAGGTAAAGAACGAGAAATTGGCATAACAATATCATTACAATAAAGAGTTACTATGTGGGTATTTATTTAGTAATAAAAACAATTCTATAAAATTTTAAAACCAATGATATAAAATTGAAAATTTTTGGGTGTTACAAACTTTTGGATGCTGTAAAACTTTAAAAATTCATAATAATATACATTAATATATTGTTATTTAATTTTGTACCATTACAAAAATAGTTCATATGTGGGTATTTAGTAATAAAAGATTTAAAACCAATAATATATATTAATATATTTTTATTTAAGATAATTGATAATAATATAATAAAATATATCATGAAAAGATGAAGGCTATTATCATGAATTATAAAACTTGAAAAGTCATAAGATCAATTCATCGATTTTATTTTTTTGACAATAACAACAATAATAATTCATATTTTGGGTTCTATAAAAATTTAAAAGCCATAATATTTGGAGTTATAAAAGTTTTAAATACATTAATATATATAGTTGTTATAATAATATTTGAAAAACTTTATTAAGGTTAATGTTATTTAATTTTATATCATTACTACTGGAGTTAATATGTGGGTATTTATTTGGTAATAAAAGATTTAAAACAAATAATATAAAGTTGAAAGCTTTTGGGTGTTACTATTGAAATATTAATCTGAACTTATTTACATACATCTAAAAGACTTATCTACATGTATCTAAAATTTATTATGAATCTAGTTTTATGTAATGAATCTAGTTTTATATGTCTAGGAATTGTAAATGAATGTTTGGATTTAATAAGTTTATGTATTAGCAATTAATTAAGATTTATCAAATAGGTTGGTTCATTTGTATGTTAATCCAATCCATCATGAAAAATATATGAAGTTGAGTAAAAAGGACTTGTGAGTTTTGAGAAAATAATTTTCTTCTCTCAACTTTCTATCATAAATTTGTGTGAGTTTTCTTAATTTTGTTCACGGGCCTTCCAATGCTTTCAACAGTTACAAACTTTTGAGTATTGTAAAATTTTAAAAATCATAAAAATAAAAATTAATATATATAATGATGGGGAAGAAGAATTAAATTCAGAAAAAACTATCCACATATTGTGTTTTAGAATAATATGAGACTTAAACTTTATTTGATCTTTTAGAATCAAAGAAAGTTAAAACCAATAATATAAAATTAAAAGTCTTTGAGTGTTACAAACTTTTGGATGTTATCAATATTTAAAAGTCATAATAATATACGTAAATATATATATATATATATATATATATTGTTGTTTAAGATCTTGAATATATAATAACATAATGAAAGATATCATGAAAAGATAAAAGTTATCATTATAAATTATAAGACTTGAAAAATCATAGTATTAGTTCATCGGTACAATAACAAGCCTTGAACTATTTTAATATGACATAATATTCAATTGATTGTATTAATTGTTGTAGCCTCTCTTATAAACAGTAACTTTCCATCCCATATAACAATTGACTAACGTTTGACTTTAAAAGGTCAAAAACACCCATAAATTTCATTTTAAAAATTCCTATTTACCCTTTATTCTTAAAATAATTGATTCAAAACAATATAATAATTATTAAATAATAATAATAATTAATAAACTTGTTATTACAAATATATAACCAATTTTCAATTAAAAAAAAAAATCTTGACTTCAAGAAAACAGATACACATTGAAGAACAAAAATGAAAGAAAATCTAAGGAGAATCATGATATAGCAAAACTGAACGAAAGAAACATGAAATAGATATGGAGATGAAACATAAATATGAGGTGATGTTAGTGGTCCATCAAAGACGATGCTGACAAGATCAAGTGACGATAAACTCCATCTTTGAAAGGTTGAATCCAGTTGACTAACTTGAGATGGGGCATCGGCATCAGTTCTATCTAAGATGGAGTGATTGAATCTCTGATGAAGATAATCCAATTGAGATTGTATTTCATATGAATGTTACTTTCATTAATTATTTTTTTTAGTTTTTCTTTTAAAATGAAGCTATTGATTTTTACTGATTTAGACGTGTTTGTGATTTTCAATTTAAAAAAAAAAGGAGATTTTTATATTTTAATGGAGGAAGAGGATCGGAAATTTCGATTAGAAAAGATGATGAGATATATATATTTTTTGAAACTATAAAGGATGAGATTTTGGAATGATATAGCTAGTTTTTCATTATAAAAACTCTTTGGATTTTTTATATTTCGATTGAGGAAGAGATTTTGTTTTAGATGAGAAGAGATCAAATGGATGTCTGGCCTCCTAATTAGGATTACATAAAAGATATCTTATTTTTATCTCTACTTTTTTTTTTTCTTTTTAATCAATTTTTTAATTAAAGAAATATATAAAAATAATGTTTTTATTATTATCTTTTAATTAATTGTGGTAATGTGCTGTTTTAGTCTTAGCCATCCGGTCAATCGTTATTTCTAACGGTGTTGACTAACAAAAAAGGGGGTCTGTGGTAATTATAGAGATTTATTGAATATTAAGCCATATTGAAGAAACTTGAGGTAAGTTATTGCAATAACCCTAATTCATCAATTTTGTTGTTTTGGTAATAATAATAATAATAATAATAATAACAACAACAACAATATCAGGAGTATATTGTTATGTTGTTATGACTTCTACTTTCAAATATACTCTACATGCTAAAATTGTTGATTATGTGAATTGATTAAATCTACAACAGTTTAAGTGTTTTTATTATAAATTAATCATCATTGCAAAATAAACTCCAAAAACATCTTTGACTGATTATTTACTTTTTTTTTTTTTTTCATTTTGCTGCTCATCAAAATTATATAATAGAAAAATATGGGGTCTAATGATTCTTTAAAATTAATGTGGTAATAAGAGCAATAATGAGATTATTCTTGTGAAATTATAAAGCTTTTAACTATTTCCTTCTTCTACATAACTTTATGAGGACAAAGGTAATGCAGAGGCCTACACAATCTTAAATATAAATATCTTTTAACTTTGAGTTTTTTTTTCCCCCTAATTACTGGTACTGTACTTAGGGTGTAGTTGGGATTAATTACAATTCGACTATGAAACATAATTCGATAATCTATAAGATCAATTACAATTTGACTCTGAGACGTTGTTTGAGGATCTATTCCCAAAATGGGAGAAAACAATCGACAGTAGGTGGAGAAAAAATTACTCATAAATAGAGCGAGTGAGAATTAAACTCATAACTTTAACCAAAGTTAGGAGTGGGATCTTGGCTTATCACCCTGCCAATTGCCCGTTATGTTTAACTTTGAGCTTTTCGCTATTTAACTTTAAGTAATTAAAATAATCAGGTTTTTGCCATCCGTGATTTCGTCGTGAAATAGAGGCTAATTACTCGAGGAGCCATTGTTGATTCTCTCTCTTTTAACCGTTTATCAATTATTCACATCTCTTTTGAAAAAATACAGTTTTTCATCCTTTTCTTTTTGCCCACCATTTGGTCTGCGCATGCCTTGCTAGAAACTTTCCTTCCTTCCAGAATCTTGGAATCTTGTTATCTTTATTTTTCTTGAAAGCGGAATCTCATTGATTTGAATGAATGAAACAATATTTATCCAGTGAAGAGGTAAAATTCCTACCTAATAAGTTTTATTGAATTTTAAAAATTAATAAGAACAGAAACAGTGATACAGTTCTTTAAGTCTTGTAAACAGTAGAAATCAAATCAATTTAAAATGATCCTTTAAATTTATATAAAAAAATGGAAATTTTAAATTACTTGCATATTTAAAAACTATATTTTTACAAACTCAAAAAACAAATTGAATGCAATTTGAAAAAAAAATCAAAAAATAAAAATTGAATATATGTTTTACAAGAATAGGAGACACTCGCTAAACAAATAGCTAAATATCATATCTTTATTAAACGTAATTAAAACTAAATAACTTTTGAAATTTAAGAGATCTCTTCGTTGTTTTTTATGGTGAAAAGTTGGATTCAATTCTGTTTCCTATTCCATTAAGCCATAACTAATTGTTGAGACTGATTATGATGTGTAGCAGTAATATTTAATATCAACATGCATTTTAGTAATGAAGCTGAATGGAAATGGACCTGCAGCCTTGCCATTATATATACATATATATATATATATATGCATCAAGATATAAGTAGTTGATAAAGAAATAGAAACCTCTCTAGATATTCGTTTGTTAGAAGCAAGAGATTTGCGATGGATAAGAGTAACTGCAAGGTATGCGTTACAGGAGGGGCAGTTAACATTAGGGGTGGCAATATGGGTTACGACACGACGGGTCGATACGAATTCGCAAAAATTAAATGGGTATGGGTTGGAGTTAAACGAATTTGTGTCGTAATCGTGTCAACCCTTTTAACCCGTTTATTAAACAAATCGAATCGGGTTTGGTTAAACGAATCGCGGGTTGACACGATTAAAATTGGGGTCAAGTTATAATTTTGACAGATTAGAAGGGGTAAAGCGTAATTTTGCATTTCTATATATACAAAACATTGACTAAACCTAAACCATCTGCAGACTTCATTTTGAAAATTTCGGCAACCCTCTCTACACAATACGCAAGCTAGCCCACCGTCCACCGCCGATCTACCATCTTCATCCTTTTTCCGTTCAAAATGATCGCACGACGCCATCGACCGACGCCGAGGACGAAAAGACGATCTAACGACACGACGACGACCCGATGTCACCGACGCTGAGGGCGACACGACGACCTGACGACACGAGGACAACCCGACGACACGACAACACACCCGACGACCCGACGACACTGACGACGATCCAACGACGTGACGACAACGACCACGCGACGACATTGACAACCACACCATCCTCCATCCCACCAAATCAACCCTTTCGACCTCAGCTTCAGGTTCAGGTGTGCTTCTGTCCAGTCACGTCCGGTTCGGTCACTCACCACCTTGACGGCTTGACCAGCTTCAGCTTCAGGTGTGCTTCTGTTTCAGTTTCTTTTATGTATTCTACGTTTCTAGTTTTCAGTTTGTGTCAGTTTTCATATATATATATATATCTAGTGTAAATTAATAAATAATAATGTTATATGATTTTTTAGTTAATTGGTTAATTGGTTGATTTGTTCTCTTAATTGTATTTCTTAATTTTAAGATTGTGAATGTAGATATCTAATTTTGTGTTTTTGTATTTTTTGTGTAGCTTGAAGGACCCTTTGGAGTTTGGAATCAATGAGGAAAGAATTTTAAGTGACAAAAGTTTGATGTTGAAGAATGATAATATTATGTCATTTTAATTTATATGGATTTGCATTGAGTTTGATTTTATTGTGATTTTTAAATGTGGATGATGTGGAATTTTATGTAGTTGATTTAATGTGTAGGTTTTTATGTGTTGAAATGTTGAATTAGGTGTTTAAAAGTTTGATTGTGAATTATTTGTTATATTTATATTTGCAATTGAGTTTGATTTTGTTATAGTTTTTAAATGTGGATGATGTGAATTTTTATGTAGTTAATTTAATGTATAGGTTTTTATGTGTTGAATTAGATATTTAAATGTTTGATTGTGAGTTATTTGTTATATTTGTGTTTGTATTGAGTTTGATTTTATTGTGGTTTTTAAATGTGGATGATGTGAAATTTTATGTAGTTGATTTAATGTGTAGGTTTTTATGTGTTAAAATGTTGAATTAGGTGTTTAAAAGTTTGATTGTGAATTATTTGTTATATTTGTGTTTGTATTGAGTTTGATTTTGTTGTAGTTTTAAAATGTGAATGATGTGGATTTTTATGTAGTTGATTTAATGTGTAGGTTTTTATGTGTTGAATTAGGTGTTTAAATGTTTAATTATGAATTATTTATTATATTTGTGTTTAAATTGAGTTTGATTTTGTTGTTTAAATGATATGAAATGTTATAGTTGATTTAATATATAAGTTTTCTAGTTGATTTAAAATTTAATTGAAATATGATTTATTATATTTGTGTTAAACGAATTAAACGGGTTAAACGAATTAAACAGGATAAACGAATTAAGCGAATTAAACGGGTTAGACGAGTTAAACGAATTAAACGGGTTAAACGAGTTAAACGAATTAAACGGGTTAAACGAGTTAAACGAATTAAACGGGTTAAACGAATTAAATGGGTTAAACGAATTAAACGAATTAAACGATTTAAATGATTAAACGGGTTAAACGAATTCGTGTCGTGTCAGTCGTGTATAAACGAAATTCATGTCGAATCTAAAAATGTCAACCCGTTTTTTAAACGAATTCATGTCGAATCCATCGAATTCATAAACGAATCGAATCGAATTCAGCTCAACCCGACACGCCAACCCTTTTTGCCACCCCGTGTAGTAACATTGGCTCTTGGCTTGTCAAGAAGCTTTTAGAGAAAGGATACACTGTCCATGCAACATTGAGGAACTTGGGTATCGCTCTTTTTCTCTCTTTTACAACTCTTTAATTTCTGATGATCTCTAGCTCTATTGATATCTAATTAACCATGGTGAAATTGAATGCAGATGATCGATTTAAAGTTGATTTTCTAAAGAGCTTTAATGGTGCATAATCAAGATTGGTGTTGTTTGAAGCTGACTTATATGATCCTGTTAAGTTTGATCCTGCAATCCAAGGCTGTGACTTTGTTTTCCATGTCGCCACTCCGTTGCTACACACCGAGGGCTATCAGGCTTGTATCTCTTGAACTTCATTTTCTATAATCACGCACACGTAGAATGGTGATGATTACCACAATCGTAAGTCGAAAATTTTGGTCTAATGAGATTGGATTTTCATGAATTTAACAGTTCATGAACATGTCAGAGGCCGCGGTTGCTGCTGCAAGGAGCATAGCAACATCTTGTGTTCAATCACGGACAGTGAGGCGACTAATCTACACTTCCAGCATGGGTTGTGCATCACCACTTAAGGAGGATGGCTCGGGATTTAAGGACTTCATAGATGAAACATGTTGGACACCACCCAATCTTTCACCCGCTCACTCTAATCCCTATCTATTGGTAAATATTTCTAATTGCCCTCATTAAAATTACTAAGTTGTGACATTTTTTTAATGCCCGGTAGATGCATTTTGATTGGCCTCAAAGACTATCTTATTATATCAATGTTTATGATTTAATCTGTATCAATCAACGTAAGATTGTAACATTTTGTTTAATCTCATCATATGATCACGCACTAAAAGTTTTTTGGTTTGACTCAAACATATACGTTTGGGTCTAGGCTATTCATTGAGGCAGCCCTTTAGAGGACAAATGATGATAGAAATCTGGTTTTTTATTCATGTGTAGAACTATATAGATTCAAAGATGCGAACAGAAAAAGAAATCTTGAGCTTTGGAACCAATGCAGAAAATGGTCGGTTGGAAGTGGTATCTCTGGCTATAGGCCTTGTAGGAGGGGACACTCTTCTGTCTTACACACCCGCAAGCTTGGCTGTGTGTGTTTCACAGCTTTCGAACGATGAAAATATGTATGAAACACTGAGGTACACGGAAGAGAATCTCGGCAAAGTTGCAATTGTGCACATTGATGATGCCTGTGAGGCTCAGGTCTTCTGCATGGAGCAACCTTCGATGAATGGTAGAATTTTCTGTGTAAGTAGCTATGTTTCGTCAGCAGAAATGGCCAATTACTACCAACAGAACTATCCGGAATTTCATGTGAAACAAGAGTGAGTCGCCAACACTTCTTTTCAATTATGACATATTGAAATTCTGTAGTAGCTGTAGGTTTTAACAGGATGTGAAATTGGGTTTCAGGTATTTGGTTGGGCCAAAAAGAGAAATCAAGTGGGCTGCCAACAAGCTAATAGACAAGGGTTTTGAGTACAAATACAACACCAAGATGGTATTAGATGATGGCCTCAAGGGCGCCAGGAGGAACAGTGATCTCAAACAGTAACTAATTCGGATCATGTGGGGTTGATAGTCGATTTCCTTTGTTTTTCTGTGTGGGCTATACCATCTTCTACAATAAATCCCCATTGCACTGTCTGATCAGCAGCCAACGTGGAATCAGTTCTTGATCATTTTTCTTTTAATTGGTCAGATTATTTTATGTGGCTATTGGATTTGCGTCATGTATGGTGTATGTTGAACCTCTTTTTCGCAATAGCAAGCTAATATTTATTTGTTCTTTTTTATCTCTTTTAAGTAATTTTGAACAAGTAAAAGCATTTCTATGCTATCATAACATAAAATTGAAGTGCTTTTTCGAAAGAATTGATCCTTTGCAGGAAACTCAAGGAACAAAAATTTTAACTTCCCAAGATCAATTTAAATTGGATTATGAATATTAATAGGACCTCTAGCATAGTGGATGATAATCTAAATTTTCAAAGAATGATTATCTCAAGGATCTTTTCTATTATTAGGTGGGATTTTCTCTATTTATAATTGATTTTATCATGATCAATTTATATATGTAACATCACACACGCTTTCAATTAATTTGATATCCTAAATAACTTAGTGAGAGTATAGCCGTATTGGCGTTGAGGGTAACATGTTATATATATTATTTCTTTAACTTGACTCTTTTACCATCTAATTTTGATTGATTAAAATAATTAAGATTATTTATGATTGTGATTTTACCTTTAGCAGTTTTATGTAATAATATATTATCAATGTAATTTTTGTTGATTATTTTCAAATCTTATTTTAATTTTATATGTTCTGTCCTAATCTTTTCACACCTTTCCGGGGCATGCAGCATACTTGGGAATAATATTTTCTAATGAGGGTTGTGGTCACTTTCATTTTACATATGCTGTCTGACTGTTTCTGATTTTTTTAATAAAAATCATTTTATGTTTTGAAAGAATGAAAATGATTAAAATTTAGGAAACGAAAGCTTGAATTTCTCCGAAGCTTCAACCAAATATGCCTCGAGTTAGTAGGCAGCCAAAAGACACAAATCTAGGTTGCTGTTATCCTGTGCAACAAGCTCAATGATTATTGTCTTCTTTACACATCTTCAAGGTTCACCTATACCATTTAGGGTGGCATCAATGTCAACATTTCGACAGTTAAGTTAGCATAGAGGAATGAGGCTGATTCCCTTTCTCTTTAAAGGAAGAGCAAACATAAAAGTAAAAGTTAAAAATGTCAAAAAAAAAAGACACCAACGAAAGAAGATTGATGATTTAGATGTGTGCCAATGAGTGTAAAGGACACACCTTTAAAAAGATGTATATAAGAGGGGTTCATGATAAAAAATTTCATTTTTATTTTAAATATTAGTTGCGATGCAACGATTTGAATTTAGAATATTGTTATGTTAAATGGGTTCTCTGCATCATCAATTTATATTGGACAGATATATAAAAAAATTTCATCAGTTCATAATAAATATGAGATATGCATAACAAAATTTAAATAGCTACTCAAGATATAGGTCCAGTTGTGTTTAATGTGACACTCTTCTCGTAATAGTTTCTATCTGAAAATAGCGTTGGGTGCTTGCTAAACCCCGCACGCATTTTCTTGATAGGTCTTCTTTAAGCTCACGTTTCTTCCAAGACTTTTGTCTTCTAATTAGTGAATTTTGGCTTCTTATATCAATTTTCTTGACATTAATCAGTCTTAGGCGGAGAATATTCGTAGAGCATGATAATTGTTTCTTAGGTGACTTTTTCTTTAGGAGACTGATCTCACCATTTGGAGAGTATTTAGTAGAACGAATTATTAGTGTTAACACTTAAATTATATGTTTCTCACTTATCATAGAACTTTCGATTGCTGTTCATTGAATGAAACATATAGCTGAATACGGTGCAATACTTACTATTATTTGTTGATAAAAAAAAAATTGTAACTTGTTGTATATAATTAAGAATAATGATGCCTTGAAGTTGAAAGTTCATTTTTGGAATCTAACGAATTAAAATTGAGAATTATATGATTAAAAAAAAATCCATCAGGCCATCGCTGTTGAATTTCGCAACGTGGCTGAAGTCGGTTCACTGCATCCAGCAAACAACAGATATTTCCATGTTCTAATTTGAAAATTACTGATTGCGGCCTGTGCAGAGGCTACAAAGATTTTTTCGGCCCGCCAGATTATATGTAACTGACGGGTTGTGTGGTTGCAGCCTTTCCAATCACTTAATATATATGTATATATTGTTTTAATTGATATTCATTGAGATATGTATTTATATATGTGTCTTCTTGTATGGAAATGAGTGGTCCCTATGGTTGCTTACTTTTTCTCCTTGTATAATAAAATATTCTCTTCTTGTCGTCATTATATATGGTCAAATCTTCATCATTCCAATAAACCTAAACCACTAAAGTTAATTTAATTTTTATATTAATTAGGCGTTTCGGGTGAAATTTTGGCCTCTGTGATCTTCATCAGTAGAATTGTTTTCGAAGCTGGAGAGTAGTGGATCTGTGGATTTGCTATGGAGAAGAGCAAGTGTAGAGTATGTATTACAGGTGGTGCAGGTTATATCGGCTCTTGGCTTGTCAAAAAACTTTTAGAGAAAGGATACACTGTTCATGCAACTTTGAGGAACTTGGGTATCTCTCTTTTTCTCTCTAAGAACTCTGTGTCTCTGGTTAGTTTCTAGCTCTCACTTTCCTTGACTTATCTCTGACCATGGAGAACTGCAGGTGATCGATCTAAAGTTGATTTTCTAAAGAGCTTTAATGGTGCGGACACGAGACTGTTGTTGTTTGAAGCTGACATATACGATCCTGTTAAGTTTGATCCTGCAATCCAAGGCTGTGACTTTGTTTTCCATGTTGCCACTCCATTGCTGCACACTGAGGGCTATCAGGCCAGTCTCTTTTCAGTCTTGACTTCATTTTCTTTAATTATAGGTAGATTTGTCACGATAATACTAAGATTTCTGTCTAATACAATTTGTTTTCATTAAATAATAGTTCAATAACACAACTGAAGCCACAATTGCTGCTGCAAAGAGCATAGCAATGTCTTGTGTTCGATCAGAAACAGTGAGGCGACTAATCTACACTGGCACTGTGATTTCTGCATCACCACTCATGGAAGATGGTTCCGGATTTAAGGACTACATAGATGAAACTTGTTGGACACCTCTCAATCTGTCATTTTCTTACTCCGATTCTTTTGTAAGAGTAAGTTTCTAATTGTCCACAATAGTTATCCTAAGTTACAGCAATATATTTTGTTATGTGAAAATTTTTTCATACTATGAATTTTTTTTCTATAATGGTCATTATATAGGATTATGCGGAATCAAAGACACTAACAGAAAAAGAGACCCTGAGCTATGCAACAAAGGTAGATGGTACTGGTGGATTGGAGGTGGTATCCCTGGCCCTAGGCCTCGTGGGCGGGGATACTCTTTTGTCTTACACACCTGGAAGCGTGGTTCTATTCATTTCTCAACTTACAAACAATGAAGATGCGTATAAAAGACTGAGGTATATCGAGGAATTGCTCGGAAAAGTTCCAATTGTGCACATTGATGATGCCTGTGAAGCTCATATTTTCTGTATGGAGCAACCTTCGATCAATGGTAGATTCCTGTGTGCAAGCAGCTATGTTTCATCAGCAGAAATTGCCAATTACTGCCAGCAAAATTTCCCGGAATTTCATGTGAAACAAGAGTGAGTACAGTAGCTAAACCTTTTCTGAGATATCTTGAGATTCTGTGATTGTAGCAACTTCTAATAGGGCCGTGAAATATCTGTGTGTCACAGGTACTTGGATGGACCGAAAAGGGATATTAAGTGGGGTGCCACGAAGCTAGTAGAGAAGGGTTTTGTGTACAAATATAATAAAAATATGATATTAGATGATTGCATCAAGTGTGCTAGGAGGCATGGTGATCTCAACAGTAATCAATTCTGATGTTGATTTAATAATTCCTGAATTTCAGTGGTATAAAGTACGCTGTTTCATGATCCATTTTGGGTCCAATAAATCCGTATTGCTCTGTCTTGGGTGCCAAAACGTGGGGTCAACTCTTTCAAATCTCAATCCTTTAAATGGATTAGAATATTTTTCTGTGGCTGTTAAATTTGTGTCGTGTGGTGTCCATAATCTTATTTGGTGTTGTTGAATCATTGTACGTAAACTGAAAAAATATCTTTGTTGAAGTAGTGTTAATTTTTATGTGTTGATGCACGCGTATAATGTATTGATATTTTATTAAAGCAGTTTATTATATTTAATATATTACATAGACTACTGAAATGTCATATAACATTTTTGTGTTAATAGACTTGAAAAAATGTCATAACATTTTGTTGACAGTTGATTTTTTAAAATGTTGTAACATTTTATAATATCAAGTTTGATAAAATGTTGTAACATTTTTCCTAGTGACAAGTTACAGATTGATCAGATAAAGGAACTCAAAGTCATTTGTTTTAAGATATATCTTTTTGACAATTTATTTCTTATATTTATCATTTTTTGTATCATCTTTCATGAGATTATCTATTTACTTTTAGATTTACCGTCAAACAGATTAAGTCTCCAACAAGATAAATGTGTTTACCTTTGATTTTTATTTTTTATCTATTAAGAAACTTATTGTGATTATCTCTGAGTATTTTCTATAGAATGTAAAACTTATCTGCTAATGTGCAAAAGCAAAATGAATCTGGATAATTTCTTGACCAACTTTGGATAAACAAAATAAAATGATTTTGTCGTTGCTAAAAAACATATACAACTATAATATAACATATTTATTTTTTAGCAAATATTATTTTTCTTTATTTGAGATATTTATCTTTTGATAAATGTTGTAAGTATATTTTAGACTGTATAAATGGGCTGGTAAAAGTCTAATAATTTGACCCAATAAATAGACAAAGCCTAGGATCCAAAGAACAAACTCAGCTCTCAACTCTCAACTTGTTATACATCCAGCTCACAGGATTAAGCTCTCAGCTCTCAGCTCGCTATACATCCAGCTCGCAGGATTGAGCTCTCAACTCTCAGCTCACTATGCATCCAGCTCGTTACTCAGAGCAGGGTCTAACTCGAGGTCGTCTAAGACATGCTCTAGCTCGTATAATGAATAGCTCAATAAAGAAATCTACCAGAATGACAATAACTCAAATTGATCGTGATTCTTCTATTAGAATTAGAAATAAATTCAAATTCAAATGTTGATAGATTCGATTCCTAATTTAGCGGAACCAACTTTTGATTTGGTGCTAACTGATTTGGGAATGTAATTAATGCACGTTTCTTTCCGATTTTATTGTAAACGCTTCTCTCTATAAATAGAGGCTGGAACTCATTGTAACATACACATATACAGAAGCAACAGAATACTGTTTTTCTGCATAAATTAACAAATGAACAGTCGTAGACGTATGCACACTTACTGAACCACGTAAAAAATCCTCTTTATGCGTTGTTCTTCCTTTCTGCCTTCTACTTTTCTCTTGTTTTCTTGTTTTGTTTTCATTGATTATAGGTATTGGACTTTGAACCGTAGTCGACCAAAAATCAACGTCAACATTTTGGCGCTAGAAGGAGTGCCGAGACTGTAATCTTTAAGTTTTCCGCAACCATGGCAAGAGGAAGAGCAACCAAAGTTCAGATAAGGTGGCTGATTAGCTAGAGAGGCAAACAGATCAACAGCAGCATGATGTCCAACCGATGAAGAATGATGTTGTGCCCATGTCAAGTACTTCTCACGTACCCATGATAGGTATTGTTGTAGGTATACCTCCACCAGGCTCTCATCAGCCAGCACCATTGGACTCTATGGCCGGGAGACTACATGTATGGCACCAACGGTAGGAAGCATTAGAGAACACAGTGCAGCAACTTGCTAAGGCAATCAAGGCACTGGTACAAGCCCAAGCACAAAACGCACCCAGATTCGAGGTTGTTGCCCTTAGAGAAATTTACCAACAGCAACAAGAAAAAGTACCAGCTCCTGAAAGACCACTCAAAGATCAGCCACGACCTGCCTACTCAGTTCGTTCCTCCAGCTCACATTTGAGAACTGAAGGTCGCCGAGCTCATTGAGCTAGAAACTTACAAAGGTCTCGTCTGGAATATATACCAGATCGCAGCTCCCCAGGTTGCGAGCTTGGGGGAGGATATAACCCTCAGAACCCATTATTAGAAGAGCTTTTTCAAAGGGTCCAACAACTTGAAGCGCTCCTCAACACTTCAAACGAAAGCCATCAGAATGAAGAAAGGTCCCCTTTCACTAAGAAAATCGAGATACAACCTTTCCTTCCCAGGTTCAAACTCCCCAACATTTCACCTTATAATGGAGATGGTGACCTCTACGACCATCTGGACGCTTTCGATATACAGATGGACCTACAGACGTCCAACCCTTTAGTGAAATGTTGTGTTTTCCCAGCCATCTTGGGCGACGTTCCACGAACGTAGTTCAAGGGTCTCCCAGCTCGCAGCATAGGTAGTTGGGAGGAATATCAGCAAAAATTTACTAGCCAGTACCGAGCTCTAAAGAGGCAGCTCACACCAACCTGCCACCTCGCTACAATCCTTCAACTACAAAACGAGTCCTTGAATGACTACATTACCAAGTTCAGACGTGAGGTCACTAATGTGGAGAATCCCTTAGATGAAAGCATCCTAACTGCGATCTCAGCTAGGCTTCATAAGAATGGGATGCTCTATGAGAACATCTACAAGTCTCCAGTGAATGACCTAGGCGAGTTCTAGCAGCGAGCTGCTAAGGAGATTAGATAGAAGGAAACTTCGACCCCAAGAAGTCTAACCAAACGGATAAACTAGGCAGTTCCAACCAGCTGAAGAAAAGAAGCAATGGTGGAAACGGAGGTGAAGGTTAGAGTAATGGTGCAAACAGTCAGATCCCTAAGAAGACTAAAAATGAACCCATAAATGAGCGACCTTAGCGATAAGGTCGTCATGATAGCTACATCATCCTATCAGATACACATGACAAGATCTTAGCAATGGAGAGAGAGAGAGAGGACTTCGGGAAACCCAATCCCATGAAGACTCCCACCAAGTTCAGAAACAAGAGCAAGTTTTGTGACTATCATGATGAAGTCAGACACAATACTTCACAATGTTGGGAACTAAAGGACGTCATTAAAGACTTAGTCAAGAAAAGCGCTTGAGAGATTATGTGATTCAACCGGCAAGTTCGCGACCTCAATAGCCTCTATGGCCAGTATAATTGCAGCCCCAGTGAGGCCCTAAAAGAGACAAAACCCACAGTACATTCACATCGCAGTTGCACCCAATAGGTCATGTCTCTAACTTGTAATTCAATATCTGAAATTAATAAAAACTATGAATTTCCCTTGTCGATGGCCAGCGACCTCTCCATCAAATTTTTCTTTGAGAAGTTTAATTAAGTCTTGCTATATTAGCTGAGGTCTGACCTACTAAATATAGCTTAACTAGAATTTAACTGTTAGCTTAGGTCTCAACCCTCTGGACAGCTCCATCAATCTAGTTGTTAGTTGAAGTCTCAACCCTCTGAACAGCTCCATCAATCTAGTTGTTAGCTGAGGTCTCAACCCTTTGGACAGCTCGCTCAATTTTACTCTTAGCTGAGGTCTCAACCCTCTGGATAGCTCCATCAATTTAGCTGTTAGCTGAGGTCTCAACCTTCTAGACAACTCCATCAGTATAGCTGAGGTCTCAGCTCTCTGGACGACTCAACATCGCTACGACAGACGAAGATGCAACCCCTTACATAGCTCGACAAAAGCTCGCTGTAATGTTGACAGAAAATTCAAAAACTTGAATAAGCAAATTCATTCAAAGAAAACTTGCAATAAGGCAAATTGGTTCAACAATGACAACCTCGAAATGAGGCGAAAATATTCATTACAGATGATCTTACGGAGCAAGCTTTGGCAACCTCTTTCTAAGTAGCTTCCAGCTAGGGGTGATAATATGGGTTACGACACGACGGATCGACACGAATTCGTAAAAAATAAATGGGTATGGATTGGAGTTAAACGAATTCGTGTCGTAATTGTGTCAACCCGTCTAACTCATTTATTAAACGAATCGAATTGGGTTTGGTTAAACGAATCGCGGGTTAACACTATTAAAATTAGGGTCAAATTATAATTTAATATATTAGAAGGGTTAAAGTGTAATTATACATTTATATATATAAACACTTACTAAACCTAGACCATTTTTGCATTTTTCAGATCTAATTTTGAACGCCTCCTCCCTCCCATTTTTGCATTTTTCAAATCTGATTTTGAACGCCTCCTCCCCCCTACACGCATGACCACCACCGTCTACCTTCATCTTCCTCTCAAAACAGCGATGCGACAACACTAAGGTAACTAAACCGACGACAACTCGACCTCAATGGCGACTCGACCTGGATGACGGCACGACGACTCGACCTCGACGACGACGAAGACTCGACCTCGACGACGGCATGACGACTCAACCTCGACGACACTAACATCGATGTCGACGACAAGACGACACCAAGGACAACGCCTTGTGCCTCACGGTCACCTCATCGACGGTCAGCACCTTCTCCCGCATCTTCTCACTCTCGGTCACGAGCTTTTCCCTCTTGGTAGCTGTTCGGTCCAGTCACCACCTTGACCAGCTTCAGGTGTGCTTCTCTTTCGATTTATTTTGTGTATTCTGTAGGTGTGCTTCTCTTTCGATTTATTTTGTGTATTCTGATTTATTTTGTATATTCTGTAAGTGTGCTTCTCTTTTGATTTATTTATTTTGTGTATTCTGTAGGTGTGCTTCTCTTTTGATTTATTTTGTGTATTCTGTAGGTATGCTTCTCTTTCTGTTTATTTTGTGTATCCTGCATTTTGATTCTATATATATCTCTAGTGTAATCTACTGTAATCAGTTATGTTAATTGGTTTAATGTGTAGGGTTTATAGTGATTTAATGTGTAGGTTTTATAGTTGATTTAACGTGATTTCATGGTTAATTGGTTCTCATATATAGATATGAGTATTGATTTCGATGACGATACCATCGATTTGGAAGATGAGCTTGAAGTTGAAAATGAGCATGAAAATGTGGGAAGTTCAAGCAAGTCAAAGCAAACTAAAGCTGCTCGAAAAAGAAAGCAAACTTTGCATGTGTGGAAGTCCTTCGAATGATATCAAAGGATAAAAAGGGAAAGGGAGATTGTTTTTGTGCTAGTGATTTATTATAACTATCTTTCATTATTTTGTGATTACTTTCGTCATTAATTATTGTAGAGAGGGAGATTGTTTCGCTAGAAGACGTCATGGA
The DNA here is from genome assembly GCA_019925255.1 of Litchi chinensis. Classification (NCBI taxonomy): domain Eukaryota; kingdom Viridiplantae; phylum Streptophyta; class Magnoliopsida; order Sapindales; family Sapindaceae; genus Litchi; species Litchi chinensis. Next base: position 14,332,355 of record CM034463.1, on the reverse strand, counting down.
AGATATATTGAATTTAAGTATTAATAAAGCTCCCCCTAATGCAAGTGCCCCTAGTGAATCAATAGAAGGCTCAACACCAAATTTTTTCACTTAGTGGTAAATTCTCTTAATTATATTTCTTAATTTTAAGATTGCGAATGTAAATATCTAATTTTATGTTTTTGTGGTTTTTGTGTAGCTTGAAAGTCCTTTTGGAGTTTGGAATTAATGAGGAAAGAATTTTAAGTGACAAAAGTTTGATGTTGAAGAATGATAATGTTATGTGATTTTAATTTATATGGATTTGCATTGAATTTAATTTTGTTGTGATTTTTAAATATGGATGATATGGAATTTTGTGTAGTTGATTTAATGTGTTGGTTTTTATGTGTTGAATGAAGTGTTTAAATATTTGATTATGAATTATTTGTTATATTTGTGGTTGTATTGAGTTTGATTTTGTTGTGGTTTTTAAATATGGATGGTATGAAATTTTATGTAGTTGATTTAATGTATAGGTTTTTATGTGTTCTTTAGGTGTTTAAATGTTTGATTGTGAATTATTTATTATATTTTTGTTTGAATTGAGTTTAATTTTGTTGTGGTTTTTAAATGTGGATGATATGGAATTTTATAGTTGGTTTAATGTGTAGGTTTTATAGTTGATTTAATATTTAGTTGATATATTATTTATTATATTTGAGTTAAACGAATTAAACGGGTTAAACGAATTAAACAGGTTAAACGAGTTAAACGAATCAAATGGGTTAAACGAATTAAACAAATTAAACGGGTTAAACGAATTCGTGTCGTGTTAGTCGTGTATAAACTAATTCGTGTTGAATCCAAAAATATCAACCCGCTTCTTAAACGAATTCGTGTTGAATTGATCGAATTCATAAACTAATCGAATCGAATTCAGTTTAACCCGACACGCCAACCCATTTTGCCACCCCTACTTCCAGCTCGCTACTCAATAGCTTTCAGCTTGTTATTCAGCAGCTTCAGCTCACTACTTGACAATTTCAGCTCATTATTCAACAGCTTCAGCTCGCCTCTCAGCATCCTCAGCTCGCTGCGGTCAGAGTGTCCTCAATCTCATTCCTAGCTTCCTCAGTATTCCATCAGCTTGACTCAAATGACTTACTCTATTCTTTATGATCTCTCAGCTTCTACTATCGTGAACGGGAGCTCACCAAACAACTTTTTCAAACTCTTTCTTCTCCTTGAGAACTTGAAGTCCCAACCGCTTCATCGTTTTCATAGTGGTATAATGCAGCGAATAACCACTTAACCCAAATAGTTGTCATGAGTTAAGTGATGGCAAAGAATATGAAAATGCAGCACAACAGATAGTAACGCATCGGCTTTTACTAGCAGGCTTTAGTTCCCAGTCTGAAGATCACACTAAGAGCTAGGGGGCTAATGTTGTGGATATATTTTAGGCTGTGTAAATGGGCTAATAAAAACCCGATAAACTGACCCAATAAATAGACAAAGCCTAGGATCCAAGGAACAAACCCAGTTCTTAGCTCTCAACTCGCTATACATCCAGCTCACAGGATTAAGCTCTCAGCTCTCAGCTCGTTATACATCAAGCTCGTAGGATTGAGCTCTAAGCTCACTATGCATCTAGCTCGTTACTCAGAGTAGGGTCTACCTCGAGGTCGTCCAAGATAGGCTCTAACTCATACAATGAACAACTCGATAAGGAAATCTATCAGAAGGGCAATAACATAAATTGATCGTCATTCTTCTATCAAAATTGAAAATAAATTCAAATTCAAATATTGATAGATTCGATTCCTAATTTAGCGGAACTGACTTCTGATTTGGTGCTAACTGATTTGGGAATGTAATTAATGCACGATTCTTTCTTATTTTATTATAAACGCTTCTCCCTATAAATAAATGTTGGAACTCACTGTAACATACACATATACAAAAGCAATAGAATACTATTTTTCTACAAAAATTATCAGAGGAACAGTCATGGACGTAGACACACTTACTGAACCACGTAAAAAATCCTCTTTGTGCGTTGTTCTTCCTTTCTACCTTCTACTTTTCTCTTGTTTTCTTGTTTTGTTTTCATTGATTACAGATATTGGGTTTTGAACCGTAATCGACCAAAAATCAACGTTAACAATAAATATCTTATTTTTATTCAGCTAGTAATGTTATTTTATTATACATGTTTGAAGTTGCACACAATTTGTTTAAATTGTAGCTTTTATTTTCCTTTATTTTGAAATATTTATCTTTTAATAAATATTTGATTTTTTCAACTGATAATTATCTAATTTATAGCTAATTTATTTATGTTTCTTTTATAGACAACTGCTGAACATTTTTGTTATAAATACATAACACATCTGTTCAGAATAAAACAAACAAGCAGTATTGAGTTTAGTGAGAGATATATAGTTTGCTTGGAAATCTTATAAAGTTTGTTCTCTAAATTATTTTTATTTCTAAACTTAGAAAGTGAGCTGACTAAGTCTATGTTTATGTTTGGATATTTATCGGGATGACAAATCATTAGGTCTTTAGAAGAAGATTGGTTTAAAGGATTCCAAGGAACATAAGTTCTTTGGGAAGAAGAATTTTTTTATCCTCAGGAGGAGGCGACTTATAAAGTCTTGAAACGAATTCAAGCAACAAGTGTTTTTCGGGAGAAAAAACCGATTGACTTTCAAGAGAAGGCAGATTTGCAGTTGTTAGAAGGAGTTCAAGGAGTTGACAACCATTGAAGGTAAGGGGAGCTTGTTGTAATCTCATTGATGAACTTGAACTTACATTAACACTAAAAGAGAGTCTTGGTTTGTATGAGTCAAATATATGTTGTATCCTTATTTGTTCATTAATGAGTTGATATCTCTGGACGAGGCCTTATAAATGTAGAATAAAATCGAATCACGTTAAAAACATATTTATACTATTTCTTTACTTTACCATCTTTATTTTTCTATTGTATTACAATATGTTGAACTGAATGTGTTGCAACATTTTAGTTCTAAACGTATTACAATATCTTTATATTTTCGTGTTACAACACTTTCGTAAAAATTGAATACTGCACAATGAACAGATCATTTCATTGTGTTAGGATACTTTGCATGTAATTGACGTGATCGATCCTTCAAGGGCAAGTCTCATCAGTCATCAGTACATATGCCAGTCGTTGGATATGATTTCTGATTCGAAATGGCGATTATGGTAGCGACACCCGCACATGCTAATTTTTGGGGTCATATACAACAAGCCGACAAATGGCAATATATTTTCTTTTCTCGGAAGGTGTGGTGAGTAATTAATTTGTTAATTTATCTGTTCCTGGTTTTTAATTCCTATTAGTGACAAAAACTTAATGCCAACTTGCCAATAAAATTAATGCATTAACTTTAAATTTGAGGTTAATTGGTTTATGATATAATATTGGCCTCCTAAATCTTCCTTAGAAGATTGTTGTTGAGGCAGGAGTGACGAACAAATAGATTTGCAATGGAGAAGAGTAAGTGTAAGGTATGTGTGACAGGAGGTGCAGGTTACATTGGCTCTTGGCTTGTCAAGAAGCTTTTAGAGAGAGGATACACTGTCCATGCAACATTGAGGAACTTGGGTATCTCTCTCTCTCAGAACTCTCTGTCTCTAACTCTATTGATCTCTTTTCCTTCTCTATTGAGGATCTCTAATGAACGTGAATTGCAGATGATCAATCCAAAGTTGGCCTTCTAAAGAGCCTTCCTGATGCTGACACAAGGCTAGTGTTGTTTGAAGCTGACGTTTATGAGCCTAACAAGTTTGTCCATGCAATCCAAGGCTGTGAATTTGTTTTTCATGTTGCCACCCCATTGCTACACACTGAGGGCTACCAGGTTTGCTTCTTGAATTTATTTTCTTTCTAATGCATAATTTCAGTCTAATTAAGATTTGATTTTGATGAAAAAACAGTTTGATAATAGGACTGAAGCCTCAATTGCTGCTGCCAAGAGCATTTCCATGTCTTGTGTTCGGTCAGGCGTGAAGCGATTAATCTACACAGCCAGTGTTGTTTCTGCATCACCACTTCTGGAGGATGGTCCCGGATTTAAGGACATCCTGGACGAAACATGTTGGACACCTCTTAATCTTTCATATGCCTACTCTAATTCTAATCTGACAGTAAGTTTCTCAAATCTGTAAATAATTCCTTGTTTAAATTATCAAAACTTTATATTTTCAAATTGTTTTTATGTGTTTATGTGTCAGTTTCATAATCTGGATCTGAATAGTGCAAGTAAAATTAATTAAGAGAAGCAATCTCTTATAAGTTGTGAGAGACTAGTGTGTTGACGTTGTAACATCTAGTATCATGTTTTAGGAATATGTAGTTTCAAAGACATTGACAGAAAAGCAGATTTTGAGCTGTGGAACCAATTCAGATATTGGTGAGTTGGAGACCGTTACCCTGGCCTTAGGGCTGGTGGGAGGTGATACTCTTCTATCTTACACACCCTTGAGTTCGAGTATGTTCGTTTCGTCGCTTACAAATGTGGAATATACCTACCAAGCACTGAGGTTTTTAGAAGAATTGCTTGGAAAACTTCCAATCGTGCACATTGACGATGTCTGTGAAGCTCATATCTTCTGCATGCAGCAACCTTCCATCTGTGGCAGATTCTTGTGTGCAAACTCCTACGTTTCATCAGCAGAAATGGCCAATTACTACCAGGAAAACTATCCAGAAATTCATGTGAAACAAGAGTGAGCAGCCAACTCTTTTCTAAGGCATCTTAAAATTCTGTGATTGTAACTTGTAAGTTTCAAGCCGTAACAGTCAGTGAAATTGTGTTTCAGGTACTTGAATGATCCTAAGAGAGACATCAAGTGGGGCACCGCAAAGCTAATAGAGAAGGGTTTTGAGTACAAGCATGATGCCAAGATGATACTAGATGATTGCATCAATTGTGCTAAAAAAAATGGTGATCTCCCATCTCCAAACAGTAATTGAGTTATGATCATTAGTTGTTAGATTCTCAATTTCCTTTCGTTTTTAAGAATCCGCTGTCTTATTTTGATCCAATAAATCCACATTGTCCTGCCTCAGCAGCCAATGTAGAATGCAAGCTGTACCCTTCATATGGATGAGACAATTTTGCTGCAGCTATTAAATTTTTCTCATGTGTGGTGTATGTACGGTTTATGCTCTTTTCTGTATACTTTGATCTGAATTCGAAACGATCCTGACAGGTTTGAAACTTCTTTTAGTTTTCCAACATAGCTGTACCCAGTGAAAATTCGTAATTGTTAAGCGCACCATCAGTTTTTATATCCTGCACTAGTGTGATAGAGCAAAAAATTTATCAAGCGACGAATTCTAAGTTGTCAAACGGGAAATTCGAGTCGAAATCCACCTTAATGAAATCAAACTCCTCTGTGTGCCAAGAACAGTCTCCCAACGTGACCACCGTAATGACCTACAACAGTAATCAATTCTGATGTTAATTTAATAGTTCCTCGCAATTTCCGTTGTATGAGGTATGCTGTCTCATGGTCCATTGTGGGTCCAATAATTTCTTATTGCTCTGTCTCGGCATCTAATACGTGGAGTCAACTCTTTCAAATCTCCATCATTTAAATGGATTAGATTTTTTTTTTTTTTTGGGGGGGGGGGGGGGGGGGGGGGCGGCGCTCATTAATCTTATTTTGTGTTGTCCATGATTGTACGTAAACTGAAAAACATATCTTTACTGAAGTAGTTTTGACTTTTTATGTGGACAGTTTCATTTTATACATACGTATATATATATATATAACATAATATAATATAATATAGCTTTAATATAATACAATTATTTATTTCTTTTTATCATCTCTAATTACTTCATCCTAACTATAAAAAAAGTTGAGAAATGAGATCAAACTCCCTTGATATGACCTATGAAATAACTTTTAAAATGTGAAGGAATAATCTATATCAAATGAAAAGATCCACAATTGGTAAGAAAAAAATTACCCACAAATGAAATAAGTGAGGGTAGAATAAGGTTGTGAGTGAGATTTTGATTTACCATCCAACCAGATGTTCATTCTTGAACTCATTATATTTTAATTCTTATATATTTTTTTTTTATAACAATGAAAATAAATCAAGACTTTTTCTATTTAATGAAATTAAAGTAGTCTAAACTAATATAATATTTTGTATATATTCAATTATATATTTTGATATTTTAACTAAAATATTCTATTGAAGTGCAGCCATCTTTTCTTTCTTTTTTCTTTTTTTTTAATGATGTGAATAAATATATGTATGAAAACCATCAAAATCGAGGAAAATTTGGTACTAATAAACTTATTAGACAGAAATTATATGTTAGCTCACTGATCACAACGCCAAGCCTAAACTATTTAATTTTCAAATTCTCGGAATTTCACCGGTTAAAAAAAAAAAAAAAAAAGGAACCGAACTCTCTGTTGTATTTTGGTTTGTTTCAGTGTTGTAATTTAAAATGCTGTTTGTAAGGTATGTAGTGGCAATTTCATTTTCAGCTTTTTAGTATATTTTTTATGTAATCAATATAATGAATCCTTCAAAACCAAAGCAAGTGTCATCAGTATACATGCCAGTTGTTGGATACGATTTTCGATTCGGACCTCCGATTATGGTTAGGACACCGCACATGCAAATTTCTTGGGTCGTATCCGATTATGGTAAGGATACCGCACATGCAAATTCTTGGATTCGTGTCGGAATATGGTAACGACACTGCACATGCAAATATTTTGGGTCGAATTCCATTTTATGTAAGAGAGCTGGCTTCCTAAATTTTTTTCCTTAATCTTTGCTTAAATTTTAGGTGTCTGGTGAACATCATATTAATTAGGGTGGATATCTCTAACACGATCCAACTAACCCAATCCAACCCAATTATTTTTTATTGGATTAGATTGGGTTATATCTTAAAAAAAAAAAAAAAAAAAAAAAAGAAGGATTGAGTTAGATTGAAAATTAAATTAAGTTGAAAATTTTTTAACTCAACCGAATCCCAACCCGATGAATGTTTTTCTTTAATTTTAAATTAAAGATTTTCTCCTCTCTCTAAAAAAATACTTGTTACAAATGGAATTAAGGACATTCTTTCTGGTGAATTGAATATTTTACTTATAATCATCCAATCTTTATTTGTATTTTGTAATCAAATTGCTAAGATTATAAGAGTTATCAACTAAATATTTTGTATTTTTGTGATGAAATTAAATCCAGCTCGATCAATCTAATCCAACCCAAAATGTTGGGTTGGGTTGGGTTGAAGAATTTATTGAGTTAAATTAGATTAAAAAATTTTCAAATCAATCCATATTGGATTGAAAGATTTTCAGCTTAATCCAACCCAAATCTGAAAACACCCACCCCTAATATTAATATTTACGTCATCGCATAATTTATATGATGTCGATAACTCATATAATATATTATTTGGATATAGATTTAAGCGGAAAATAGGGAAAGTTTAGCATCACTCTATATAACAAGCTGACACTACATTTTTCTTTTCTTGGAAGGTGTCAAGAGTAATTAGCTTGTTTAGCTCTGTTTAGTTAATTTATCTGTTCTTTCGGTTTTTATTCTTATTAATCAACCAACAGCATTTAAAAAATTAAAAATATGGTGGAGCATTGGATGAGATCCGTCCAATTCCACCAACAGTATTTAAAATATATATATATATGAAAAAAAGAAAGGAAAAGTTAAAAAATTCCTCTGATTCTTCATCTTCAACCAGATGAAGATAATTAAGAAAAATTAAAAAAAAAAAAAAGTTTCATCTGAAGATTGAAGATGACATCTTCAACCAGATTTTGAAGATGAAGATCTTCATCTTCAATCGCCTGGGTTCATCTTCGAACCAAATGAACGGGTCGTCTTCAATCGCAGGTGTTCGTCTTCACTTGAAGATGAAGACCGGTTCATCTTTGATTCCATCAACGAACCCAGGTCGACCAGGGTCGTTTTGAAGCTGAAACTCTGAGAGAGAGAGAGGATTGAAGTTTTAAGTTTTTGTTGACGGTTTGCCTAGGTTCGAAGTCTTTGTTAATGGGTTTGAAGTTGAAGTTTCGAACTAGTTTGAAGCTGAAACTGAGAGAGAGAGAGAGGTGCCGAACGAACCCGGCTTTTGGGCTTCAGGAATGGAAAGAAGTTGAAGAAGAACGGAGAATGGAGAAGAAGGCGATCTGGTTTGTTGATGTTGACGAGAAGAATGGAGAAGAAGTTGATGACTGAGAGGTGTTTGTTGATGAAGAATGGACAAGAACACTGCTTGTTCGTCGATCTGGAAGGGGATTTGGATTTTGAAGCTGATCTTCAAGTTGAAGCAGTTGAAGATTTGAAGAACTGGGTTCAACACCCAGATCTTCAATCTAATTGTTTTTTTTTATATATATATATTTTTTTTTTGTTCAATTTTTTTTTTATAGTTTTTTTCATTCAATTACATTGTTTTTTTCATTCAATCCCCATGGTCCAATCATGTGATAGACCATTAAATTTTTTTCCTAAAAGAAATTATTATTTTCAAATTCTTTTTCACTTTTTAAAATTTTCATTTTTATTACAATTTTTTAATTTTTATTTTAAAATTAATTTTTTTTTTTTTTTTTGATTGATAGTGGAGATATATTTTTTTTACTTTTTAATTATTTTTTAATTTTTTTATAATTTATAATTTTAAAAAATAAAAGATAGAATTACCCATAAATCATATAAATTTGACTAACTCAGACATAAATTGATTAGCTGTTTGGTATAATAAAAAAAGTAAACGTGTTTCCACTTGTCTTTTGGTAATCCTCAGACATTTGTGCAATTACTTCTAAAATTAATGCAGTAAGTTTAAATTTGAGGTTAATTGATTTATGATGAAATATTGGCCCCCTAAATCTTCCTTGGAAGCTTCTTGCTGGGGCAGGAGTGAAGAACAAATAGATTTGCAATGGAGAAGAGTAAGTGTAAGGTATGTGTGACAGGAGGTGCAGGTTACATTGGCTCTTGGCTTGTCAAGAAGCTTTTAGAGAAAGGATACACTGTCCATGCAACATTGAGGAACATGGGTAGTTTCTCTCTCTCTCTTTCAGAACTCTGTGTCTCTAGCTCTATTGATCTCTTTTCCTTCTCTATTGAGGATCTGTAATGAATGTGAATTGCAGATGATCAATCCAAAGTTGGCCTTCTAAAGAGCCTTCCTGGTGCTGACACAGGACTAGGTTGTCTGAAGTTGACATTTATGAGCCTAATAAGTTTGTCCCTGCAATCCAAGACTGTGAATTCGTTTTTCATGTTGCCAACCCATTGCCACACACTGAGGGCTATCAGGTTTGCTTCTTGAATTTATTTTCTTTCTAATGCATAATTTCAGTCTAATTAAGATTTGATTTTTATGAAAAAACAGTTTGATAATAGGACTGAAGCCTCAATTGCTGCTGCAAAGAGCATTGCCGTGTCTTGTGATCGGCCAGGAATGAGCAATTAATCTACACTGCCAGAGTTGTTTCTGCATCACCACTTCTGAAGGATGGTTCCGGATTTAAGGACATCATGGACGAAACATGTTGGACATCTCTTAATATATCATATGCTTATTCTAATTCTAATCTGACACATCTCCTAATCTATCATATGCTTACTCTAATTCTAATCTGACAGTAAGTTCTCAAATCTGTTGGTCTGCGTTGCATATAAATAATTCCTTGTTTGAATGATCAAAATTTATATTTTCAAATTGTTTTTATGCGTTTGTGTGTCAATTTCATAATCTTGATCTGAATAGTGCAAGTAAAATTAATTAAAGAAGCAATCTCTTATAAGTTGTGAGAGACTAGTGTGCTGATGTTGTAACATCATGTATCATGTTTTAGGAATATGTAGTTTCAAAGACATTGACAGAAAAGCAGATTTTGAGCTGTGGAACCAATTCAGATATTGGTGAGTTGGAGACCGTTACCCTAGTCTTAGGGCTGGTGGCATGTGATGCTCTTCTATCTTACACACCCTTTAGTTCGAGTATGCTCGTTTCGTCACTTACAAATGTGGAATATACCTACCAAGCACTGAGGTTTTTAGAAGAATTGCTTGGAAAATTTCCAATTGTGCACATGGACGATGTCTGTGAAACTCATATCATCTGCATGGAGCAACCTTCCATCAGTGGCAGATTCTTGTGTGCAAACGCCTATGTTTCGTCAGCAGAAATGGCCAATTACTACCAACAAAACTATCTAGAAATTCATGTGAAATAAGAGTGAGCAGCCAACTCTCTTCTAAGACATCTTAAAATTCTGTGATTGTATTTTGTAAGTCCAAACAGGGCAGTGAAATTGTGTTTCGGGTACTTGAATGATCCTAAGAGAGACATCAAGTGGGCCACCACAAAGCTAATAGAGAAAGGTTTTGAGTACAAGTATGACGCCAAGATGATACTAGATGATTGCATCAACTGTACTAAAAGAATGGTGATCTCCCATTCCAAACAGTAATTTAGTTGTGATTAAATTATCAATTTCCTTTGGTTTTTAAGAATCCGCTGTCTTATTTTGATTCAATAAATCCACTTGTCCTGTCTTAGCAGCCAATGTAGAATGCAAGCTGTACCGTTTATAATGGATGAGAAAATTTGCTGCAGCTATTAAATTTTTCTCAAGTGTGGTGTATGCATGGTTTATGGTTTTTTCCGTTTACTTTGATCTGAATTTGAATCGATCCTGGCAGGTTCGATTTTTCACAATTGGGTTTAATTTGATAATTGAATGCAGAAAACCTGAACCAAGCCCATTTGCTACTCTTACAGGACTCCAATGGATGTCATTGTCACCATCTCTTTTTTTCCACATTTTATTAACAATGTTATGGTTCTAAATTCTGATTAGTACTGATTTTGCAGCTTGATTGTTGAAAATTTTCACTGGGTACAACATTACAACTCAACGCCTAGAACTCTAGTCCTTGGAACTCCCAAAAAAAATATAAAAATCAAAACTAGCAACAGTTATACTAAGAACTGAAAACAAGTTACAAACAGTTTCCAAGATTAACCACTAGATTAAGAGAATTCTGTTGCCCAGCATTTTAGGAGACTTTCATGTAGTCATCACTTGCATGAACAACATCAATGATGGCTAGGATTACAAAGTGCACCATCAGTTTTATATCCTGGATTAGTGGCAGATTCTTGTGTGCAAACTCCTATGTTTCATCAGCAGAAATGGCCAATCACTACCTACAAAACTATCCAGAAATTCGTGTAAAACAAGAGTGTGCAACCAACTCTTTTCTAAGACATCTTAAAATGCTGTGATTGTAGCTTGTGTAAGTTCCAAGTCCTAAGAGGGCAGTGAAATTGTGTTTCAGGTACTTGAATGATCATAAGAGAGACAAAGTGGGGCACGACAAAGCTAATAGAGAAGGGTTTTGAGTACAAGTATGAAACCAAGATGATATTAGATGGTTGCATCAAGCGTGCTAAGAAGAATGGTGATCTCCCATCTCTAAACAGTGACTGGGTAATGAACAACTTATGATCATGTAGTTGTTAAATTCTCAATTTCTTTTGGTTTCTAAGAATCCTGTGTCTTATTTTGATCCAATAAATCCACATTGTCCTGTCTTAGCAGCCAATGTAGAGTGCAAGCTGTACCCTTTATAATGGATGTGACAATTTGCTGCAGCTATTAAATTTTTCTCATCTGTTAGTGTATGCATGGTTTATGCTCCTTACCGTACACTTTGATGTAAATTCGAATCCATCCTAAGAGGTTTGATTTTTCTTAATTGGGTTTAATTTGATAATTGAAACCTGAACCAAGCCCATCTGATACTCTTATGGGGCCCTAATGGATGTCCTTTTTTTTTTTTTACGAAAATGGATGTCATTGTCACCATCTCTTTTTTTCCGCAATTTATCAACAATGTTATGGTTCTAAATTCTGATTAGTATTTTTTTGGATGATTTTGCAGCTTGACTGTTAAAAATTTTAGCTGGTTTTAGAGAACCTTCTTTTAATTTTCCAACATATACAAACTTTATTATTAATGTAACTTAACAATTATGAATTTTCAATGGGTACAACATTACAACTCAAAGCCTATAATTCTAGTTCTTGAAAATGCCCCACCAAAAAAAAAAAAAGGAACATCAAAACTAGCAACAGTTATACTAAGAACTGAAAACAAGTTACAAACGGTTTCCAGAATTAACTACTAGATCAAGAAAATTCTCTTTGCCAGCATTCTAGGAGACTGTCATGTAGTGATAAATTGCATGAAACAACATCAATGATGGCTAGGATTACCAAGTGCACCATCAGTTTTTATATCCTGGATTAGTGTGACAGAGCGAAAATTTTATCAAGCGAAGAATTCCAAGTTGTCAAATATGAAATTCTGATCGAAATCCACCTTAGTGAAATCAAACTCCTCCCCAATAGGCGAATTGGTGACCGAAGTAGGGGCTGAGATTATCTCAGTGAGATCAGAATCAGAAGTTTGCACACCGTGGCCTAATCCAAAGTTGTTCATGTGACTTGGAGACACAGGAAAATAATTGGACTCAGATGTTGTAGGAGATACAAATGCCTGAGAAAAACTGCCCATAATATTGTTTTCCATCATGGCCTCCTGGAAGATATTCTCTCCCACATATTCAGCTTCAATTGATGTTGGTGGAAAAGGAAACGAAGGAAATATATCTTCCCCATTGTCCAGCTCCTCTGTTTTAACTTTGCAACCAGCTCCAAAGTTGAAAATCACTTCTTCTTGTTTTGGATTTTGTTCATGTTCCTGTTTTTGAAGATAATGATTCTTTTCCTCTTTGGACACTGATGGTGATGCCACGGCAGCTGGATTAGAGTTCTGGTTACATGTGTGTCTCCCCCGATAGGTCACTTCAAGGATTGATGGGTCCTCATCCGATCTTTGAACTTGTTTCGTGGCCAAACAACCTTGTGCGTGACGATGGGTGCACCTATAATATCCTCTGCAAATTGCAATAACTAGGATTAGAGAACGTGTCAACATATTATCACATATAATTTAAGAAATACAATTAGACATGAGGAGGATTTTGTGAGCGAGACAAAATTTTTGCTCATTGTGCAAAAAGGCACTCAACTCGATACCCTTCCATAAAAGAAAACAACAAAAAGTGGAGAATTATTGAATTTAAAAATCACTATTTTCTGGTTGCCCGCAGATTTTTCCATTTTTATCTGGTTTTGTGGGGGAAGTATATGGGACCAGACAAGGGCTTGATTTATTTTCAAAGGCAACTAGTTAAGAATTGTCTACCAACGGGGCTTCTAAAGGACAATATGACTTAATTTCACCAGTACTAAAATTTAAAGATCAAGTTCTCAGACACATACATGCACCTATTTAAATACAAATTTAATAACGAGTTTTTCAGAAACTCGGACATTAAATTGAGAGCTTCGATAGATGCAATACAGTAAACAAAAAGTGCTCCTGACAAGTTCTAGCACTAATGTACCAATAAATATATAAATGCTATTCATGTAACCTAATTAATGAGCCAAGTAGCTTAAAAAAAAAGGGTTTTTCTCCTCTTCAATTTCTTTGACATGGTTTGAATTTTCAATTTTTTTGCTACTTGTAAGGCTGCTTGTGCTCGTAAGAACAGTTTGCATGCTCTTGTAAAAATCAATGATAAATGAGCATGATTGGCACAAACCAAGAGGACTAGCTCTTGAGCCATATCTTTATTAAATTTTTTTAGTTAAAAAAATATAGCAACAGTAATTGAGATAGGCAAAGTCCTCTCACCTCGGAAAATTAGCTCCAAGAATATCTTTCTGTCCATATTTTCTCCAGCAGTAGCCATCATCAGGATGCCCTTCTAGTCCTGTCCCGGAGTAAGCCTTCACTTGTTCAGTCCACCGGGGCATTGTCTTTCTATAACACACAAATGCAAACAAAAAACCCAGATTGAAACCAATTAGATGAAATTCAATCTTATAATTTATTTCATCCAATTAAGTTAGATAAATATCACAGAAGCTAGTGGATGCCTTTAAAATTTACCTCTTTTTAAAGACATCTCTGTGACATTGATCTTTACAATCTAGATTAGATGCCTCGCTTCTTGGACTAATGTTGGCAAAAGAAGAGGGTGTCTCCAACATGCTAATGTCGATCTTAGGCTCCACCACAGAAGCACCACAATTCAGCAGTGAAAGTGCTTTCTCATAAGAACCCAGAATTTTTTGGATCAAACAATCTCGAGTTTCGTTGGAGGAAGAAGGGTTGAGATAGTTTCTAAGCTGCTCTGCTAGCTCCTTCCCTTGAGTTAGCTCGTTTTTCAGAACCATCAGCTCTCTATCCATGGCCTCTCAATTTCTAATCTTTTCCAAATCTACCTTGAAAAATACTCGTAACTTTTTGTTTGGGTGCAAACTAGCAAGACAGAAACTAGTTATCGATTGGGCAAACTATAGATCATGTCATGAAAAACTTTAGGACCCTGAAAGGCAATGAATTGAAGAAGTGATATGTTAAAATACCCAAGTGAAAGAAGACAAAGAAAAACCGAGATTTGCAAGTGTGAGACAATTACAATTCACAGCTGGCTAGTTTATATAAACCAAATTTAAGCACCAAAATGTAAGAGCAGACATGAGCAAAAGCGCCAAATCTTGAGTATTGTTTGCTGGCAAAAGAGATAGAGAGAGGGAAATATAAACCTGAAGAAAGAGAGTTGGCAAAAATGCTAAGTAAGCAAGAAAAAGTGAAACCAAAAGGCCACCGTGTCGAAGAAGTTGTGAAGAAGAGTGGAGGATGTTGAGAAGAAAAGCAAAGGAAAGAGAGTTTTTTTTTTTTTTTTTTCCTTTTTTTTGACTCTATATTTTTCACACATGGACCAGCTTCCAGTCCTGCGACTAATATAGAGGGAGGAACAGGGCGAGTCCAATTCTGACCGATTCAAACCCCGAAAGGGGGTCTCCACATACACTCTGTCTTATCGTGCTTTTGCTTGTGTGCATTGATTGGTGATTGAAGTTTGAAGTTGGAAGAGCGAAAACAAGAAAGTCATGGTGATGTGGCAACACCAGGCGAGAATCTTCAAAGCTTGTTCCGCGTTGCAACTTGCAACTCGGCTCTCGCAAAGTTAAGTTCGATAGAGACTGACGTGACTGACGTTGTGGCTGGCGTCATGTTTTCGCCCTTGGCTTACGCTGATGTTGATATACATTAACCACGTGACCCGCAATACACGAATTTTTTTTTAATAATTTTGATTATTTATTTGTTTGCTTTTGCTGGTAAGCTTCGTTTTTTTTTCCCCTTACAATGATTGGGGTATCCGTCCCTGTGCCCTAAATTTTATGGGTATCATTCTGTTCGTCACAGGTGTTAGGTTGTGCAATTGGTTGTGTCCAATGTCAGATGGATAGAAAGTTGTACAAGATACGGTAATTACCGTATAATTGGTACGTTTATATAGTAAAATTTAATTAGATTTTAAAAATAATTGAATAGAAAAGTTTACAAGATGTAAAAACCATATTAACCCCGAATTGTGATAATATTTTTAAATGAATACTTATAATTACAATCAGTCATCCACAAATTCATGGATAATTGTATGCATAGTAAAAATGACCTCAAACTATAGTAGTTTCAAAGAAGAAAATATTATCCATAATGATTTTAGGAAAATAATAATTATTATTATAAAAACAGTAAATTACAATTTAGTTATCTAATTGAAACATAATTACAGATAGAGCAATGTTTCAGTTTTATTACAATTAACCCCTTTTTCATTAGGGAATCTCCGTTAAATCTAACGTCAACAGTATAAATATAATTAAAAAACCAAAATACCCTCACAATAAAATTAAATTAAAAATTATTTCAAAAAAATATAAGTGAAAAAATAAATGTTATTTTCATCTGGGAAGAGACATATCCCTCCATTAACATCAGGATCCATTTTCAACCAACTTCAAAATCAGCAGAAATTTAAAAAAAAAAAAAAATCACAAACCCAATGTGCAATCGTCAATCTTCAACCCACAAAAATCATTAACCATTTACCCATTGCAATCACTGGTTTAAAAAAATCATTAACAATCACTAGTCAACAAATCTTCAACAATCACTAGTTTAACCCTGTCAACAAACGATCATCAACATCTTCAAAAAAGAAAAAAAATCAACAATCAATCCAAAAACACAAAAAGCAACCAAATTATTTTAAAAAAATCACCCAAAAAAAAAAATTGAAGACCCAAATTTATCCAAATTCTGGAGAGAACCCAAAATCTGGGTTCTCGGTTCGTTCCAAAGCCCAAATTCTTGAATTTGAACGAACCCAAATGAATTTTGGTTCTGGGTTCGTTCAAAACCTAGATGCAAAACCCATATGTATCTAGGTTCTGAAACGAACCCAAATGATTTGGGTTAGTTCCAGATTCATCTAGGTTCATTCCAGAACCCAGATGAATTTGGATTCAAAGGAAGAAAAAAAAAGAAGAAGAAGAAGAAGAAAGAAGAGAAGAAGATGAAGAAAGAGAAGAGAAGAAGGAGAAGAAAGATGAAGAAGAAGAGGAGAGAGACATGATAGTGGCCAGTGAGGAAGAATGAGGAGAGAGAGAGAGGCCGGTAAGGAGTAATGAAGAGAGAAAGAGATTTTATTAAAATAATTAATTTTAAAAGAAAAATAAAAAATAACGTAAATATTATTTAAAGATAATTTTACCCTTCAATCTATTAACTCTAACCAACATGGGCTAACGACGGGTGGGTTTATTATAATAAAAGTAAAAGGCTAGGTCCGTTTGTAATTACGTTTCAACTGGGTAACTAAATTATAATTTGCTCTTATTAAAAAAGAAAAATAGACTTGTCACTAGGTTATGGAAGAAGTAGCTAAAGTTAATATTGGTGAACCATGTTCATACAATGAATGTGGACATAGAATGTGCATACATTTGGGGAAGGACTTATCAAACTTTGTCCACTTTCACTGAAAATAGCGACACCATGTGTTTCTTTCTTTCTTTTCTTCTTCTTTTTTTTTTAAATTTTTCTAATTGAAGATGAGGTATTATCTAAACAATGACTTGAGACTTTTTTTTTCCATACACGTACTCTTAATTTTGATAAAAATAAACAAAAGATTGTGAAACATGTTTCTTATAATATAGACAAGACAATTTATAATAGCTCTACTTATTATAGTTGACACTATTGTAGTAGTCAATTATAGACATGTCTTTGTTTGTATCATAATTCGTATATTATGATATATCATATACACATTGAAAGTTTACTAATTTTGTGACAAAGTTTCCAATGAATAAATTTACAAGGTGATATATTCCCAAACCCATTAATATATATATTTTTTTAATTCTTGACACTAATTTATTGAAAAAATAACAATTTCGTCGCTAACGTTCATGAAAACATGACTACAATTGATGAAACATGCTTGCACAGTCATGGATGTATACATTTTGAGAATGACCTCTGAGAACACTGTAATTTATTGATAACCAAAGCAAGAGAAGATTTGAGTGAACTTTTCAATTTCTTTTTAGAAAGGTTGCAGTTTTACCAAACTAGCCCCCTCATCATGTTCTGTCAAAGTTACCAAAAAAGTACGCTTAGCTTGGTGCTCGATCATAAATGTTAATGTTGATTTTAACTTTCAGTTTGAACGTATACAAAATACCCTTTTATACAATATTATAACTTTCAGCCTGATGGAGCCTTTTTAGAAAACACATTGGATCTGACGGAGTCAACCTCCATCTCGTGCAACTTATGGGAATGGAACTTTTTATCAAAACTCGCTCTTTCAAATCTTAATCTAAATAAAAAAAAAAAAAAAGGGGGCTGGGAAACACGGTTTTCTATGGATAAGTATACTTTTTTCCAATCTAATTTTCGATTATTATCATGATAATTTGTATTAGCTCCTACAGGTTGTAAGCGATCCAATTGCTGCAGTGCATGTTCTTGTTTCTTAGCATAATAGCCTATTTTATCATATAATAATATGACAGCGAGGATTCGAGAGGGATTGGGATGTTCCTGTCATATTATATAAAATGTGCTTATTAATTTGTGTTTAATTTTTTAAATTAAAAAAGTGTTTTTGGAGATTATAGTAAAGGTCTTGGTGGAACATGGAGAAGTGAAATGGAAATGCATTTGTTTAATTAGTTTAATTGCTAATTACATTATTACTTAGGGTGTAGATATTGTCTTATGAAAATGTAATTTACGTATATACCTAATTTATAAGTAAACCCTCCATTAAATTTTTAAATTAATCTTTAACTATAAGCATCCAATTCAATGTCAATATATAATCTCCTTGTGAAAAAAAAAATACTTAAATATATACTTTATTTATATACTCATTTATTTTATTTTTTAAATTAAAATATCTCATTCAGTTTTTATGTTAAAATGAAATTTTAAGGAAGTGTATGAATATTTTCTAGCAAATTCACAGCCAAACTTTTCTTGAATTGTATACAAAGATGTGTATAAAATGTCCTTATGAGCTTGGTCGTGGCTTGAAAACGTATATATGAAGAAAATCGAAGGACTTATAAAACGAGGTTTTTTTTTAAAGTAGTAAAAAGTTATATTTTGTTTCTCTATTAAAACGAAAATTCTATGAATATATAAATATCTGCATATACATTTTTAAAACTTATAAAAGAAGGTTAAAAAAAATTCACGCTACAACGCTTAAAAGTCAAATCAATTTAAATTACAAAACTTTAAGTCGTTCCTCGTCCTTTTATTATTATTATTTTTAACTTTATCCTCGTTGTTTTATATACATAAAAACTTCAACTACCCAACACTAGTGAAAATCGAAAAATAAATAAATAACACTAGCGACAAATATGCTAATTGGTTGGCGGTTCTCAGAATTGTCCTGAATATTGGGTTGATTCATAATATGAGAGACTCATGAAAGAAGAATTGAAAGATTGATAAAGAAAAAAAATCATCAATAGTTAAAACAGATTTAAGGTTTAATATATATTGGTACAAGAAAGTATTTGATTATTGTTAATTAAATTATTTATTTTTATTAGTCATTTTGCTTATAATTTTTTTTTTTGATATAATTATTTTTGTAATTATATTTTGGGTTAGATTAGAATAACTTAAAATTTTGACTTAAGAAATGAGTTCAACATTCATTTAATAATTTTCATTCAATTCAAGGGTTGTTATCAATTTTAAATTCATTCATTTGTTTTACTCTTAAATTGAGTGAAAATGGATGGATTACTATTGAAGTGACTTTTTAAAATATTTTTATTAAAATATTAGGTGTGAAAATCGATTATTGGAGTGGTAAAATCGACGTCTTACGAATTATCAGTAGGCAATGTTCGTTTAAAAGAAGAAAATATATGCATCAATTCTTCTTTTTGTTTTTGCGACAAAAGTGGAAACAATCGCCGCATGTCTCGCTTCCGATAGAATTGATCTAATGTCCTGGCTGTTTCTTCAGTGGCCATCACACTGTTAACCAAAACGAGAAAAACGTTTAAATGTAATTTATTCAAAAGAAGAATGTGAAAATGCTGAAGCAATGTTGTTGCTTTTAGATTGGTTATCGAGATAGCGAAAGGTTTAGCAATTTTATGTGATTTGATAGTGATATCGATACTAATTACTACAGACATCAGATGTCAAATACACTTAAAAGAAGTTCGTAGTTATATGTATAATATTATATATATCAAATTATTTTTTATTGAAATGATTTTTTGTTCTATTGGTTGTTGATTCTTTTTTTGGCATGTCAGTCAAGGCTTTCTGATACTTCAATATAATAATATTATTTGAAAAACTCTTTCGCTATTTAAAAATAAAGTTTCTATCCATGGGATTATATTGGTTTATGGCTGATTACACATTCTTAAGCTTGTTGAGACCTCTGCTATAATTAACTCGCCTCCCTTACCACCAATTGTACATATGGGCTGGTCAATTCGAGAATACATATTAAGTGATAAATTAATAGACAGGCACATCAATTTCTAATTTCAACTAACAGAATTTCAAACCAGTCATGTACAGTACAGTAGTAGTCTAGTCTTTCTAGAAAATTGTCAAATTAAATTATAATTATGTAGTGTGTGATATTGAATTTTATATGTACCAATTTACATTTAAACTTCATAAATCTCATATTCAAAAACATGCAAAACTTGCTATATGTTGATAAAAACGTTAAGACACAGTTTTGCTCTACTTCAAAATAAAGCACATTTTTCAAATCTAATTGGATTTAAAATGTAATTATTCAATTTATTGTAATTTATCATAATGAGTTTCATGTGCGTAGCTTTACATTAAAACTCTATAAATTTTGGATTCAATAACATAGAAAACTTGCTAAATTATAAGGTGATATTGAATTTTATATGTACAAATTCACATTTAAATTCTATGTAAATTTCGTATTCAAGAACACGTAAAACTTGCTATATGTTGATAAAAACGTCTAGGACACACATTTTTGCTGTACTTCAAAATAAAGCACATTTTCCAAATAGAGATGTAGTTAGAATTTATTGTCGGGGCAGGCTAGGCATATTTTTCTTAATTAAACCTTTATATATGATTAAATTTATTGAATGTATAAGAAAAAGTATAGTAAATCTTAACCCTCATAATGCATATTTCAAAATAAATAAATCAATAAAATGGATAAACACACGCACGCACGCATATATGTATATATAAAACAAAGGATTGTTTTTTTATTTGAATTATGACTAATATAATGATATATTAAGAATTAAGTCATCAAAAGCATCAAAGATTTAAAAAATAAAATATATTATAATAACCATAATTTAAATCACAAGAATTATATAATATTATCAACTAAAGATCTATTATCAATCAAGATAAGCAATATTAAATTTGATAACCAAAGATTAAAAGAAATAAACATATTTCATTTTCATATTTGATCATAAATTATAACCAACAAGATTTTCAATAAATAATATATTATATAGTTAAATTTTTGTTCACTCTAAATTATACATTATAAAACAAAAGTTAAGTATATATTTTAAAATATAAAGAAAATTTGTTTTGAACAAAAAAAAGTCAATACATAAAGTGTTTTAATAAATTCAATAAAAAATAATTTTATACTTTATAAAAGGATTTTTGATAATTTCTTAAAATTAATTTTCAAAATTGGCTATGGTAGGAGCGTACCCTAGCCCAAAAGGAGTCACATCCCTGTTTCTAAATCTAATTGGATTTAGAATGTAATTATTCAATTTGTTATAATTTATCATAATGAGTTTCATATGCATAACTTCACATTAAAACTCTATAAATTTTGGATTTAAGAACATGGAAAGCTTGCTATATTGTAGTGTGTGATATTGAATTTTATATGTATGGATTCACATTTAAACTCCAGAAATTTTATATTTAATAACACGAAAAACTTGCTCTATATTGATATAGGACACCAAGTTTTGCTCTACTTTAAAATCGTGCATATTTTCCAAATCCGATTAGATTTTGAATGTAATTATTCAATTTATTTTAATTTATCAAAATGAGTTTTATGTGCATAGCTTCACATTAAACTATAAATTTTGGATTCAAGAACACATAAAACTTGCTATATTATAGTGTGTGATATTGAATTTTATATGTACAGATTCATATTTAAACTTCATAAATTTTGTATTAAAAAATACATAAAATTTGCTATAAATTGACAAAAAGGTCTAGGACACACAGTTTTGCTCTACTTCAAAATAGAGCACATTTTTCAAATCTAATTATATTTATAATATAATTATCCAATTTATTGTAAGTTATCATAATGAGTTTTATATGCATAGCTTCACGTTGAAACTCTATAAATTTTTTATTCAAGAACACGAAAAACTTGCTTTATTTCGATGAAACCCATCAGGAGCGCACAGTTTTGGATCCATTTCCAAACGAAGCACGTTTTCCAAATCTTGATTGGTGTCGATATCATATCACAGGGTCTAAACGGAAAGTGGGTGGTGACGCCGTGAGGTAGAACTTCTGAGAAACTACCAAGCTACGTTGAAGAAAGTGAGAATGAAACGACAACGATGTGCTTGGAAAAGAGGAGTGGCCCAGGCTCCTTTTGATTTTTCATGGTTCCGTACACAAAACGCGTGGGCCTGTTTAATTAATTAATATATTGTTTATGATGTTTTTCTAATTTTGAATTGGCCGAGGTCAAAGTTTGCAATGTCTGAAACATATTAGTTTGGTGGGAAAGAGGCAACAAAAAGACACATTTAGCTCGGCCGAGTGTGAATGCATCCTGATGTTTCCACTAAGTCAGTACATATTCAAACTCTTTGATGTTGCTTTAACCAGAGTTAAATTTGGCAAATTAATTCCCGTCATTCACATGAACCGTTATAAGGAGGATCCTACATGTGGCTGTGCAAATCAACAATTATGATGCGTTTAGTTCACTTGAAGGAATCGAAATAAGAATCGAAATAATATAAAATCGGAATGACTTGGAATCGAAATGAAGTATCGGAATCAGAATAAGTTGTTTACTTCAACTGCAGGAATCGGAATCGGAATCAACAGTATTTCCATTGAACTATTTACTTTACTTTGGAATCAGAATGAATTAATTATAAGTTACAAAAATGTCCTTAATTAAAATTATTGATTAATTATAATAGTGTGCAGTTTTTTATTATAATATGCAGTTTTTTTTTATATATATCAAATAAAATATTGCATACTATAGTAAAAAAATTGCATATTATTTTAATAGTCCACTAACCTAGTATATAATTTTTTATTATAATATGTAGTTTTTTTTTTTTAATATCAAATAAAAAACTACATATTATAATAAAAAAACATGAATATTATTTTTAATAATCCACTATGATAATTAAGAAATTGGTGGTGAAAAACAAATGGTGTGCAATTTTTTATTATAATATGCAATTTTTTTTAATATCAAATAAAATGATTTTTTTTTTTTAAGAAGGGTATAAAAGATTTTTCATCTCTACAAATGGAATAAGAATGGGATTCCTAAGTGGATTGGGAGGAATGAGATTCTCATTCTACAACCCCAAATTGATGTGGAACCCACACTTTAATTCCCATTACGAAATGAGTTTTAAGCAAGTAAACACATCAATCAATCATATTCCTCATTCTCATTCCCTAATCCATGAAGTAAACACATCATTAGTGCAGTCCAACGTAAGGATGTTAACCTCTAATTTGCTTCAAATATGGTATTAAAGAATAATAAGAAGAGCACATGACTTCATAATACTGGGTGGTTGGGCAATTTTCCATTTATTGATTGACTTCAATTCTCATTATATGTATTTTAAAGCTTATATGGATAGTTTTATCCTATCATTTTTGGAGTAATTGTCTTTTGTTTATGGAAGTATATATTGGAACCTTATAAATAGTATTTTATCTTAATAAGCTCTAATGGAATTCTAATCCATTCAGTGTCATTTTTTTTAAATAAATAAATAAATAAGAAAAGACAAAGTCAAGGTAATTTAGTGGTAACTTTTGTGGGTTTATTCAGGTAAATTTATCTCCCCCAACTCTCAAATTTAAGTTATCATTTCCACTGAATTTAAGTTATCATTTCGGAATTGTATTTTTCTCCCCCAATGTACAAAATTATAATAGTTTTGCTTTGAATCCGCCATACTGAAGAATGACAGAAATTGACAAACTGTGAGGTAACCCATTGGTAAATCTCTTGTACTTGCATATACAAATTATTTTTGAATCTGCTATACTGAAGAATGATAGAAATTAGAAATTGACAAAGTGTGAGGTAACATCTCTTTTATATATATATATATATATATTCAAATGGTATCGTTTTTCTAACTCACAAATTTAAGTCATCTTCGCTATTATTAATGTAAATTTTGAAAGTACTTAATTTATCGTGGATGAAATAATGAGTTCAAATCATGAACATTAGTTTAACCCACTAATTTATAATGATTAAAAAATAATAAAATTAACTTATATGTAACATCAAACTATCTCTTTACCTAAAATCGTACATCAACCTGCGTTAATTGAATACTAAAAATGGTGTGACATGAGAGATTAATAAAACTTTGAAAACAATCATATGGAAATTTAAAGCTAGGGGCTGGGGCTACGTTCCACGCGGCTTCAAATGAGGTAGGCGCTGTATTTGTTACAGCCGTGGAGACATGCAATTGACTTGCAGAGGGAGACGCCAAAAATGGAGATAAAGAACACAAAGCGTCCACCAGTATACAAATTACGCAGCCAGGAGGCCCAGGACCGACCATTCCTCGTCTTTACTGTCTTTCAATAATTTCCCAACGACTTCGTCTTTCATGGCCACTTCAACATTTCATTTTTCGGAACTGGAATTCAGTTCACGTCTTAACTCAGGAATCTATTCTCAACATAATTGATTGTACTTCTTAGTATATTTTAGTTTTTTTTTTCTATTTATTTTAAGTCATCTCATATATAACAGATACAATTATTTGCTAAATATTATATTCATTATACCAAAAAAAAAAAAAAAAACATAAACAAATAATTTCTTTTTCTTTTGACAATAAAGCAACTTTTGGTTTTTATCACTGTTTTGCAGGATTTATGCACAATTGTAACTTTTAGTACATAAATTATTAAAATAATTGAGTAATTTACAATATCTAAAACTTTATCCAAATTTACTGTATAAATTATGTGTTGAATTGATTTGTAATAACTATATTAATTATAATATAATGTATCGATAATGTGCAAGGACATAACAACCTTTGGGCTAGAATAGGCTCCAGCCTACCTTAGCCAATTTTGAAAATTCAATTTTAAAATTTTTTTATAAATCCTGTTATAAAGTATAAAATTATTTTTTTATTGAATTTATTAAAACACTTTATATATTGACTTTTTTTCTTCAAAACAAATTTTCTTTATATTTTAAAATATATACTCAACTTTTGTATTATAATGTATAATTTAGAGTGAACAAAAATTTAACTATATAATATATTGTTTATTGAAAATTTTATTGGTTGTAACATATAATCAAATGTGAAAATGAAATATAATTATTTTTTTTAATCTTTGGTCATCAAATTGCATAGAGTTAAAATCTCAAGTATTTAATATTGTTTATCTTGATTGATAATATATCTTTAGTTGATAATATTATATAATTCTTATGATTTAAATTATGGTTATTATATATTTTTTATTTTTTTAAACTTTTGATGCTTTCAATAACTTCATTCTTAATATATCATTATATTAGTCATGATACAAATGAAAAATATAATCCTTCGTTTGGAATATATATATATATATGCATGCGTCCGCATATTTATCATTTTTATTGATTTATTTATTTTGAAATATGTATTATATGGGTTAAGATTTACTATATTTTTTCTTATACATTCAATAAATTTAATCATGCATAGAGGATTAATTAAGAAATATTTTCCTAGCCCACCCCAACATTAAATTCTAATTATGTCCTTATTTGCAAAATGTGCTTTATTTTGATGTAGAGCAAAAATGTGTGTCCTATGCATTTTTATCAATACATAGCAAGTTTTATGTGTTATTGAATACAAAAATTATGGAGTTTAAATATGAATCTGTACATATAAAATTCAATATCACACTATAATATAGCAAGTTTTCTGTGTTCTTGAATCCAAAATTTATAGAGTTTTAATGTGAAGCTACACACATGAAACTTATTATGATAAATCACAATAAATTGAATAATTATATTATAAATCTAATTAGATTTGGAAAATGTGCTCTATTTTGAAGTAGAGCAAGACCGTGTGTCCTAGACCTTTTTATCAACATATAGCAAGTTTTGCATGCTTTTGAATACAAAATTTATGAAGTTTAAATATAAATCCGCACATATAAAATTTAATATCACACACTATAATATAACAACTTTTACATGCTCTTGAATCCCAAATTTATAGAGTTTAATGTGAAGCTATGTACACGAAACTCATTATGACAAATTACAATAAATTGAATAATTACATTCCAATCAGATTTGGAAAATGTGCTCTATTTTAAAGTAGAGCAAAACTTCGTGTCCTATATCAACATATATCAAGTTTTTCATGTTATTAAATATAAAATTTATGTAGTTAAAATGTGAATCAATACATATAAAGTTCAATATCATACACTACAATTTAGCAAGCTTTCCATGTTATTGAATCCAAATTTTATAGAGTTTTAATATGAAGTTATGCACATGAAACTCATTATGATAAATTACAACAAATTGAATAATTACATTCTAAATCCAATTAGATCTGGAAATAGGGATGTAGCTCCCTTTGGGCTAGGGTAGGCTCCTATCATAGCCAATTTTGAAAATTCGATTTTAAGAAAATTTCAAAAATCTTGTTATAAAGTATAAAAATATTTTTTATTGAATTTATTAAAACACCTTATGTATTGACTTTTTTTTCTTCAAAACAAATTTTCTTTATATTTTAAAATATGTATTAAACTTTTGTATTATTTAGAGTGAACAAAAATTTAACTATATAATATATTATTTATTGAAAATCTTCTTTGTTAGAATTTATGATGAAGTATGAAAACGAAGTATGTTTATTTCTTTTAACCTTTGGTTATCAAATTACCTTAGAGTTAAAATCGAGTATTTAGTACTATTTATCTTGATTGATAATGGATCTTTAGTTGATAATCTTATAGAATTCTTGTGATATAAATTATGGTTGTTGTATTTTTGTTAAAATTTGTTTAGATATTAGTCATGATTCAAATAAAATATATAGCTCATCATTTTAAAAATATATATGTATATGTGCGCACACAAGCGTGAGTGTGTGTATATTTTTTACTGATTTATTTATTTTAAAATATGTATCATGAGGGTTAAGATTTATTATATTCTTCATTATATATTCGATAAATTTAATTATGTATGGAGGTTCGATTAAAAAAAATTTTCCTAGTCCACCCCGATTAAATCCTACCTACATCATTGATAACATATTAGTTATAAATCAGTTTATAATATTATTTTGATAATGAATTGCGATAAATTTGTGGGCTATATAGTATTAATGAAAAAAATAATATGCTTGTTAGATTTAATCACAAAAGATAAGCATGAAAATGTTGTATAGGAAACAGTCAACGAATTAAAATGATATAAGGGCTAATATAAATCTTAATGCAAGGTTGTTGTGCACAAATTAAGGAATTATTGACCATTTAAAGTCTCTAGTTTCATTAGAAAATCATTAAAAAATAATGAAATAAATTTCAAAGATATTCCTTAATGTGTAATGCTAGTATGCTATCCTATTAAAAAATTTGCTTAATTGATATTGTAAATTGATCTGTAATAAACATATTAATTATGAGATTATATATTAATGACGTAGTAATTATAAATAAGTTTGTCACGTTAATTAAGTAAAATTTTAGATAATATAACATAACTCTTCGTTTGTATATATAAATGAGATTATAAATTTAAATCATGCTCTCTTCCCTACAAAATTTAAAATTATAATGGTTAATAAAAAGGTAAAAAACAAAAAGGGACTAAGATGGGTTGCTCTAGTTATATGTCCGAATAAACTAGATGCTATATATATATATATATATATATATATATATATATAAAAGATGAAGTTGCATAACACAATTATTTATCATTGGTAAATATAAGGAAAAGCCTAATTTAGTGTTTGGGTTAGTCGGCCTGTCCACGTCAAAGACAAACTCTCCATAATTTATTTATTTATTTTGAAATACGAACTCTCCATAAATTAAACCCGCGGACATCAGTGCCTATTGGCACCCGTCTACTGTTCAAAACACTCCCTGTGTAAATTTTAAGAATTCTACTGGTATACACAATCATTAACAACATAAGGAAGTTTTAAGGATTCTCTTGTATACAACCACATTAAATAGGAAAGTTATAAAATAATAATTATTTATTGTTATATTTTTATTCTTTAAATTTTGTTTTCTTTAATTTGAAAGATTGAATTGTAATCTAATGATTCTAAAATAACCTTGTATGTATAGCACATTTTGCAAAAATAATTTCAATTTAAGTTTTAGGAAATTTTCATTTTATCCCTATGGTTTTGAAAATGATCAGAATTTTAATTATATATTGAAATTTCCAAAACACATCAATTAGGTCTCTCTTATTAGTTAACTAACAATCAAACCAAACGTTGACCACAGTTGATAAGATATTTTAGATATTTTATAATATAATTTATTAGATTGATACGTGTATAGCCAGGATTGATTTTTAAAAAAATAAAAATGAAAAAAAATGAAAACATTAATGGAAAAAGAAAAAAAAAAAAAAAACCAACGATATGGTTGAACCAGATTGGCCACTGATTTGGAACTGGTGGCTATTCTGGTTTAACCAAATCGTTCCATCAATATCTACCAGAGCTCTACCAAAAAATCAACAAAAGCAATCACCAATAAAAACCCAGAAAATCAAAATTTTGTTAGAGCTCAACTAGAAAACCAACAAAATCAATTACCACCACCCTTCCTCCTCCTTCTTTGCCAAACCAGCCACACCTCGGTAGTAATAGCATAATACAGAAATAATAGCACAAAATCGGTGTTTCTTCCAAAAAAAAAAATAAAAATAAAAAAGAAAATAAAAAAGGAAAAAGGAAAACGAAAAGAGAAAGAGAGACACAAAATCAGTGGTTTATTTATAATAATAATAATTATTTTTTGAAATAAAATCAGTGCTTTATCTGTTAGCAAATCCATCCAATATTTGCTTTCAAAAAAAAAAAAAAATCCATCCAATATTTTGAGTGGTGACCCTTGTTCTCCTCTCCATATTCTCAATGGGCTTCATGTGGATCCATTTATTTAGTTTGGTGATGATTGATAATGGAATGGTCGCGACATTTAGAAGAGTAGGTGTACCTATAAACAAAATGTTGGGCACGTTTAGCAAAAGCTCGCTCCTGGGTCCAATCTTACGAGAATCTAACGACAAGGTTTATTTTTCATTGTTTCGAAATATCCCCAAAAAAACCAGAGACAACAAATGGGCCAATGTCAACAAATACATAAAAAAAAAAAAAAAATAGACATTGTTAATGCATATATATATATATATACACACACATATACATATAGGTTGTGGACTTTTGGACCGGTGGGTTGCGAAAGGGCAACCTAATTTTCTCATCGAAGAAAATTTCGAGAGAAGCGTGAGAGAGGGGACCCAAAGGGAATTCGAAAGCTGCTTCTGCATTTAAAGTGGTCCTTAAAAGTTGTGTTGAGTATAAATGTGTGTACGTTGTACTTTGAGCAGGTGACTGGCGAGTATTCAATTTTGGAGCGTTGCTGGTTGTATATTGCTACTCTGGAGAATTATTAGCAGCTGTCAGCCTATTGTAATCTGCATCTAAATCTTTTAAATCGATACTTGAGTGCAGGCCTTGTAAGATCAAGTCACCCACCCACGCCCATTTCAAGTACACTTTTGTTGCTTCACTTAATTTCTCCTTCTTGTGGATTAGGTTTTGCTCTGTTCTGTATCTTGTTTGGATAATGTTTGTTGGACTAAATTAATTAAAAAAATTGTATTTATTCAACTCTTAAACTATGTACAAATTAAATTAAAACTATGTACAAACTATAATTAACAGACTATGCTTGACATGTAAATTTGAGTATTAAATTTGTATATATTAACATGAGACTTGTGATCATAAGATTGAAGACCATATAAAAATCATTGCTTCTATGATCTATCTTTTTTCCATATCCTCTGAAGCAACTATAGTGTGCGCCAATATTCATAAACTAGTGGCAAGTACCACGAGTCACTTTCATGTCTTATCCATAAAAAGTTGCAAACTAAGCATATATTAAAAGGCATATATCTTTCAAAGAAAAGGACATATAAAAATGAACAATAATTCTTGTTTCGAAAAAAAAAAAACAATAATTAATGTGATTTAATCTTTCGTTATATTTGGTGCGAGAGAAGAGAAAGAAGGAATAGGAAGGGTATAGCAGAAGCTTTTTTTGGTTCTTAGGACACACTTGAGCGACCAACGGACCACACTTGTGAATTTACTTAGAGATTATGGTCAGCTAGGTAACGTCTGCACATTATTTATAATTTTATAATTCTAGTGTGTTGCAGCCTGTGGGGGTCTTATATGTCTTTGAGTTTATTTGACCCATCATGGCTTCTTGACCATTAAAAAAAAAAGAAGGTTTTTTTCTTTAAGAAAACATAAATAAGAGTATTAATCCTACGTTTTTCCATTGCTTGATTGATATAAGGGGAGCAAAGAGAATTGGAGTACTCTAGTTCTGACATTAATTTTTTCAATCAAATGGAGAAAATACACTCTCCTCTTATAATTTGTATTATTTTACTGGTATATATTCCCTGTCCACAAAAGAGAGAGAACAAAATGCCAAACGAGGCAAATTTTGATTCTCTACTCTGGTTGGTTCAAACCGGGCAGTGCTATCTTGAACCAAAAAAACTTGTGAAAAGGAACAGTGGGTTCCATTATTGTTTACTGCAATTGAATGTGCTAAGATTTTGCACGGTCTAACTCTAGATTATTGTTGGTCATAGTAATGCTCGATTTCATTATTATTATTTTTTCTTTTGCGTAGAAGGGACGAATCCATGACCAAATCTACCCAACAAGACATCACAACTATCAATGAAGGAGTTGCCTCCGTACAACAAAACCAATCAACATGTCTCTTTGTTTACGGCCAAACGAACCAAACGAATAATTCAACTCAGTATTGTTTATCTCAACTAAAATGAAACTTATAATTAAATATTTAAATTTTACCAGTTATAGTTCATATGGAGTCTCAAAAAGTCACCAACTTGGCTGATGAACAGTGACATGGAATAAATTCGACCCTTCAGATTCAACTTTGAATTAGCCGGGGAAATTGACTGCAATCGACCTCCCAAAATGAGGATGACAAAGGTTGAAAACATGCATTTACAATGATTACGTAGGAGAAGAATCCAAATATTGTAGCATATTTTGCTTTTTTCTCTTTTTTGAATGGATAGTCTTTCTTTGTCATTTGTGTTGAAGAATGTTTGTGTAATGTGCGAGAGAATCAATAAGTGTGAAGCTTCAATAAATTACACAGATGAGTAAAGGACAACTTCCAACTGCTACCCACTCATCATCAACTTACAGATGAAAGAAAGTCTTACAAAAGATTAAACAGAGGGGTAAAAAAAGAAAATAAAGAAAGAAAGAGAGAGATAATAAAATGGCCTAGCTAATTGAGTGATAAACTGATCATATCACATATAAACCAAACTAAAAGCCATCAAGAATTGCATCTCTTGAGCTCTTTTCTTCTATTTGCAAACACTTCTCCATGTCTCATTATCCAAAACCTCTCAATTTCTTCTGCTTTTCTGCCCGGAATCCGTCCGGCTATCAGTGCCCACCTGAACAATAAATGATAATATGATCAATGAAATAGCCAAAACAGCCAACAAACAGTTTCTGACTACTCCTATCTCACAACCAAACACTAGTTACTTCTTCCAATAAATGTTGTCCTGTTACACCATAGACATGGTCCTCATAATTAAAGAACAAACTACACATAATTCCATGTATATTTATCTAGGTAAAATTGAATATTAAGAGGACAAGAATGGACATATTCATTGTTGTTTAATTAAAATTTTGTGTCGAGGATAGCAAACAGAGAAAGAGGCTACTTTTTTTTTTGGTTTTCTTATCCTCGGGTGCATTCCCTTTTGCTACTTGTGCAACATCCAATTTGCAGGATAATAACAGCTTTTTTAGTGTGTCACTGCTTTAACAGTTTGACCGGTGAATCTTGCCAGGAAATTCCATTAGTGTTTTCTCGTTGTTTCCCCATCATAATGTACTGATTCTGGTGATCTTGCAAGCAAAAGATTCTCATCCAAATGAAGTACCATCATATCGATGTTTCTGTTTTCGATGAACAATTACAAGTTACCTATTCATTTTCAGTTATTTCTAACTTTTCCTATATCATCATTGGCTAAACAACAAAGCTCATTTAGAACAACTTTAAAAGCAACACATATTGTTTTATACATGATTTTGTGTAACATTGGGGGGGGGGGGGGGGGGGGGGGGGGTTCTTTTATAGAAAATGCATGAAATTTTGAAGAGACAGAGAGAGACAGAGAGAGTCGGGGTTACAAATATATTTGTTTTAGAAATAATTGTAAAAATAGTCTCTCTTAAATATTGGAGTTAAAAAATAACATTTTTTTAAATTTTTTATTTTTACCCCTTATATTTTTGTTTAGAAACAGATTTTAATACTATATTTTAAAAAAAAAAGATTAGTGTTCAACTTGAACTTAGAAAAAAAAGTTATATATGATAAAAACCGTTGTTTTAAAATAGATATGATTTCGAATAGTCAACTATAAAATAATTGATTGTAAATTACTATTTATCAATACTAATAGCAGGTCCTTTTCCTCTATAGCTAAGCTTTTTGGATTATTATTGTTTTTTTTTTTTGGTAGATAATAATAAAGAAGGAATGTACTTGAAAAAGACGTATATTTATTAAAAGAATGTTTCTTAAGGTGTAATTATGTCATGAACAAAAGGTTTTATCTAATAAAACATGCACTAAACGAGGGTAGAATAGTAATTAAAAAAACTTAAATATCAAAATAAATAAATAAGAGGCTATGTATAAACAAGCAACCTCCTCCAAAAAAATGAATACAAGATACTAACTAGTGATACCGATGACAACAACTTTGACCCAAAAGATGCAAATCTCAGAAACCACAGGCACTTATGAGTCATGGCTATTAATTATTATTATCGGTTCATGCTTCGTGATAATAAAAAAAAGGGCTAAAAATTTGTTGTAAATGTACTTGACCTCCATATTGCACCAAAAAAAAAAGTTCCTTTTTTTATTTTTTTTACCTGTCTCCAACGAGTTTATACATTCTATGAATGAGATCCTCCTCTTGTTCCGACATGTTTATGAACTCCCATTCAATACTGCTCACCTCTGCCAAAAATGTTCAAAATGGTAAGAAACATATATGCTGTAAAGTGTAAAATATGAAAAGCAAGCAGAGAAAACAAAAAAATTTCCAGCAATGGTGTTGTTCAATAAATGAAATGAAGAGTACCCATTAAAGATAAGATTATTAAAGAAAGAACTTAGAGAGGGTTTGGCTTCAAATGATGGAAATGTATTAAAAGAAAGCAGAGGAAAATAAGGAAAGAAAATGAAGGAAAACAAAAAACTCTCACCTTCAGAGCAACAACTACTAGTCTTGGCTTGCTTCCGGCGACGCTTATCCATAGTTTGAGAACAAGAAAAAAAGAAAAAGGGAGGTTCTCAAAGATGGAAAGTTTTTAAAGAGAGAACAGTGATGGATATAGCTGGAGAGAATAGGAAGAAAGAGAGAAAGAAACCAACCCAAGTAGAGATTGTGTGTGTTTACAGGAGAAGAACTGACAATTGATCGCTTCCTCAAATGGGAATTTGGGAATCTAGATAAATATATGGATTTGAAAGCATAGAGAGAAGAGCTTGAATTGAAAATAAAATGGAACCGCTTGGAAAGAAAGCAAAGAACGACAGGTCCTACCAAACATACGAAATGAAAATGGTTGGTTGACTTGTAGTTGCACTTTGTTTAGTTCCTTATTAACGAGGTCAAACGGCTACTTGGTTTTACACTAACTATTTTGTGAAAAGTCACTCTCTATCCTTTGTCGAGGGGATGGGAATTTGTTCTTGTAGATCCAAATTTGTCTTTTCCGGTGTTATAAAACCGGTGTTCATCTGGTTCTTTGTTTGTGTCAGCTGGGAATATGTGTGAGGTGGCACACTCTCGTGCTAGTTGCGTGCAGCCCCTTAATTAATTACTCTATAACAAAGTCTTGACTACTCCCGCCTGGAATTAATGCCCAAAATAAGAGGATAATGTTTTATTATTATTATTATATACAAGCATGTTAATGGTTCTGTTTGCAATTAACTCGACATAATTAGTTATTAATAAGGTTTCATTTGCCGCACTTCCTCAGGCTAACTTTACGAATTGAGTAATTGGAAAGAGAAAAGAGATTCATTTGAATTGAATTACCATTCCATTATTGCGTAATGAGTCAAAAGGTTAGTTAGCACATTTTAGAATTCAATTATTACTTAATTGGTTTGGATATCTTCTTCCATAATTTACTGATATCAATTTTTACTATACGAGAATATTTTCTATACATATATGTATATAAATGCATATCGTGAAACTTAAATCCACGCAACTAATATGGATAGAAAGATGCATAATCAAGAAGTATGTTCATTAAATTGTGCTATAACTATAAGAAACTAAGAGTAGAAAAATGTTGATTGCAAAAATATATATCCCAGTTATTTAAGAAGTGAAATTGTTGATGGAAGATATTTCATAAAAAATAGATAAATGATTTACTTTCTTCATTAGAAGATGAAACTTAATTGTTAATTTGCATGTGCGGTTTAAGCAATTTAACTCCTAAACATTTTAGTGAACGAGCCTCGCAGGCATAGTTAACAAAATAGAAATCTTGATTTGAAACTCTGTTAAAAAAAAAAAAAGTAAACACCGGTTTTACATGTACAGACAAAAATACCCTTACTGTTGATTTGATTTTCACACTAGAGATAACTTATTTTTTCAAGAGAAAAAAAATACAGTAAATACGGATTCTATCTATAGAAACAAAAATACCCTTGTTGGGATAACTCTTTCTTTCAAAAAAATTATATATATATATATACAGTAAACACAGATTCGTTCTATATAGGCAAAAATACCGTTATTGGAATAACTATTTATTTCGAGCTAAAAATAGTCCTAGTCCAAGGATATATCATGATTTGCACCCCTCTATAGGGGAGAGAGAGAAAGAGAGAGGGAGAGAACAAATATGCTACACAAGTTACCTTATAACTATAGCACATGCATTTATAGACTAAGCTTTATTTCTTTATTTTTCCAATGTGAGACTTTCTTCTAATATGTGCAGTTTGAGCTTCAATTTCTTATTCACTTAAGCAACATTTTGACCAAAAAAATATACCAATATGATGACCTCGTAAAGAATAACATGAATCTAACTTAATATTTCAAAATTAATATTAAAAAAAAAAAATTCCAATCAAATAATTCATAAGAATTGACGTACGTGTTCCTTATTTTCCAACAAAAATGAAAGAGAAAGAGACAGAGAATATAACTTGAGTTTTGTTTTACTCATTAAAGGTGAAATTTGCACTTTCCACTTTTAGATGATACTAAATTCAAACTAATTAAGTAATAATGTCACAAAGTTGCATGTACATAGTGGCAAAAGTGACCAATTTCACCTCTTTAAAATTGCTCTTTCCTCATTGGTAAGCATGTCCAAGATTGTAATTTCCAAAATATTGCATATTATCTTATAAGTTCAGTACCAAAATTAGATAATTTGAGAATGAAAATGATACTATCATCATCTATTCCGTATTCTTGTTTTGTGCATTGCGAAGGCACACATTAAGGCCTATTAAATGAACAACAATGATGAGAAAGGGCATGAATGGAGGACCCTTTAATAGATGTAATGATTTGTATATCATATTCTTTACAGTAAAATCGAAAAGATACGAATTCCGGCTGTCACAAAAATGAAGGTGAAAAGGACTTCATCAATTTGAAGAGAGATGAATTATACAAAAGAATGCTGATAAAATGAGAAAGAACATTAAATCTGAAAATCTATACTGGCATTTGTTGGCCCTAAAATTGAAATGAATTGGTCCATTGCTCACCAACCATATTAATCTTCTTTTAAAAAATTGTCTTTTAAAAAAAATAATAATAATAATAACAAAAGAATAAGAAAGAGATCATTTTCCTTCAATCGAGTACAAATTTGGATTTTATTCAAAATTAAAAGTATACTTATATGACATTTTGCTGTGATCTAGTAGAATGATTAAATATAATTACCCTTTTTCCAAAGTTTCATCTTTAACATTTAATAGTTTTCTCAGTGTATATAACGACATCTCAACATCCTTTTCGTTTCTGTAATTAAATGATGTGCGATGTCATGTCACAACCGTCCTCTTGTACATGGATTTTGAGTTTAACTATTTTATTGACTTGCATAAAGTTTTCCAATAATTTTTTTTTTAATAATAATCGTACAATTAATTACAAGATTTTTACATAGCAACCCTTGAAATTCAAAGAGTTGTTATCGAAAAATCTTATTGAGTAATCTTACTCAAACTAATAAAATAATCAAATATGGATTTTAATTCATAAGCAAATAAAAGTTTGGTTCCCTTCTTGTGTACAATAATGTTTAGGTTTCCATCATAAATGATGTTGGAATAGCGTAGTTCAGAGTTGGTTTGTATGAAAAGCTAGGAGCAATTCTGGTTTGGACAAAGTTAGAGACCATTTATGCATGGTTCTAAAACTAGTAATTTTTAATGTAATTAACCTTATTAGGGTTTGTTTGATAAATATGATTGGATTGAATTATTTTGATAAAATTATATTAGATTGGATAAATTAATTCTATATTGTATTTGATACAATATGAGATAAAAATAATGATGTCTTTTGTTTGGCCAAAATTGTGTTTAGACTAAAAAAATATAAATAAAATAATTATATTTTATATTTAGAATAATTAAATTAATTTTAAAACAACATAACATATTAAATTATTTTCTAAAAATAAATATATATTATTAATTTTAAATAAAATAATATTTATATTATAATTAATATAAAAATATTAGTTCATCCTAAAAGAATAAAAAGAAATATTCAAACAAATTAATTAGCTTATCCTAAAATAAGATGAAGAGTTATTTAAATAAATAAATAAGTGAATAGAAGAACCCCAAAGAGTTGTGAGAATTGGAGAAGAACTAGATAACAATAACTTGATTAACAAAGAAAGAAAGAGAAGGAATTGGTAGAAGAAGAAGATGTACCAAAACCAAATTAAAGAAGAAAGAAAACAGTTAACCAGATTGAAGGATAAAAAGAAGAATACGAATTGATCTAAGAAGAAAGAGAAGAAGCATAGGAATAAGGTAGGAGAAAGACTAGATGAAGAAAGTAGAGATGTTATTGGTAAACAAGAAAGAGAAGAAGCACATGAAGAAAGAGAAGGTAATAGCAATCACAATCCCTTGCTTAACCTATGTGGTGTGGTAGGTTTACAATCCCATGCTTAACCCATGTGATGTGGTGGGTTATTTTTAACCCACCACAAACAATTAGAATAAGATCACGTTTGACTCGTAGAATTGAGATTAAAAATGAAAAGAGATTGGAGGGAATTGGGATTAGATTTGATTAAAAATTTACTGTCTTATGTTTTGTGTATGTTGAGATTGAATTGAAATAAAATTAATTTAAATATTTTATTATACAACCTCAATTAAAGTTAATTTTAAAAAATTTGAAAAACTATAAACAAAATGGAAATATACCATATGAGATTTTCATCATCCATCTATCTCTATCGTCTTTAACCTTAAACTCTTTATCTGAGTGAACCCAAATAAACTTCATCATTTTCAAAAATAGGGTTTGTCTCAACAACATCATCTCTTAATCAAACATCAAACCTAGTCGAACAATCATCAAACCCACTTGAACATCAATCATCAAAAATAGGATTTGCCACAAACCACAAGTTCATCAATCATCAAAAATAGGGTTTGCCACAAACCACAAACATCAAACCATAAATCAATCGAACATCAAACCCAGTCGAACCAGTAAAGTCAGATGAACTAG
Source organism: Litchi chinensis (assembly GCA_019925255.1). Lineage (NCBI taxonomy): Eukaryota > Viridiplantae > Streptophyta > Magnoliopsida > Sapindales > Sapindaceae > Litchi > Litchi chinensis. Next base: position 14,294,379 of record CM034463.1, on the reverse strand, counting down.
TCGAACATCAATATTAACCATCATGTTTATTTGGGTTTGAAACCCACATGATGTTGGGTTCGTCCAAATGAACATCACACCATTATTAAAAAAAAAAAATGAGAGAAAGAGAGAGATTAGAGACTAGTGGTGGTGGTGAGAGAAAAATAAACAGAAAGAGAGAGAGAGAGAACTGAAGGAAGAAGGTAGAGATGATGACTGGTGGTGGGAGAAAGAGACGGTGAAAAAAAAGAGAGAGAGAGAGAGAGGAAGACGGGTGAAAAGAGAGAGGAGAGACTCATTCTTGCTACAGTAAGGCATGGAATCCCGTCATCTTTAGTGAGATTTTATTTCCTACCTTAATGGAAATGAGTGATGGATCGAGGAAGGAAAATAACTATTTCCTTCCTATGCCCAAACGCAATATTAAGTGACATTGAAAAGTTTTTTTCTAATCTCACCTTAAATCATGTCAAACAAACATAGCCCAAGAGATATATGATTGACTTTCTAATCCCACATCTCATCCAAACATGAAATTGGATAGAATCTTGTCCTAATCCAATCTCATGCTCTCGAGTAATTGGTTCTCCCTGAAATGAGGGGGCAATTATTTAATACAAAATGCTGTAGACTTGTCGTGGACCACCTACTTAATTTATTATAGAATTTAGACCCAGAGCCGTAGCTAGTGTCAGGTGTACAGCCAACCATGTAAGGATTTGCACGAGTTGCGAGTTCATGATGATTGGAAATCACCGTTGAATGAACCCAAATCAAACAAGGATCTTGGTCGCCCTGAGAAAATGTAGATCTTGTGGTTAATTATTTAAAACCTATGTATTGATCAATAAAAATATAATTAAAATTACGAGAAAATCAATGAGTAGTTAATGGGTATAATTAGCCAAAAAAGTCAATTAATTGGAATTATGGTTGTGAATCTCAACACAACGTCATTCATGGTGGATTCACTGCAAGTCTAAATCTTTTGGAGGACTTGCTTTTTCTTTTTCGGGAGGCAAACCGGAGATAAAAGAATGATCCAACTACCATACAAAAAGGAATTCCCCAGTACAAACCATTATATATATATATGCACTCTTGTTTTCTCTGCAGCTTGGAAAGCAGCTTTGCTAAAAAGATAAAATCTTGGTGTGGAAGTTCATGAAAAGCATACTTCACAATTCTCTTGCATGATACATATATGCATTAAACTATTAATTAAACACAAACAACATAGCATAGACTGAATTAATTAATTAAGACCCAACTTAACTGAATCTGTTCTCCAAACCAACAACTTTGCTAATAGCCATGGATTTATGAATGTTAGGTAGAAGGGACTAGAGGATAAAACACAAAAGCCAAAGTTTGCTTTACTAACTAACTTTTCTCTTTACACAAACATGGTATCCTTATCCTTGAAAACATTTGTCAATAGCATTTATAAATTCGACATATTCCAATTTATATTTCAATTCATGAGATCTCATTTCATTAGTTATCTCATTTGTATTATAATGACAAATAGCAAATTGACATATAAGTTAAAATACTTGACATTATTTATTCTACCTATCTATGCGTACGTGTTTGTTTTAGTTGCACAACCAATATGATTGGCGCAATGGATTTTCATGTATCCAAACAACACTAGTTAACTAGTTGGGCCAACTTTAGACAAGGATTATAATAATATGCAGGGACTGTTTTTTAATAGCATTAGGGGTGTGAGACAGATAAGACTTCTGTGAAGATAGGTAGATAGGTTCTAACTTGTAAGTGGTAAGTTGGGGTTGCCCAGTAGTTCACATTGTTGTTTGTCTTCATTCGGAACTTTTCGGTCTTTTGGCACTCCTTCCAAGTGCCAACCGCCTGACTGACAGCCTCTGTTTTCCACGATCTTGATAAGTTTGAAAAAAAAGGTCGTTTTAAGTGATTTTTAGTTAACATAAAGGATTATTATTGTTTTTAATTTTTAATATTTCCACTAATTTCATTTATAATTTTAGTAGATTTATAGATTAGGCTTTAATGATCAGTAGTACGTATAGAGGATGAAAAAAATCTTTTATGAATTTATTTTATGATTAATTTGATAAGATCAATTAATAAAAAATATTTAAAAAATATAAAAAGTTAATAAAAAAAAAAAAAAGGATATTATTTTATAGATTTGTCTATCGTATCAATTATAGGATAATCTCATAAATTTTTTCGAATAAGTTAATATTAGTTATTTAAAATAGGATGATATTAAGTTATTAAAAAAAATTTGTTTAAACAAAATAGTTATATAGTATTGATAACTTATATATTATATTATTTAATAAAAATAAAAATAAATTTTTTAACCTTTTAGTATTAATTTGTATTTATAATTACTAAATCCTGTAAGCATACTGTTTTTTTTTTTTTTTTGATAAGAAAATGACACCACTGCTGTTTAAAAGACCCATGTGCATTTTATGATTGCATCAAACGGTCCAAACATTTATATTAGAAATTGTATTTTACAATAAAGTAAAATAAAATAAAAATTTAAGATAAAAATAATTATAATTTATGTAACTTTTATTTATAAATTTTATCATATAAAATAATTTATATATTATAAAAATAATTCATATTAATAATAATGAGTAAATCATTATTTATTAAGATTAAATAAAATTATATGTTTTATTCTCACGATACTAAGAAATATCTACTCTATAATAAAAAGATAGATGACTCTACATATATTTGTTAATTGTTAAATACACATGATGGAACTCAAACTTCTATAACAAATATGAAAGGAATATGTACTAATTATTTAAACTATAAAAGTACAATTCATACCTAGTTAAATATATTTTATTTTTAAAATTTGGTCGTAATAATCTCTATTAGTTTAATGAATAAATCTCATCAAATAGCACTAAATAATAGGTGAGTTTATGCATTGGCACTAAAAAACTGAAATAAATCTATAATATTCATCAAGTTATGAATGAAATATAAGAAATACCCAAAAGATTGAAAATTTGAAAAAAAAAAAGTTAATAGTTTATATAAATATGATATAGTTTACTATCAGAAAAATAGTCCCTAATAACTATATAATTGGCAATAACAGTTCATAGTTCATAGTTAGTAATAAGATCGGCCTGGCTGATAAATAACTGTGCTATCTTTTCTCAACCCAATTAACAATCCATGCCCATGTAGGTTTTTATTTTTGGAAAAAAAAAAAAAAACACAGAGAGAGAGAGAGAGAGAGGAGAGAGAGAGAGAAGAGATAAATGTGAACCGATTAGCAACCCACACTTACACGATTCATTATTTTTGAAAAAACAAATTATAAAATAAAGGAAGGATCGAACAGTGATGGTAGGAAGTAAGACATAACTCCTGCCATCAGTATCTTTCTACGTTTTGTGAGCATATCTACTTTAAAGTTAAATATAACAATTTATTTATACATTTAGATATGTACTGACTAACACTATAAACTTGATAAAATTTCATAAAATATGGGTTATTTTTTTTATCTTTATGTGAGTTGTTCCTCCAATTGTATCCTAAAATTATGATGTGTTTAATCTTGATTGGTCCCTAAATTTATATAAGTTATAAAAAAAAAAAAAAAAATTCTTTTAAAAGAAAACAAATAAATATCTCTACATTTTTTTTTTTTAAAGAAAGTATCTCTATTGTTATATGTCTACTGATATTACATTAATTACGTGGCTGCAGTCCGTTGACTATGATATATAAATGAGGTATTTAATGCTATTGCTTCTACTCGTTTTGGTTTTGTAGTTTTGGCTTTTATAGAGACAAGAAAATCCAACGGATTGATGCAAGTGAATATTAATCAATACTGAAAAATCGCTTTTCAAAGAAAACAAATAAAGTAGGGAAAAAGACATGTCTATGTCTATGAAAATTGACGACTCAAGGTATAGATGATATCATTGGCTCTTTAAATGGACTAATAATGAGCGGTCTAGATCAATAAGTGGCAACTATTCAATAGGGGAATTCTGCAATCTTTGTCATTCAATTGTGACAACGTGATAGATCGAAGGGGCCTCTGGTTAGTTATAAATCTACAAAACAATGGGCCGGCTCCCGTACAGTTTCATTTACTGAATTAAATATTCAAGGGAAAATCTTAAAAAACATCCTAACTTTTGACTGAATATTTATTTTTCCCCATATGATATCATTTTTATCCAAAATCTCTCATACCGTCAATTTTTTAACAAAATCATTAAAAAAAGTTAAAATATCAAATTTACATGTAATTTAAATAATATTAAAATAAAAAAGGATAATCCCAAAAAATCTCTTAACTTTTGACACATTAGTTATTTCTTTATATAGTTTCGCTTTTATTTAAAATATCGTCTGACTTTAAAATAAACACCCAAAATACCACCTGGATAGGTATGAAAGGAAGATATTACTTGTGGTTGTAACAGATTCCATTAGATGGACATGGTTGACTGTTTGACTCCGAGGGCAAAAAGGAAAATGCGATAAAAAATAATTGAAAAATAAAAATCAAAATAAATAATATTAAATATATATAAAAAAAAAAAAACATAATTTCATTTAAAGGAGATTGACGATGGTGGTTCAATTTGAAGATGATGGTTTTATATCTTCAATTTGTGGGAGATTGATGGTGATTGATGAAACTCATAATCTACTTGAATATGTCATGGTTGAGATAAAGGAGATGGTTGATGAAACTCATAATTCACTCCATTTCAGTCATGGTTGTAGTTTGAAAATGTTAAGATAAAAAGAGATGGAAGCGAAGAGATTCAGATGGATGAGATAAAGCCGATAGAAGAGATAGAGGTGAAGGGATTGTGATAGATTTTTCATCTCTAGTTTAGGGTTTTTTGTGTTTGTTCTAAGGATTCTTCTAGATTAAACAAAACAATATTTTTCTTTCAAATATGGTTTTTTAAAATTAGATTTATTTTATTTTTTAAAATATTATATTTTATTATATATTTTGATTTTTATATTTTTATATTTAATATTATTTATTTTTGTTTTTGATTTTAATATTATTTAAACTAAGGATAAATTTATATTTTAACTTTTTCTAACGTTTTTGTTAAAAAATTAATGATAGAGAGAATTTTGGATAAAAACGAAACAACATAGAGGAAAATAAATAATCTGTTAAAAGTTAGATAGGTTTTTAGAATTTTTTTATTAATTTTTCATTACATTTCTCTTTTTATCCCTGAAATCAAATAATCAAACATGTCCACCTAATAGAATCTATTACTGTAAGAGATATTATTGTCCTTTTATATGCTTGTAAGGGGTATTTTAGATGTTAATTTTAAAGTCAAACGATATTTTGGATAAAAATAAAACTATATAAAGAAAATAGATAATATATCAAAAGTCAGGATCTTTTTTAAAATTATCCCAATATAGAAATACGACTTCGATTTTGTGTATATATGCAAGTAGAGTACCACATCGACATGCCAAGTCTATCCTGGTACCACGTAGTTAGGTCAATTAAATTTGATCGAGTAATTAACTGGCCTAAATAATTGCAACACGACAAATTGAGTTCTTGTATTGTTTGTTTTTTGAATTAAAACGACAATTTGAGTTGGTTCCTTGTTGCCACCATAACTTTTGACAATGACGGCAATCGTAAATTGAAGCCATAATAGCACAAGTTGCCCCCCAAAAAATACAATGATTTTTCTCCTTTGGCTAGAATCGCACTATGATTTTTGCTCCGCAGCAGCATACCATCTACATATCTTGCCCTAGTAGGATACATCATTCGTCCACTGTTTGGTTTCTGGGGAGCAATACAAGATTCCACAGTTGACAGCACATAAATTAGACAAACAAATATAATTCATAGACGGTCCATCTAGCAAAAAGTATGAGGATGAGTTTGTACTCAAATATGCCCAATTAACTCCTTTTATAAAGTTAATGACCTCAACATATCATTTCCATTTTTTTTTTCAACTATTACAATAAATCTGAGGTTTGAATGAAGAAAAAATAATTCAAACTCACAACTTCAGATATAAGTGTAAGAATCACATCAGTGAATCAATTTTTATTCAAAACAATACTAATAAAATCATTATAGATAACAATGTGAATATTAGCTGCATATATGACGAATATAACATAATCTATCAAAGTATTCCATTCCATACATTTATACAAACAAAAACAGACTACAAGTACTTACCTAGCAACCCCACCAATACAATCAATTAGCATAATTCAGAAATACATCGTCCGGCTAGTTTATTTTATGAAGCTGAACGGTAGGCAGTCCAATACGAGGATTTTTTGTTCTTCCTACTGAAATTTGACGGGTTTCACCTTCACTGAAATATAGGTACCGGCAACGAATAATCAAACTCGTCCAGACAGTAGATGCATAATTAGGAAGCTATGGCATCACTGATTGTACACGAGTTGAGATTGTGGACTAATTCCTAATTCTTAATATCCAATTACAATATCGTTGTAACTACTCTCAAAAGAATAAAACCACAAACTCCAATTTCAGAAGGGTAAGAATCAATGATGATGGTTTTCGCCAATGTACCACTATCACCAAGGTTGTCCCTGTCCCCCAAGCCGGCGTGCAAGCTCAAAATCCTTTTTCACTGAAAACACAAAAGCGAATAAATGAGTTTATTATTGATGAATAACTATAGTGTAGTAAGCGAGAAGGATATGACCTTGAAATGGACGAAACATGAGGCATATATTAAATCTACAGTACATATACACAATGGGTATTTACAGTAGCTAAAAAATTGGTCAATGCAACTTGTCAATGTAGAATATCACCAATGGAGCTGTGCACTTGACAACCCCATTGTTGTTGCATTAACTTGAAATTTGCATCTTCATTTTGAGGCAAATATGACTCAAAAGAATTAAATTAAGATGCCAACTAAAATGCACTCAAGACAGAAAGAAGACAAGAAAAGACAATGGTAATACTAATCAAAACAATAGCAGCGATCTTCTGCATTGATTAAACATTCATGATTCATGTTCACAAATATTTAATGTAGATAGTAGAAGCAGATAAAACGATACATGAGCAGACCAGGTAGGCAATCTAACATTATAGTCAAGTAGTTATTTGTTTCATAAAGATTGTTTTAGGATCTTTTCCTATCTCAAACTGATTTGCCAGTCATCTGTTCCCTGAACTGGAGTATATCAACAGTTCAATCTAGATAAGTTGCACATCTACAACTTAGTATCCAACATATGGCAGCTAATTAAGTTCCGCATATCATGGTTATGAAGGCTGTCTTCAGTAGAGGGTCAAGTCATCAAGAGAATACAAGATGGTCACAAATAAGGTATTACTATAATAATTTTCTTTGAAAAATGTTTTGGTACTCTCCATTGCCCAAGATATTATTCTAAAGGCATTTGATAAAAATGAAACAACATATTAACTGAGTAACAAAGACCTAAATTTGTCTGTTGCACTTTGTAGTGCAGCCAGAAATTTTTTCAGTTGGGTCAACAACTTCAGAAGACAACAAGAAAACGATACCATAAAAATTATGAATACAAAACCTAAAAAATAGATTTATAACATGTTTTAACATTCAAATACGTTACACGATTGCCTCAAAATTAATATCATTAAATATGATATTTTATTAGAAAAAAATTATTACCAAATATGTATTGACTGTATATATTACAATAAATTACTATTCGCACACTGAGTTCCAAGGGCTTTCCAATTAATTGTTTCCATATTCCATTAGCAGTTAAATTTTAAATGCTCATAAATAAAAATGCTTTTCTTTAAGTGAGAGTGACAATTTGCAGATTCAATACTAATTTGATAAGAAATAATAGACATCTTAATTTTACTTTTTAACTATTTTCTTACACGATCATCAATCTCTTTGCATTTACATGATATAAATTTCAAGTTGAATCTAGACCAATTAATTATATAACCAACAATAAGGTATATTCACAATAACTAATAATTCAAATCCAGCTTTAATACAATTATCATTTTAGAACTACACACATATTTCCAAATGAGAAAGGAGATTGTTGTGATGAAGTTATGAACATTCACACAAATGATAAAACCAAGCTTTGCAGCAAAGACACAACACTAGAATTCAAGCATTAATGCAAGCAATGGATAAAAGGGATAAACAATGCTTAACATTTGCAAGAAAATTAGTGGGTCATGTTAAGCTCAGCGGGAGCAGCCCCCACTAAATCTAAGATGGCTTCCATCCCTGGTTGCAGATATTATACATATCTAACTAAACTTTACATTAATGCATGAAACTATTCAACAAAACAAAATAAATACAGAATTATCAGATCTTAAATTCTTAAATTATATTTTCAGACTGAATTTAGGGAATGAGATAAATCTCAGTTATTCATGCCAGCCTACTTCAAGTTGGCAACTCAGTCTCCCAAATCACAACAACCAGAACATGCAGTTTTATGCAGAATGTCTATACAAGTAAACATGCTTACAGATGAATACAGATAGAAAGTGTTTTTTCATCATTACAAATAATTTTGTGCATTATTTAGAAATTCATTCATGACCTGTCAAGCTGCAAGGCAATTGGAGGTAGGCAATTAATTAAGAAATAATAGAAGACAGCAGAACAACTGTCTCAAGTCTAACTTACTCAGAGTAACACGCTTGGCATGAATTGCACAAAGCATGGCATCATTAAACAAATTAACCAAAAAAGCTTCTGCCGCCTGCATAGAAAAAGATCATCACTACTATGTACATGAACCATCAAAATGACTGAACAAACCAAATGCACAGAGTTTTTCCTACTAAAATTAAACACTACATGACTGAGAAAAATAGAGTTTCTCTCTTGGATTTCTATTTCAAGAAACTAGTTAGGAAAATTCACTTACCTCCTGAAGTGCAACTAAAGCTTCAGCCGTCCAACGAGTGACTTGTGTGGGCGCAAGACGGTAAGTTATAGCTCTTACCTAGGACAAATTATAGGGTTGTTAAAACTATCTGATTAAAACGAAGGCCATAACCATAAAAGTATTAAATAAGCTATGGGGAAAGCTTAACTAGTTCAAGAATGTGCAAGTCAAAAGTTCCTAACCAATAATTTTTAGAAATTTGTAGTTTGTGTGTGAAGAAACAAGAGAATTACATCTTACTATATCATGAAATTCAATCTGAATAGTGAATGTTCATAAACACCAGACAAACCCATTTATAGATGCAAACTTTACAATCTAATGCTATATGCACGAGATAGACAAATACTATGTGACTAAATTTAAGTCAAATGAAAGTTAACAAAATCCGGGTCTGTCACAAATTACTAAACAAACTTAATAGGTTTCCACAAATTGACATTCCACAACAAAGTTTCCTGAACTAGCAGTTCAACATTGGTCTTCTGAGTACAATAAATTCAACATTTACTATTAAAAAGTATATTAATAAGTAATTCAAAATCACATCAAACTATACATCTAACTCCATGAAATAAGAAATAGATTATATATATAGAGGGAGAGAGCAGACTTCTCTGATGAAGCTAGCAGCTGGAATGAGCAGATTACTAGTCTTCTGAAAATGCCGAATCTCACGAAGAGCCACCGTTCCCGGCCTGAAGCGATGAGGCTTCCTTTGCTGAGCTGGATTTCATATTTTTAATTGTTTCAAAATTAATAAAAATCCAAAATAAATATCATTATCAGTATAGACAGCAACTCAATTTACAATATATATATATATATATATATAACTCACATCTTGAAGCGTCTCTGTCTGTTCTTCTCCTGCTTGAACCAGGTGACTTCGATTTGTAGCGGAAAAATTATAAAATTGAAAATATATCAAAAAATACATTAAAAATTAGTCATTCCTTCAACTATAACTTTAGTTGCAGAGAAGATACAAGAAAACAAACTCATACAAAGTTTAACCCTAAATTTCTAAGTATTTCTACATAATCTTAGTATTTGTAGATAAAACATTTCTTTTGCTTCGGTTTCTTCGAATTTTCACAACACAATAGAATGATCAACAAAAACAAAAAAAAAAAAGGATGTGTTTGAGAGCTGAAAAAATGCAGCAAAATAAACAAGTATATAATCGGAGAGAGAGGTACCGAAGTGGTAGCAGGTGTTGATGGTGACGTGGCTGCAGCAGCTGTAGTTTGAGAGAGAGTAAATTAGGGTTTGATTGAGAGCGAAACTGACAAGCCCTAATTTGAACATAAATAAAACCGCTATTACACATAGATAATTACGTTCATACAGATATTATATGAATATATAAAATAAAGAGCGAGAGAGAGAGAGAGAGAGAGAGAGAGAGAGAGATCTGACCGGATTGCTTTCGAGTTCGGCTTCTAGGAGGAGCCGAGTGTTTGGTTCTTGCCATTGATCGACCCTGAAAAGCGAGCGAGTGAGAGACGGTCTCTGGCTCTCTCTCACTGCACAAAACAAAATCAACAGCTGCCCAATTTCAGAGAATTTCCCGCTTCCAATTTATTTTGAATTTGGCGTCCCTCCCCGTTACAACAACGGCTATCTCAGTAGATCACTGTCACGCCTTTTTTTTTTTTTTTTTTTTTTTAAAGAGAAACTTCGAAACATAAATTCTTCAGCTGTTTTTATGGGCCAAAGTCGGCCCGTCTAGGCCCCTCTAATTTGGGCCCAGTATTGTTTCGTTGCAACAACAACAAAATTTGCAATTTTGTGTTTATTACAGTTTTTTTTAATTACTTTTTATTTTTAATATTCAAGATTAATTTAAACTATTTAGATTAAAATATCATTGCTATTAACTAATAGTTTCAACCACCGTCCAATGTGATTTGATAATAAAGAAAATTCATTCAGATTAACATCAATTCATGTTCAGGTTATTTCCACCACACTCACATGTATTTATAAACAACTTGTAAGTGATGTATAATAGCATAGAGCCAACTGAATAATTACTTATTGTTGTTTAAGACTGAGAGGTCTATAATGTCGTTTAATTAATGGCATAACAAAATTGCACGGTCATGCAAACAAACACTAGGGTTGAATTTATTTAACAAGTCATGTGATTATATTTGTCAAGTTTCTTGCAGAGAATTCAAATGCTTATGCTTCACATGGAAGACGGAAACTTTGATGTTCTAATTCAATTCAATATGACCTTTACTGACACAACTTGCATGCCCATGTGCAGGTATTAGTGTTTAAGTGGCAAGGACTGAGACAACATTATTTGAAGCACATCTCCAGGACATCTAACAATTATAAAATGCAAATTAAGTAGCATAAAGAACACAGGTAAAGATTGTGGCGGACCGCAAATCATCTGTTTAGCGATATTATCCAAATCATTATGTAATCCTAAACGATTTCAATATAATAGGACCACGGAGTGCACAACTCACTAGTTAAGACTCTTAATTCCCGACCAAAACAGTTGCTTGATGTAGAAACAGGGGTGTAGATTTAAATACAGTAACTGATCTAGGGCTGTGATGGGGTAGGAGACGTTGGAGGCTTGAAATCCGGGTACTGCAACAGGGAAAGACACATAGTTGGTAAGCATTTGTCATCAAGAGAAAAGAATAGGAATAGACAATAAATGAGAGCAATGGAAGTAAGCGTTACATAGGGATATGGAGAAAGAGGTCTCGGAATTCCAGGAAGTGATTCTGCTTTAACTTCTGGTTTGGGCACTGAATTTATTTGGGAAGCTGGTTCTGCAGCTGCTTCTACTTTCGGCTCAGATGCAGCTTCTGCTTTCTGTACTGTACCATCAGAAGAAGCAGTCTCCGGACTTGCCTCAGCTGGTGCAGGAAGAGCCTTGTTGGTCACAGGTGATGGTAGAAGCGCACTACCAATTTGCTAAGATGCCCAAGCAGATGCGAACAGGAAATTAGTACAATGGCTAATAAGTAACATATAGTTGTAATACATAGAATTATTTGTATGCCAAAAATCTATCAATTTTATTTTATCTGTTAGAAGATCGATGATAAAGAAAAGAAACAGTCACCACAATTATATACTAAGTACCTTAAGCTCATCAACGAAGTCTTTGGGAGCGACCTTGGTGTTCAGGAATTCATCAACTTGTCGTAGTGTTTTTTTCCGATCCTGCCATGGAAGGCAATGCAGGATAAGTGAACTGAAACCTTTAGTTTTAGGATCTAAGGATCAGATTATAGTAATGTCATTGACAATAGAGTTTCAATTTAGTATGAATTTCCACATTTGATACATCAAGTTATGTATTAATGATGGAAACAAACCGTACTATGATCTAGGGCAATTTAATGACCTTCTGGTTGGAATCTTTATTACATCCAAATATATGAGCATTGTCGATGGCCACAAACCATCTGTCTGTCCAAAATTCAAGAAGAGAAATTTTAATGGAAAGTTTCAACAAGATACCTCATCAAACAGGAGTTTCTTGCTCACAATTTGAATAAGAGCAGCCGAACCCAAAACTTGCAGTATCGTTTCAATCTGGAAAAAGATACAGAAAAACCCAGAGTCGTCAGTCTCCAATAACATAAACGTGTTTACTGAACCAGAAGAACAAAACAGAAGACAGAAAAACTAGTTGAAAACAAGCGCAACGATCCAACCTCTGAAAATGCCAATAAACCTATTCCAGCAGCTGCAGCAACCCCAAAGGCAATGGATAAGCCATCAGCACCCTCCTGCACATTAATCTTCATGAGTATTATATGTTATTTTAATATCAAGGATAAGAGCTCCTCCTTTTCCAACAACTTCAAAACGCATAAACTTTGTTAAACCGACGCTTATGGGAATAGTACCCATTTTTTCCCTTAACTTTTCCGACACTGAAAAAGCTTTAGCATAGTTTTCATGCTAGAAAGTTAAATTTTCTGTCAGACCCAAAGGTGCATATCACTAAAATCTTAATAGTATATGAGCAAATAGAAAAACTGCAAATCATACCCCAATTGCACTGCTTAAAGTTTCTGTCAGACCGCTAAGATCAAGACTCAAAGCATTCTTTGGTGCTGTCCAAGGAAGACCGCTATTCTGCAATATTAGAATACATCTCAGAGTTTCAAAAAGGAATTTGAATGCCATGATTGCGTACATAATAAAATTGCAGGAAGGGCATATACCAGCCATCCACGGGGTCCTTCAGCTCCATCTTTTATTGCATATGCTGCTTTAAATCCATTTGCTGTGACCAACTCCACAACCAATTCAGAGTTCCCATCAAATCTGGCTTTCATCACAGATTTAGCAACATCAACTTCATATGTTAATTTTCAGAACAACAAAAAGACTAAGAGAAGGATAAAGGAAACATATGCACTGCATCGATGTGACGAAAAATTGCCAATGAGAGTGAATTTGAATGGTAAATTAGTTATTTAGAGCCTAGTCCCTGAAATAAAATCACAATAGGGTGCTCCAAGGATGGAAGCTAGAACAGAAGTCAGCGTTAATGCTGTTTTACCCATTAATCACTACCAGATCTGTTTGGTTAAAGATTATATGATTTTTCGCCAAGTGCACTCATCAAATAGCAATTATGTTGAGAAAAACACAAACACTTGAAGGAGCACATGGTTTGATGAAAAAGTAGTCTTGTAAGAGAAAATAAATATTTATAACTAATCATGCCTCATGATCCAACACCTAAATGGCATGATTAGCTTCGGATAGCCAGAGAAAAATGGTTTTGAGGGCACCGAACTGGTAGAGGTTTTGAACCTAGGATTGCAGGCATGATTTCTGAAAAGCACCCCTGAGTTATGAGAGTGCATCCTGGGCTGTTTCAAACCACTAAGAAGTTCGGGATTCAGAATAGTGTTCAGAAAATCCTCATCAATCCCAATAAATTTGATTAATGGGACTTTTAAGTGAACTTATTTAATCATTGCAATATTACATTTTACACATAAAAAGGGGTAAACTTTACATATAGGAGATCGATGCAGATCATCAACTACAGCTTGCTGCTAGATAGTCTATGGATTCTAACATAGCCTATGAAGATTTATGTTACATGAACAGTATGATAAAGAAATGTAAAATTGTTCCACCAGAAAGTCCTCCCTTCATGATGGAAATCGAGGAATCAAGACTGCAGATCCTTTGAGCATCATTGGAGGACCTATGACAAAAGCTCGAGCTAAGAGGATGAAAGAAGCTTTGGCTAGGTTGGCTCAAGGCACTTGGACCAAGAGTTTTGTGCAACAAGACTTGGAAGACTTGGAGAGGACACCTTCAACATATCATTTGTGTTCAAGTCGAGGGTGTTTGGAGGGTTGGTTTGTGACCAAGGACATGGGTGCAAGTCGCCATGTCCCAACTGAAGTTGCCAATCAATTCCAGGATGCATCGCAACTTGTGTCACTCGACTTCACCAAACACACGTCGCCAAACGCTGATCGCCGTTTTATTACTAAGCACATTTTTGAGCATTTCGCGACCCCGATACCACAAATCATCTTTTGCAATCGCCTTTAGTGATCAAACGTCACACGTATGAAATTATGATAGTTCGTAAGGTTTTTCTTTGTAAGCTTATAAAAGGCATCATAAACTCATTTCATTCGGTTTTTAGTCGACAATTATTATTGAAAACAGTGTGTTTACACTTTGTTCTTCGTGAAAGTATGAAGAATTCATCAAGAGTTTAATCTTGATTTATCCTTCGACTTATCTCTCTCAATTTCCTTCTATTCTAGAGAGTGGCGTTGTTTCTATTGCTTTGGTCCATATATTGTTATTCATTGGATCAAGGTATCATTCTTTTATTTTTGTTTATTTATTGAACTAATTGTCTTGGGAGTTTGTGATTTAATATATTGATAACGGTTGTCGTATTTATATATGTGGTTTGTATCAAATTTGGTATCAGGGCTGTTTTTATGTAAGATAGGCATCCTATAGCTCATATTAGTGAGAAATTGAGTAAAACAACATTAAATTATCCCGTATATGACAAGGAGTTGTATACTTTAGTTAGAGCCCTAAAAAATTGGCAACATTATTTGTGACCCAAGGAGTTTGTAATCCATATTGACCATGAGTCCTTAAAACATTTGAAAGAATAAGATAAGTTGAGTAGGAGGCATGGGTAAAGTTCATAGAAATGTTTCCTTATGTGATTAAGTATAAGTAAGGAAAGGAAAACGTTATAGTTAATGCATTATCTTGTAGGTATATATTGAATTCTACTTTGAATGTAAGATTGTTAGATTTTGAGCATATTAAGGAATTGTATGTGAATGATCCTGATTTTGCTACCGTGTATGTTGCTTGTGAGAAGGCTTCATTTGGTAAATTCTATAGGCATGAGGGATATTTATTTAGAGAGAATAGGTTGTACATTCCTCAAGGGTCTAGAAGAGAATTGCTTGTTAGAAAGGCATATGGGGGTGGTTTAATAGGATACTTTGGTGTTAGGAAAACTTTAAATGTGTTAAATAAGCATTTCTTTTGGCCGCACATGAAGAGAGATGTTGAGCGAATTTATGAGAAGTGCATAAGATGTAGGAAGTCTAAGTCTAAAGTTTTGCCTCATGGTTTGTATACACCTTTGTCTATACCTAGTGAACTTTGGATTGATATTTCTATGGATTTTGTATTAGGTTTACCTAGATCCAAAAGGGCCAAGATTCGGTATTTATTATGGTTGATAGGTTTTCAAAGATGGCTCACTTTATACCATGTCACTAGATTGATGATGCCACACACGCTGCTGATTTATTCTTCAAGAAAATTGTTCGAATTCATGGAGTACAGAAGAGTAGTGTTTCCGACCGAGATGTTAAGTTCTTAAACCATTTTTAGAGGTCTTTGTGGGGAAACTAGGAACAAAGTTGTTGTTTTCTACTGCTTACCATCCGCAAATCAATGGACAAACGGAAGTGGTCAACAGGACTTTGAGTACTTTGCTATGTTCCATAATTCAGAAGAATTTGAAGAATTAGGAGAATTGCTTACCACATGTAGAGTTTGCTTACAACAAGGAGTTTACATTCCGCTATTGGATATTCACCTTTCGAGATTGTGTATAGGTTCAATCCACTTACTCCATTGGATTTGATACTTTTACCTATGGAGGTGAGAGCTAATTTGGATGAAAAAAAGAAAGTTGATTTTGTTAATCAACTACATGAGAAAGTGAGGCAACATATTGAGAGAAGGGCTGAGCAATATGTTTCTCAAGCTAATAAAGGGCAAAAGAAAGTTGTGTTCGAGCCGGACGATTGGGTTTGGGTGCATATGCACAAGGAGAGGTTTCCTGAGCTACGGAAATCTAAGTTGCAGCTGCGTGGAGATAGTCCATTCCAAGTGCTTGAACGCATAAATGATATACAAGATAGACTTACCAGGTGAGTATAACGTTAGTGCTACTTTTAATGTTCTGATCTTTCTTCTTTTGATTTTGATGCAGGAGTAGATTTGAGGACAAATCTTTTTGAGGAGAGAGGGAATGATAGAAATCAAGGAATCAAGACTGTGAATGATAGAAATCATTGGAGTACCTATGATAAATGCTCGAGCTAAGAGGATAAAAGAAGCTTTGACTAGATTTGTTCAAGGCAATTGGGCAAAGAGTTTTGCGCAACAAGACTTGGAAGACTTGGAGAGGACATCGAGACTTCAACATATCATTTGTGTTCAAGTCGAGGGTGTTGGAGGGTTGGTTCATGACTAAGGTCATAGGTGCAAGTCGCCATGTCCCAACTGAAGTTGCCAATCGATTCCAGGACGCATAGCGACTCGCATCACTCGACTTCGCCCAATGCATATCGCCATCGTTGATCGCCGTTTTATTATTGAGTTCATTTTTAGCGTTTCGCGAACCCGATATCGTGAATCACGTTTCATGATTGCCTTTCGCAATCAAACATCAGACGTATGAATTAGGATAGTTTGTATGGTTTTTCATTGTAAGCCTACAAAAGGCTTCATAAACTCGTTTCATTCAATTTCTAGTCAACAATTATTATTGAAAACATTGTGTTTACAATTTGTTCTTCATGAAACTATGAAGAATTCATCAAGAGTTTAATCTGGATTTATCTTTCAACTTATCTCTCTCAATTTCCTTCTATTCTAGAGAGTGGCACCATTTTTATTGCTTTGGTTCGTGAATTGCTATTCATTGGGTCAAGGTATCATTTTTTATTTTTGTTTTATTTGCTGAATTAATTGTCTTGGGGTTTGTGATAACAGGTGTGGTATTTCTATACAGGTTCGTATCACTTCATCTTCACTTATTTGAACTAACTATTGATTAGAGGAACAAATCATACACAACATTGTGACTGGGTTCAGGATCTTACTTGTCTAGAACGAACAATGTAGTATTTTCTGGCTCCTTGAACTTCAAAGACAGCTTCTTCAAGAACCCCGGCTTGTCTTCACCTTTGTAGACAATTGACACAGGCTTCTTCCCAAAACCCCGGATATCAGGACTCCCCACTTTTCGAAACTCCACAGGAGCTCTAAGATCAAGCAACTGGGCACTCCCATCCTCACCCAACTTTGCATAAGCAATCCTTGCAGACTCAACACCCCAAGGCTTTGGCTTCTTTAGAAGCTGAGACAAAACCAATGGAACCGTCAAGATGGTCACCCCACCAGCTATAATTGCAGGATTCTCTGTCCCAAAAGCAATAACACTATCAAGAATCCCATTTGCATCAAAATCAGATGAGAAGGACCCTGTTGACTGCTGCAGTGCTTCCTCATATGTTAAAGCTTTAGCTAAACCAGGACCAAAAATTGAAGATAGTAGCATTAAGCCCCCATGAACACTCCTTTTTAGACACTCCCTTAAAGTTGGTGGGTTGGCGGTAAAAGAAGCAGAAGCTGAGAGCTTTGGTAGAGAAATGGCGCGTAGTGATTGGATTTTTCTGGGTTCTGTTCTTATATCACAAAGAACTGACAAAGGTGTCAAACCAGCTACATTGAGGGCCTCCATAGCATAATTATATAGTCACAGAATCTTTGCTGGGAATTCAAAGAAGTGAAGAGAAAGCTTGAACCACCATGTTATACAGAATTTGTTTTGTTTTGTTTTAGGATGTGATGGAGAGTGGAGCAAAGGCCAGAGGATGACAAGCCTTAGCTTCAATGTGTGCAAATTTGGCTGTCCTGCTTTCAGTGGGGAAGGTGGTGACGTCGAATGAGATATTAGATGTACACCAATCATATAACGGCATGTGGAAAGATAGATGAGGAGGATGTGATACTTCTAGATTGCTTGATGACTTTAATGGGTTTTACGTTGTTGTGTGGCTGAGAAACGCTTGAAGAGAGTTGTCAAGTCTCGTCGCCAGTACATGTACTGTGCAACAGAACCTAGACAGTAGTACCAGAAGGCGTTAACGTGTTAAATTCCTGCTAAAATGAGTACTAAACATAATTTCAAGTTCATTATCTTTAAAAGAGCCGAATCATCGAGTCAGGTCTATCGCGACAGGCACACAACCCTCGGCGTTGTGTCAACTTACCCAGTATTCTAATCGAGATGACTCAGCTATAAACAAATGTTGAAAGAAAGAACTTAATTGAAGCCTTTACTTGCAAATGAAATTTTACTCGAGTCAAGATTACAGATCAGGAATATTTCAGAAATCCTCAATTTATGTCCAAGTCTGATTGCAGCTTCATCGAGTCAACTTGTGATTTCAAATCTTACGTTTATTCAAAAAAAAAAATTCCCATTTCATCTCCTAAAGCAGATCAATTAATTAATCTTGCCTCAGTGGAATCACTCAGGTGCTTTGATAAGGGCTTGGTTGATGAATTTTCAAATGTTTCCATAGTAGCAAGAAAATTACATTAAAATCAACAATATAACAACGTTACTTTTTTTGTTTTTTTGGGGCTATCTTTACATGAACGTTATACCGTACACCATTGATCCAAATGATGGAGATGTTGCCTCCAAAAATTGCCGCCCAACATCAACCCAAGAACTATCAAACATCCACGGCAACAGTTTGATGGTAAGTGACCAAATATGCATATGTTAAAGATTGATGGGATGAAAAATTTAATAATGATTGTTTAAACTGCTATGAGATTAAACAAAATTTGCTCCATTCCATCATATTACACTATATAAGAAAATTAAAAAAAAAAAAAAATAGAATGGGTTACAGAAGATCAAAAAAGTAATCCAAACCTTGCCCAATTTCCCAAATGGAGATGCCAGTTCCCCGCAAACGAGCTTCCTCTAGCCTCATCGAAACTGACAACAATGAAGGGTAAAACACTGCATGTTGGGCATGGTTATCATCAGAATAGTAGAAAAAATGCTCCCCGCTGTTCCTTTCCCACTGGAACGCAGGCCTGTGCTTCTCCAATAAATTGACGTAATCCCTTCCGGTGATCGCTCCTCCACCACCTTCTCCTGCAATTCAATTTATATTCGAATGAGAGCTAAATATGTCAAGTTATAAAAGAAACCAATCCAATACAATTCACATAATGAATCAGTTAAAAATATATAAAGCATAACCCTCTTAAAAATTTTTTATTTAGCACAAGATTGAGTGCATGAAATTTAGGAGATTCATATACCATACATAAGTAATTATATGAGCTAAATCCATAAAAATTTCATCTATATAAGTTTGTACATGAGGGGAACAGATAGAACAAGAAATACCTTTTGAAAGTATGAAATCATTTCCATAGAAATTGATGCCAAGAAATATCTTCCGGGCTACACTCTGAGCACCTTCACTGGGGTTCCCAAGTAGAAGCTGAAGGGTGAGACGTATCCACTGCAGAGGTGCATTTGGACCAGGATTATAAGGACCTGAAAAGTCATAAGTCATTAACGAGAAACCATCTACAACATCACTTAAGCTCTGAAGATCCTGAGGCCCAAAGTCATGCGCTTGGAGCTTCTCTGAATGTGGTGGACCTATGACATAGACCAACTGCAGATGTTGCTTACTTTTCCTCACTGAGCTCACAGAGTGCAGTGCCCGTCCAAGTTGTTTTATGAACTCCAGTGCCTAAGTTATTTAAAAAAAAAAAATTGTTAAATTTCACAGATTGGACAACACAAGGCTAGGTTGATGGAAGAATAAAGCTAGAATTTGAAAAACTATTAACAGAAACTCCAGCTAACTACTTGTCAAAAATATACATCCAAACCTTTAAACTTTTAAATCGAGAAGCAATATGATACTTATACATAAGCAATTACCATATTCCGCATGTCTGGATCATGCAAAATACCATAAGCTGTCCACCTAGACCAAGACTCTAGCACAATACCATCATAGTCCATTTCCCTGTGCATCAAGGAGAGAACCCACAACAAAACCAAAGCAGAAAAAGATCAGGACAAGCAAAAAGGGATGAAATTTTTGAAAGCTAAAGGAGACTGAATGCGGATTCATTAATAAAAATGGTATTACCCAGCACATTTTGACTCAAAGACAGCACTAAAAACATAAAATATATCCAAAAATCTTCCACAAATAGCCATGTAACCAGTTCATTACAACTAAAATTATATAAGGACTCTGCAAGCACAAATTTAAGTAACCAGATTTTGGACAACTTGAAACTTGTGAAAAATTTTCAAGATTTAAGAAGTCTGAAAGTCCAGCTAGTTAAGTTATTAATCAAATTTGTAGCCCAACTTAAATCAAATGCTTTTAGCAGTTTTGGAGTCAGGTTGGGTATAATTATTCTTCAATGAGTAAAATTTTATATTATTTAAATTTTCTTCACACAAACTTCTAAAGTACATGTACATGTGGATTGCCTAAATCAACAATTTTATAACACGACATGAATCACCACAGTGGCAATCCTGATTAAGTATGGAGTCAATCATCTGTGTGCAACACAAGCTTCTATGTATCCTCATAATGAAAGCTTTATGTCTGCACAGACCAACATCACTTTTAATGATTGTAAAACCACAGAATACAGCTAAAGTCTAAAAAATAATTATAATTGTAATATAGACTTAATGACAAAAAAGCCCTAAATCGAAGAGTAGATATATAGAAGAAAAAAAAAAAAGGAATTGGGGCTTACTTGCACTCCGTTAATATAAGATCAATTGCTTTATCCCTCAGCTTCTTCTTTCTAAGCAGCTCCTTTGGTAATGCTTCCAGAACAACTCTAGGTACCACCTATTTATCAGAAACAGGTTTATCATCGTAAGATTTTAATGAGCCAAGCAACTTTGCAGAACGTATGAATAGAAAACTTAATCATAAGTTCTTGACAGAAGACAATGTTCTCCACAAGTGATAAACAAATTCCAACCACTTGATAAGTGTGTGTATCAAACACGGCTTAAAAATAAAAAGGAACAGGTCTTTTAAATTACCAAAGCTTCTCCGGACATTCTAAGCGCAGAGATCCATCCTGTATCAGCATTATGTCTCCCTTCCAGTACTAAGCTGTTTCCCTGGCTGCCAACAGAAAAAATAAAAGGTACAGCACTCAAGCAAAAATATTACAAGATAAACAATTTCTCTTTTCCTTTGTTTACTAGTGCTCAAGTATCATAAACAAAATTTTCAACTTCATTTTCTTATTCATGTTTCCAATAATCAGGCATTGAACATACCTCTTAAGATCATACCAGACAGGCGACAAGTGTGTGAATTTAGTGTTGAACCTCTTGGCCATTTCATAGCCCTTGGAATTCCTGCATTGTTTAGCATTAAACCAAGGAATAGAAATGGAAACTAAAACCATCACAACACGCACATTGCAAAAACATAAAATCAATCAGAGCCATTACAAACACAACAACACAATCATAAGATTCATAACAAAAAGGTCTGCCATAAATAAACACATTACTCGTCTAAAAGTGGACCAACCATGGAGTGATGTAGGCCAATACAGGATACGTGTAGTGCTGATGAGACGTATTCTCCGAGACTTTTGAATTCTCCTAAAATAATCAAAATTTTGATCAACAAAACAGTTTGTGTACGAGATCGATGGTCATATATATATATATATATATATATATATATATATATATATATACACACACGCACACTAGGCTTACATTGAGGATTTCTTGGTAGGTCACATCAGTTTTGACGAGTCCACGCAGGTGCGCCTGGGATACGGTACGGCTCACGGGAGCCGACTTTTTCACGTAATAGAAGAGTACTGACAGCGCGGGAATCACGACGATGCATAAGAGAACGAAACTGGTGACAAGCTTCCGATCAGAAGCTGAGTCACCGGCTCGGTCAGCTCGAGTGGTTGTGGCTGCTGCGAATGGGTCCTTTCGCCTGTCAAGACCCGGGCCGACCCTACGCTCTCGCCTCTTCGCCATTTTGTATAGTCTTTAGCGTCTGCTGAGTCACGTCCGACTCAAAAAATCCAATTGAATCTCCGGTAGAAGAACCGGTGAGTGAGTGAGGGCCTTTTGTTAGCTACTAACTTCAGTCAAAACGACGGAGTAAGTGCACGACTGGGTTCCGGGTTAACCGACCCTAATCAATTATAATCGGATTTGTACCGCAAATCATCCGAGGTATTATCCTCATTTCATATGTCTTCAAAGATATTTCGAGTGCTGCCATTAATCCGAGGGATATTATGAAAATACCCATAAAAGTAAATTAATCATGAAAGAACCCCAATTTTTTTATTAGATAAATTGTTCTCTACCATCTAAAAAACTTAACCGGTGTTAAAAATGATAATCTAATAAAATAAATAAAATTTTAAAATGAGAAAAAATTGTTAAAAAATTAATATTATAATTAAAAAATAAAAATAAAAAACCACTCTATTAACTCTACCCATATCGCACGCCTCCCCCTCATCTTCTTCTTCCACTTATATTATCGCTACTGCCACCAACATCCACCGTCAAATGCCTATGGCATACCTATCTTCACCCATCGCCGTCGATTTTGATGCACTCATCCCATAACTTGCCGTTTTCCCTCTCTCTTTCATTGTTCTCTCTCCCATCCCATCTCACCTCTCTCTCTCTCTCTCTCTACCAATGACTGTGATTTAGGTGGGCGATGTTGGTTTAGGTTTGTTTGGGGTTGATGGTGGTTGTGGAGTTAGGGTTTGGATTTGGGTTTGATTGGATTTTGACTATGGTGGTGGTTATGTTGGGGTTTGGATTTAATCATGTTTAACTGGTAATGGTAATGTTGGGGTCTGAGTTTGACTGGGTTTAACGATGGTAGTCATGTTCATTCGGGTTTGTTGTTACCAATTGGTAGTTCTGTTGGGGTTTGAAAGTCGTTGGGTTTTCAGGTTTGTGTTTTCGACGGTGATAGGGTTTGACAGCTATTAGATTTATGAACAAAATCTCAGATACCGATTTGAGTTTTTAATTTTGGTTTTTATTTTATTTTTAGTTTTGGTTTTTGATTTGGATCACTTGATTTATTTTTTATTTGGGTTTCTAATTTGGTTTTGTTCAAAGGTGTGAATTTGGTATGTGTTTTGCGTTCAAAGATGGGTTTTTGTGTTTTGTGTTTTTTGTGTGTTGTTGATGAATGGGCGACAACGATGACGAGATGGTGGTGGTGGGTGAAGCAGAGGCTAGAGAGGGGGGACTTGAAAGAGGCGTCTGGGGTGTAACGTCCCGAATTTCTCCTATTTAAGAGAAATGAAAATATATCCGGAGAATAATATTTTCAGAATGAATAGTAGTTTTTCGGATGAATAGTATTTTCGAACAAAATAGAGTTCGTGTGAATAGTAAATTTTTTGAAAGCGGATCCTGAAGTCAAAAAGCTCCAGAATAAATAATAGAGTCTAAGGAAACTGAAACGAATTAAAAATGAGTTTGTTTGAGGTAAAATAGGACAGTTTCTGGTACGGCTGGCAATTTGGAATCCGACACGACGGGTCGACACGAAACCGACACGATTATTACGGGTTAGGGTTGAGCATTAACAGGTTGGATAAATAAACGGGTCAATCCGTCTAACCTGTTTAATTATCGTGTTGAGTTCGTGTTCTATTTAACGGGTTACAGGTTGACCCGTTAAATAAGAATAAATAGGTAATTTTATTTTAGAATGGTAGTCATGTAATTTTAGTGGTAGGTATATATATCCTTCAAAGTTCAAACTCTAACCTAAATACAAGTCTCCAAACTTCATCTTTACATTTCATCTCATCACAAATTGTCGCGTAGTGGTAAAATTTTATTGGTTTTGATAAAATATTTGTTAAAATATTTTTTTCATGTATAAATGTATAATTTCCTAATTAGTTAACTTTTAATTATTATCTTTTGGCAAGTTTAGTTTGACGGATGCAATTAACGCTTGATGTTGTTTTTCTATTATAAAAGACTACATTTGCGAATATATTTTTATATTGTTTTTTTTTTTTTAATATGAATGACTATATTTGTAAATATATTTTTATAATCATCTTTGTAAACATTTATATTTTTATGGTTTGGATTATATTTGTGGATAATTGTATTTTTTAGGTCTTATGCATCTTTATTTTAATTTTATTTTTTATTAAATCTATATTAAAATTTAAATATATTAACTATCATTAAATGAGTCATAAACGGGTCGATTAAACAGTCATTATTCGTGTCGGTTAAACGGCTCACTAACGGGTTGGTTAAATAGGTCATTAACGGGTCGTTGAACGATCTGTAAAGAAACAGGTTAACCGGGTCGTTTTCATGTCGATCTATTAGTAATCGTGTCGTGTTCAGGTTGAGGGGTTCAACCCATTTCTTTATCGGGTCGTGTTTGGATCGTATCAAAAATTTTCGGGTCGTGTCCAACCAAACTCGTCAACCCGAATTACCACCCTTAGTTTTCGGATCTAATCAAAAATTCGGAAAGATTTTCGAAAAATTTGAAAATTTAGATAAGTTTCAGAATTAGTTTTAAAATGCTCAAGAAGTATTTTAAAAACTCAAATGACACTTTCGAATGAGATTCAAATAGAAATAGAATCAATCCAAAAATCGTTAGAGACGATTAGTGAATTAAGCAGAAAACCAAAAAGGGACATGAAATGACTTTTAAAAGTCACCGATGTTACTAAAAGTATGTAGGCAGTTCGAATATAGGTATCGATGAATTTTGAAAAGATTTCGAAAAAGTCTCTGAAAAACCGAAACTGGGCATCCCGGAAAAGTCAAAAATAAAAAAGAATAAAGAAGGGATAAGGATGAGAAAAGCAACCAATAAAAATGTGTAGTGGCATTGTGAATAAAGAGGGGGACACTTGTTAAGTTTTTAGGAGTGATTTTTTTGTGATTTTAGGGACTTTTGGAGGGTAAAATGGTCATTTGGTGGATTATATATAAAGTGAGAAGCATGAGATGAAGAGGGAGGTGGTGTAGGTTGGCAAAATGAAGGGAAAAACCAGAAAATGAGATGCAGCTTGTGGAAGAGAGAAAAAGTCGAGAGAGGAAGAAGAAATTGCCGTGAAAGAGGAGAAAGAAGAAGAAGAAGAAGAAGTGATCTACTATCTCTAACCTCTCAATTCCATCAAGTTTATCCAAGGAAAAGTGATAGTAAATGGAATTTGAATTATGTTTAATTGATGGATTTTTTTTAGTTTAGTAATTCCATGAATTGTAATGAATTTTATAGTATGATTGGAGGTTGTGCATCATTAAATTTAGCTTGGAAAGGAAAGGAAGCATCAAATGATTTTGGATTAAGAAACTAGTGATATATAAGTTAGGTTTGATTGTAGAGATTTAATGAAATTTGATAAGTTTTTATTTTTAAGGCATTAGTGATAAAAGTGAGGATTATTTGAAGTATTTGTGCATTATTTTGAGCTTGGAATGAATTTGATAATTTAGTGATGGTTTTTGTTAGTAAATGGTCAAATTGGAAATATGGATGTAATGGTATTATATTAATGCATGGAGGAGATTATATGAAAGTTTAGGTTGATAGAAATAATTGTTGGAAAGAAAAATTAAGAAAATCAAATGAGTAACATTATGTTAATATGTGGATCATTTATGTTAAATATGTAGATTGTATGGATTTTAATGTTTGAATGGTTGGTAGGAGGTTTTGGAATGAAATTATGTTGGTGGGGATCAAAATAATGGAAGAGAAATGAAATGGGGAAGTTGGATGTTGGTTTTGATTAAGGTCAAGAATGGGTGTCTAAAATAGTTAGCCAATCATTTTGATGTATTTTAGTGATATTTAGATGTGTTTGAATGCTTTGGTGCAAGGGATATTAAATGAAATGGATGTGAGAATATTATTTGGAAATAGGATGAAGTGGTGTATATTTAAGTTCGTATATGAACACATTGTGGTTTTGCATGTGTTGAAGTGATTTTAATGTTTGAATGAGTTGTTGAATGTTTTGGGATGAATTGGAATGGTTAGAATCAAATAAGTGGAGGGAAAAAAATTAAAATGAAAAGTTTGAATGTAAAGTTAGAGTTTGATTTATGAATTTGATGAAATTAAAATTTATTTTGTATTTTAAAACTTTGGTTGAATAATTAAGGATTATTTAAATCATTTGTGTGTGAGTTATAAGCTTGGAATAAAGTAAATAAGTTGGTTGTGTGATATACTAATATATGACTAAACATAGAAAAGTTTATGTAATAGAATTAATTTGATAGTTTGATGAATTTAGGTGGCAATTTAAGTGAATTGAAATGAATTTTTTGAAAAGAAAATCAAAGGAATGAAATGATGAATAACTATACTAGTGTAAGGATCAATTATGTTACCTATGTGTTGATACTGGTTTTTTTTTTTTTTTTTTTTATGTTTGAATGAGTTATATGAGATTTTGGAATAAATTTAATTTGAAGTGTGATTGTGATGTTGTTAGTGTACACATATTCTCAAATTTGATTTTATTAGTAACTTAAAAATTTAAATTTTGTTCGATAACTTGATGATTTTGTTATTTTGATGTGATGATTTGATATAAATGATATTTATGGGTCTTTGGAGTGTTGATGGAATGGATTTTATGATGAAAAAATCAATTGGAACAAAATTTTACAAAAAAAATCCTACCCTAGACCGAATGTGTTAGAAATGGTCCTAAGGGCATCTTTGTCATTTCAAGCTTATTTATGTGATAAACGAATAATATCCGAATGATGTGAGTGATGATTTATGAAGTTGAAACAAAATTTGAAAATCTACACCCCTTTGATCGAAGGTATGTTAGAGAAGAACCCAAGGGTAATTTTGTCATTTCGCTTCCAATAACGTGTTAATTACATAGTGATTTGATGATATGTGTGATGAATTATGGTTTCGAAGAGATAAATTCGAAAACTACCTCTTGGGGCTGAATGAAAATGTGAAAAGAAATGATGTTGTGTAATTAAGTTTTGATAGTAAAATCAAGGGCAAAAGGGTCCTTTGGTAATGGTCAAGAGGGAAGTTTCGAAAGGTTTCGAAAAACGAAAATAAACAACGATGTTCGATGTTTAAGCGACTTTAAAAAGTTTAATCAAATTGATAAAATTTCGTAATTATTGAAAAATATTGAGAACCTGAGTAAATCTATACATTGATAGGTGGAGATTGGAAATTGGTATACCAAGAGAGAAATATTAGCAGTACTGCACCATTATGATTGTATACCGATGTTGATTCAAGAACCTTGAGAGGCACCGAGTGTTCGGCTCAGAAATCAATACGATTGTGAAATTGAGATCCGGTGGGCAGGCATCGAGTGTCCAATGCTGAAGGGAAATATAAAATCCATGATATGTGAAATGTGATCCGGCGTGTAGTCACCGAGTGACCAATGTCGGAGAATGTGACATGTCAATAGGGTGATTATAGCAGTACTACACCGATATGCTTATAAACGTTGATATTGAATTTGTGGACCTTACGAGACATCGAGTGTCCGGTCCTAGAATTTGTGTATTATATGAAACGTGCTCTGGCGGGTAGTCACCGAGTATCTGATGTCGGGAGAAACGTGAAACCCAATTTTCAGTCCATGATATCGTGTCAATATTTACAAAAGGCACTGAATACTATTAAAGAAAAATCATGTTGACATGTTTGAAAATGAAAATAAATGTGTTTATGCGTGTAGTGAATGAAAATTTGAATTCTTTGCAAATTGATCTGCAAAATTCGAAAATTGTGAAATAATGATTTATCACTTGTATCTGAGAAAAAAAAATATATATATATTACATGAAAATCGTGTAACTATGTTGACAAACGATTTTTATGAGTTTTATATACGTAATTGTTAGTATGTGCTTTCATTGAGGTTTGTTATAGTAATTGGAAGAAATCGTGTTGATATGTTTGAGAACGTCTTTTATATATGTGGTTTTATTAATAAAGTGATTTTCTTACGTATTATTTTAGTAGTATTTTGAGAAAACGTAAAAAGATTATGTTACCCTGTGACATTTTCGTGGAATGAGAAATTTTAAATATTCGGTTTATATATATAATTAGTGGTAAAATGACTTATGTATGAATCTTAATAAAAGTTTGAGCATTTTGGAAGTTTGATTCTTGATATGCTTGAAAATGAATTTCATGTGTTTTATACGTGAAATTATTAATAAATGAATCTATTTGTGAAGTTTGATAACCGCTTGAGAATTTTAAAAATTTTATTTATAATACGAGATTCTTGATGAAATGATAACTGTAAAAAGTGTGTACACTTATTAAGTAGAAATGTTAAGCGTATTGGATTTTTTACGCGTAGGTTGAGAATTTGGGGCCCTATAGATAGAGGCAAACAAGAAGACAATTGTCGCGTTTCCTGCGAGTCACATCTCTCCACATTGAGGGCAGATATTCTTTTGATATTGTATATTTATGCCTAAGTATTTTAACGTGGAAGAATTACATATGTATTTGTTTATACGATATTTTATAAATAATAATGTATATAAATCGTAGAAAAAGTTTTTGGTTTGTAAAATAATTTTGTAAAGAAAATTCTTATTTACCATTTGATTTGTATTTAATTTTGATGGATTTGATTTTTTATTAAATATTATGTTTATAAATGTTTGTGTGGTGAAGTAATTTTGGAGTCGGATGGAAGGTTCGAAATGGAAGTTGAGAAAATGTATGTATTTTAGAAGTGTTTCTTATGAAATCTGTAGGTTTTTGTAAATTTGGATTTTCAGAAAAATAGATGAAACTCTGCCGGATTTTTTATAAATTAAAATAAATGAATAAAGAAAATTTTCGAGAAAAAAAAAATTTATAGTGCATATATGTAAAATAATAACGAATAAACTGATTCAGGTAGCATCATTCGACTCGAGTTTCCATCAAAATGAGAATCAGGTGGAGGGTGTTACATGGGAATCCAGAATTTTGGGTTTCAGGCTTTCAGGCTTTCAATTGAATTCAAGATTTCCAACAGAAAACCAAAATAAAAAAAGACGAGAGAGAAGAACTGAAAATGTATTTTTGTATTTTGATTTTTTTTAATTAATATTATTATTTATTTAAAGGTATTTTAATCATTATAATGTTTGGAGGGTATGGAGGGTATGATAGAGATTTTATATAATCTTGATAAAGGTATTTTGATCATTTTATGAATTTAGATGGAAAATATTAATTTTTTAGATAGAAAGTTAAAGGTAGCAGACGGTTCATCTAATAACAAAAATCAGAATCCTTTTACGATTAATTTACTTTTTAAAAGAAATTTTCATTATATTTATTAATATTAAGAGAAATTTTAAATAATATAAAATTATAGATAGTAGAATAGATATTTTCATGAATTAGAATAGATTTTTTTGGGATAATGGCTATTAGGAAATTACGTCATCTTCGTCCGGTGGACAAAATGGGAAAGCTGAGGTATCTCTTTGCATAAAGGGTTTTGTCCATAAACCCTAAATTGTCTTATTGTCCAATTTCAATCTACAGAACCAGTTTGAGTCTATTAAATTGAGTCCAAGCAAACCCAGGTAATTCTTCCTTTCAAATCTCACTTTATACACATTGTTCTGCTATTTTAATTTACATTTCTCTGTTGTATAAAAAATGGAGCCAAAGCTATTGCTTTCGTCTGCTAAAGCAACAACATCCACGTCTTTACCTTTGTTTCTCTCATACAAGCCTGCTTTTGTTGAAAAGCCCAAATTTTGTGTGAAGTCCCATCTCTCGCTCTCAACAATACAAGCAAAAAAGTCTCAGTTTTTTGGAAAAGGTTTGGTTTTGACGGATAAAAATGGTTGTTTTGGTTATGTTAGAAAAACCCATGTCCCATTTGAGCCAGTTAGAGCTGCTGTGAAGAGAAGGAAAGAGCTTCCTTTTGATAATGTGATTGAGAGGGACAAGAAGCTGAAACTGGTGTTAAAGATTAGGAGGATTCTAGTGAGTCAACCTGATAGAATTATGTCACTTAGGCAATTGGGTAAGTTTAGAAGAGATTTAGGTCTCACGAAACAGCGTAGATTTATTGCCTTGTTGAGGAAATTCCCCGCAGTGTTTGAAATTGTAGAAGAAGGGATTTATTCATTGAGGTTCAAGTTGACACCCGAAGCTGAAAGGTTATATTTGGAGGAGACGAAAGTTAGGAATGAAATGGAGGATTTGTTGGTTACTAAGTTGAGGAAATTGTTAATGATGTCCTTGGAGAAGCGGATTTTGTTGGAGAAAATTGCTCATTTGAGGACTGATCTAGGGCTACCTTTGGAATTTCGTGACACTATTTGTCATAGGTACCCACAATATTTTCGTGTTGTTGCAACTGCGAGAGGCCCTGCATTAGAGTTAACTCATTGGGATCCTGAGCTAGCTGTGTCAGCGGCTGAGTTGTCTGAAGAGGAAAATCAAGCGAAGGAGTTGAGGCAGAAGAATTTGATTATTGATAGACCACTTAAATTTAATAGAGTTAAGTTGCCTAAGGGTCTTAATCTTTCTAAGGGTGAAATGAGAAAGACTACTGAGTTTAGAGATATGCCATATATATCCCCATACTCGGATTTTTCAGGGTTGAAGTCAGGTACTCGGGAGAAGGAAAAGCATGCTAGTGGGGTTGTTCATGAGATTTTGAGTCTCACTGTTGAGAAAAAGACTCTTGTGGATCACCTTACACATTTTCGGGAGGAATTTAGATTCTCTCAGCAACTGAGGGGAATGCTGATAAGGCACCCTGATATGTTCTATGTGTCCTTGAAAGGAGATAGGGATTCAGTTTTCCTAAGGGAAGCCTATCGTGATTCTCAATTGATAGATAAGGATCGTCTGTTAATTATCAAAGAGAAGCTTCGCGCTCTTGTTGCTGTTCCTAGATTCCCGAGGAGAGGTGCTCCTAAGAAAGATGCTGACCAGACTGATGAGCCAGAAGATGAAAGTGGTGAGGATGAAGAGGAATGGTCTGTTGATGATTACATGACTGGTGGTCAGTTTGATGATGATGAGGATGGAGAAGATGATTGGAGCGATGAGGATGATGATGATGATACACCTCCAGATTTTGATGAAGATGATGGAACTGTGAAGATAGGATCAGGCAAATCAGCTAAACCAGTAAATCGCTTGATGAAGAATGAAGAGAAGCTGCTGGACCCTGTGTTTCCTGATGGTAGGCCAAGAGAACGGTGGTAAAGAAGATGCAATGTTTCTCCACGCATTAAGTTCCCAAAGAGATATTGACCCAAAAGCTGCCGTCTTTTGGCTTGATTCTCTAGAATGAAGAATACAATGACTGTTTGCCAGTGCACTTCAAGATGTAAGGCCTGACAGTTATTCATAACTTAAAGATCAGGAAACTGCTTGCCTAAGAGAAGAAAAACTTTGTAGCATGAATGTAATTGTTACAAGCTTTTTGTTAATATATTGAAACAGTTTGATCTTTCAAAGCTGTAGATCTATCAATCCTTAGAACTAGTATTTTTCTATAGTATAACTTATACTGCCTTATGTCCATATATTTTACGTGGTAACATAAGTAATTTAAATGGGCATCTGTATTGTATTACACAGTAACACTACAAGCAAATTGAGTTGGTAATCTGTAGACGTCCGGACTATCAATGCCTGTCAAAACTAGAATGTGTTGCTTGTTTAAAAGGGGCATCTGCTCAGTGGACTCACAATTCATATGCTATGTAAAAGCATATATGATAAGGCAAGGTAGTCACGATATGTACCGTCAGCCTCATGTATCTTTAGTAACCAAATTGTCAATTTATTCGTCTTGTTTATCCATTTTGTTTCCTTTCTTGTTTAAAGATGCAAAGGAGTTATCCATCCAGCTGGACTTCCAAGTTTTAGTGTGCTTCAACTGTTATAAGATATAAATCATGTCAACGAATCAAATTGGTCCCCAAGGGAGTGCGAATGGAAAGTGGCATCAGAAGTTGACAAATTCAATATCAGAACATCTGGAATCATTTCATCGTCTGTAAAATTTTTTCGTTTTGCTGATAAGATTTATGCATTGCCAAAAAGACAGAAACATGTATAAATGAAAAACAAATAAGCAAACAAATAAATATTTGGCATCATCCTACATGTTAAGTTTGGCATGCTTCCTAGAGAGCAGGTCACTTGTTCCCATGCATCCAAGAAATATGTATGTAAGTGAGATATTCCAATAAGGTTTTGGTGCTACCTTGGAATAAAAGCATGAATAAGTACAACTAAAATTAACAACAAATATTAGCAAAAAGTGTTAAGCATAAAGGTCATTTTGTTTATAGTTGTCTGTCATTATCATGGTTAAGGGGTCACTTGCAGGAAAGGGTGAGGATGTGGCGAGTTGTGTGCAGTACCTTCACTTTTTCTCCAGGGAAAATGGCGATGCATTAGTATTAGAGTTTTCTTAAGAAGCTTGGTTGACATATTGCCTTCGAAATTTGAGGATTGGATTTGAAATAAGTCTATTTTTAGCTCCAAGTTGTGCTATGTTCCACTGGATATGGAGATTAGGATTCGTTCCTGCATTGACTTAATGAGAATTTTGACATGGTTGAGATGCCTGCTTTATTCTTCTTCACGTGGATCCACATTGTTTACCTCTTCAGTTATATTATTCTTCATATATGTACATATATAATTATAATGTAATTCAAAAGTTTACTTTTATAAAGATAAAAACCTCTCAACAAATGCTAATGAATAAATATAATACGACTCAAACCGTGATTAGAGAAAAATGAGACTCAAATTGCGATTAAAGGTACATGAGACTCAAACCATAATCACATATATGAAGAGAAATGACACCAACCACTTGAGTCATAAATAGAAAGTGCTTCTCCAGTTCTATTCATGTTATCATATTTTTTTTCATAATTTTGAAAATATTGGTTGTTCACCTTGCTTTTATACCATAATAAGACATTGTATTTTGTGGGAGAAAATGATATCCTATTTTAGAATAATTCAAAAGTCCAATGTGTCACAGTCATATTCATTTCATGTGTTTCTAAATCTGATTCTCGAGTGATTATTTTTACACAGATGAATAAAGTTATTCAATAAACAAATCCCAATTACAAGAAGGAAAAATAATGCACAGCTCTTGGCCTATAAAATGGGTCACCTGCTCAGCCTGATTTAACAACTAACAAGGCCAGAGTGAAGCAAAGCAAGCTTTTGTTTTTCTCCACGCGAGGACCTTCAAGTCACTGGTTGTTCACTCTTTCTCAAGGGCTTCCTTCTTTGCCTACGCAGCAGGCAGCTGGAACCCCGCGAGTTAGAGTAGACAAGCCGTGCCTTGCAATCACTAAGGCTCCATCGTTCTGTGATTTCACTCCTAATTGCATGATACTTTTGTGTATTCATTCTCTTCTATCCTGACTTGCATCAAGTATATTTTGCACAAGAAATCATATGATCTATCTTTAAGTTGTGACCTGCGAGCATTATTTATAATGTGTAGTTAACATTTCATATTTTCTTTTTATATGTTCTTATTAGAAGAGAATTTATATTTGGAGTCCAAGTGTAAAAGTATCATAGCCATCCAAGAATATATAAACGCTTGAATATTAGTTTCATTCATTATGATTTTGGTCCAGCTAATGGCTTGAATCACTGCTCATACTGCTCTTATATTTTATGTCATAGCTATATGCATTTTTTTCAAATATTTTCTCTGTAGGTATTTGGTCAGAAGTAGAACCAGATGGAGAATACCAAAAAACTCAGGCCTTGCAGACAATAACTAGTGGTTCTTTCTGCTTTATTCAAAATTTTCTTTTCTCAACAATCTCTCATCAACAAAGTCGGAGAGAGAGATATTGTGAAGGTCTATTAAGATATCCACTTCATCATTTCGAGCGAGTCAGCCAGTGAGACAGGGAAAAGTAAAACCACCACAACTTCTGATCGCAGAAACAGCATAAACTAATGTAGTATCTATACAATTTGAAAAACATTCCAAACTAATTCATTTTTTCAGAAGGTTACAAGTGAAGATTATGAACCCAAGTAATTGACCAATTCAATTCCCAAATCCTAAATTGGAAATTTAAAAAATAAAATTGAGATGGTTTAATAATATGTCATAAACATTCACTTATTGATAAGAAAATCTTGTATGCATCATGATGTGTATATCTTTTCTGTTGAAGTTATATCATGTAATAAGGATATTTTTAACCACATATCATAAATTCAATGAATAAGATGTATTCAAGATTTTTTTTTAAAATATTGAGATATTTATGAGTTTAAATCATATTTATTCTTTAAATCTTGAATCATGTTCACTTTAAATATAAGATTAAATGACAATTATGTTACATTATTAAAAACTTGTTGAAATGATATGAAAACCTAATTTATAATTATAATTTATAGAATAATATTGTTTTTTTTTCTTTTGAAAGATATAGAATAATATTGTCACTAACCTAATAATTACAAATTACAATCATTTATATATATTTTTAGACACGATGAATATTACTCAGTAGCGGGTTTTGATGGCCCAAAACCAAAACGACTCGTTTTAGTCTTGAAATCCATTTTGTAAGACGACAAAAGATCTTATCCACAAAATCACGGAAAGTATCAACATGCTAAATCTCTACCCGCAGCACTAAAGCGAGAAATCTCACAAACTGCTGTCAGTTTGTTCACATCTTAGCCGCCAAAAAACCTCCATGGCCGCCAAATTTACACCGTTTCACTACCATCACCACTTCAAGGCATCATCCACTCTCAATCAAAAACCCGCCTTTCATTCTCCATCTTCTCTTGCTCTTCCTCTGACTGACGCCTCACTTGAAACCGCTCCACTCTCTGCTTCTTCACCTTTCTCCTTCTTCAATGAAACAAACAACGTCACAAGTTTGAGTGCAGTTAAAATGATGCATTCCCAGATGATAAAAACGTGCAAAAACCGGAATTCAGACAGTGTGGCTAAAAGTCTGATCTTGTGTTATCTTGAGTTCGGTGATGTCAAGTCGGCCGCAAAGGTTTTCTTAGTGGACTTTGCGAGGAATTATGTGGAATGGAGTACTTTTTTGGAAGAATATGAGAGTTTTGGGGGAGAATTACTACAAGTTCTTGAGGTTTTTCGTGATTTGCATGGTAAAGGAGTGATCTTTGATGGTAGAATTCTTACTATAGTTTTAAAGATTTGCAGCAGAGCCATGAATTCTTGGCTAGGCCTTAACGTTCATGCTAGTTTGATCAAGAGAGGCCTTGATTTCGATGTGTATTTGAAGTGTGCATTGATAAATTTTTATGGGAGGAGTTGGAGTGTAGATAGTGCTAATGATGTATTTTATGATGTTTCTATTCGAGAGGATCAATGGTGGAATGAAGCGATCATGGTGAATTTGAGGAATGAGAGATGGGAAAAGGCCATTGAATTGTTTCGCGAAATGCAGTTTTCGTTTGCAAAAGCTAATAGCAGGACTATTGTGAGGATGCTGCAAGCTTGTGCAAAAGCTGGAGGTCTAGAGGAAGGAAAGCAACTTCATGGGTATGTTTTAAAATTTGCATTGGAATCAGATTTGTCTATATGCAAATCTCTGATTATTATGTACTCAAGAAATGACAGACTTGAACTTGCTAGGATAGTTTTTGATTCGATGAAAGATCTTGATTTATCTTCATGGAACTCGATGATTTCGAGTTTTACAACGCTTGGTTATGTGAAAGATGCATGGGATGTTTTTAATAAAATGACTTCTTCGAATGTAAAACCAGATATAGTAACTTGGAATAGCCTTTTGTCAGGCCACGTTGCTCATGGCTCGTACAAAGAAGTCCTGATCATTTTGCACAGGATGCAGGATTTGGGTTTTAGGCCAAATGCAAGCTCTGTCTCTAGTGTGCTTCAAGCCATTACTGAATTAGGTCTCGTAAAATATGGTAGAGAAATCCATGGTTATGTTTTAAGAAACCAGCTTGACTATGACGTTTATGTAGAAACTTCGTTAATAGACATGTATGTGAAGAATGATCGATTGGGCAGTGCTCGATCAATATTTGGTATTATGAAGAACAGGAACATTGTTGCTTGGAATTCATTGATATCAGGATATTCATTTAAGGGCCGATTTGAAGACGCTAAAAGGCTTTTGAGTTTGATGGAACACGAAGGAATTAAACCTGATCTAGTAACATGGAATAGTCTAGTTTCAGGCTATTCCATCTCAGGCCAGAGTAAGGAAGCTTTGGATATAATTCATCAGATGAAAAAATATGGCTTGGTTCCTAATGTGGTTTCATGGACCTCTTTAATATCAGGTAGTTCAAAGAACGAAAACTATAGGGAATCCTTGAAATTGTTCATACAAATGCAACAAGAAGGTATCAAGCCCAACCCTGCTACCATGTCCAGCTTGCTTCGAACTTGTGGAGGCCTAGGTCTTTTGCAGAAGGGTGAAGAGATACACTGCCTCTGTATCAGAAATGGTTTCATTGAAGATGTATATGTAGGTACAGCCCTAATTGACATGTACAATAAATCTGGAAATCTAAAATGTGCTTATGAGGTTTTCCAGAACAGTGTAAACAAAACGCTAGCCTCTTGGAATTGCATGATTACTGGGTTTGCCATTTATGGTGAGGGTAAAGAGGCAGTCTCACTTTTTCATGAGATGCGTGGAGTAGGAGTCGAACCAGATGATATAACCTTCACAGCTCTCCTTTCTGCTTGCAAGAACTCAGGTTTAGTTGACAAAGGCTGGAAGTACTTTGATAGTATGAGCACGGATTATAACATATCCCCAACAATAGAGCACTACTCGTGCATGGTAGATCTTCTGGGTAAAGCAGGCTATCTTGATGAGGCTTGGGACTTCATTCAAACAATGCCATTGGAACCAGATGCCACCATTTGGGGGGCTTTGCTTGGATCTCGAATCCATAAAAACATGGAGTTTGCTGAGATTGCGGCAAATAAACTTTTTGAGTTGGAACCATACAATTCTGCTAATTATGTTTTGATGATGAACTTGTATGCTATGTCAAACAGATGGGACGATGTTGAACGTCTTAGAGATAAGATGGCTGATGTAGGTGTGAAGAATGGACTAGTATGGAGCTGGATACAAATCGATGAGAAGATTCATGTGTTCGCTGCAGAAGGGAAACCCCATCCAGATACAGGGGAAATATATTTCGAACTATACCAGTTGGTTTCTGAAATGAAGAAACTTGGGTATGTACCAGATACCAAATGTGTATATCAGAACATTGATGAAGTAGAGAAAGAGAAGGTGCTGTTGAGTCATACAGAGAAACTGGCCATCACTTATGGACTGATGAAGATGGATGGCAGCGTTCCAATAAGGGTGATTAAGAACACAAAGGTATGTTCTGACTGTCACACTGCAGCAA
This sequence comes from Litchi chinensis, assembly GCA_019925255.1. Lineage (NCBI taxonomy): Eukaryota > Viridiplantae > Streptophyta > Magnoliopsida > Sapindales > Sapindaceae > Litchi > Litchi chinensis. Next base: position 14,256,574 of record CM034463.1, on the reverse strand, counting down.
AATACATCTCTTTGGTACGAAACCGAGAGATTTTCCTGAGGGACGGTGCTCGGTTTCATCACTTTAGAGAAGGAAAGTGTTCCTGCAAAGATTGCTGGCAATAGGTAGTAATATTAGCTTCTATTTAGATTGTTCAAAGTCATCATGTAAGTTTAGTGGAAACTGAGAATGTCTTCGCACCTGTGCTTAAAAAAAATACCAATTGTACGGGAACGTGTTAGGCTTGTGACAAGGTAGGGTGACCCCTGGATTTGTCAACCAAGTTTAGAATCCTCGGGAGAATTTGATCTAGATAAGTCTTGTAATTTGTGGACTTTTCTAGCTGTGTCGGCTTCCTCTTGGACGCAAACATAACGAGATACTGAGACTTGTGACCGCATACAATGTAAACCGTTCATGTGTCTCGTATGAGAACTTATCATGCTTTTCATATTTAATGCCCACCGAAAACTTGCCTGTAGTGAAGCAGCAGAACGCACAACACACATACTCGGAGGATGGTGGAGGGTTGACACTTAAACTGGACACTATTTTCTCCCTAAAAATATTTATTTAAGATTTCCACTTTTGACAAAACAAGACCCTACTTCCATTTAACCATCTCACCACCTCCACTTTTCCTGAATTTATGATAACAGCAGAACACCCATTAGTCGCTTTTGTACTTTGACTTCTCAGGAGCTGTAATAAGCATCTGTAATCCATCAAGCTCCACCTCAGATAAGCAGAAAGAGAGTTGGGGGCCAACAAAATTCAAACCAGATATAATAGTTAGCACCAAACATGGACTAGAGGAATTTGATTTATATTAAATGTCAATAAAAAATGAGTTTTTTAAAACCACTTTTTAACTCTGGATTAACGTTCATTTCTACGATTTTCCCAGTTTCTCTCCACGTGCTGCCTCTTCCCAAGGGTACATGGAATTTAGCTCATAAATAGGCCAAACAATGTGATATTGATTTGGTTTCACATTTTAAGACACGATGGCTCCAATAATCAGATACCACCATTGCAGATTTTAATGAAAGATCTAAATTCGGCAGCTGTTGGGTAATAGCAAAATATTCACATTTTACTCGCCAGATTTTCATCGCATCTAATCCTCTTTTTTCCGATGCAGGAAGAGCTGAGTCCACCTCCTTAGTCTTGACCATTAGACTTAATTTGATACAATAAATGAACCTTCGCCGTTTCCGCACTCATATACAATCATGTATCAACTCTTCAATGGAAGCATCAGAAAAGGTACACGCAACACAACACACGATAAAGAAAAGAGGCAAACAATAATTTACTGAAACAAAACACGATCATGTACAAAACAAGTAACAAAACTGTACGGCTATTTAAAAGAGGTTTTTCTACTGAATTCCTGCACCTAGTAAATGGAACTACAACATGCAAACCACCAGTGCAACAACACTAACTTTTTTGATACACGGATATTTACAAATATGACCATAGTATCATCCCACCATTCACAAAACCGAGTTAAAAAAGATAAAAGTCGAGATTGAACTGGTCCTTTTCCATTCATGGAAACTTGAGGAAAGATCCTATATCTTGGAACTAAAAAGGAGGAAAAGGGTACAGTGTTTGAGATAGAAAACAAACAACCAAAAAGAAGGCAGAAAAATAGCCAAAGGGTACCCGACCAAGGAAAGGCACAGCCAGCAATTTGTGTTCAAAACTTCTGAGAATATGGAAGGACAAATTCCTACCAATCTCTCTAAAAAGCTGCAGGAATCTAGAACCCATCAGAGTTATACACAACCCCTAGTCCTCACACTTCCTCTAGTATCGGTTAACTGGTTCAGTCCGGTCCTGCACAGCCATCCTCTCCGAGACATCAGCCAGCGACTTGAGGTTGCACCTGATCAGGGCCTGAACAAAGTAACAAGTCTCATCCTTTGTGTTCCCATCTGGCACGTCCACCACAAACGACTCAATCACCAGTGTCCCCGGTCTTCCATCAATAACCTCCGGATGGACAGTCATGACTGAAGAGTAGTTCTGCAAATATAGTATACAAGAAAGCAAGTTAGATTGCTTTCCACAACGCCATACAGCAGAACATAATTCCATGATCAAGGTATTCAATCTTCTTTAACCAACTGAAGGGTATATTTCCTACAATAGCACATTTACATGCTCCATACCCAACCCAGAAGTTTATCTCTCCAAACTCAAGCATCATCCAACTTCTCATACATACCACATTACTTCCACGCTCAAACACAAAAGCTATTTCAATACAAGAAAAAGAATTGGTTAAAACCCATAACCACCTTGGCTTGCGCTATAAAATCTTCTCATCAATCACACAGTTAATCAACTTAATGTAACTCGATAAAAACAGGCAAAAATAGATATACAATTAAGCAAAACAGCGAACAAGAAAAAAAAGATTATACCTTTAGCCTGTGATCGCCGCCAACAATCTTGATTCCAAGAATGTGCTTGTCATCGTCTAGAAGTTCCAAGCGCTCCGTGCTGGTGGTGGCAGGAAGGCCAGATTTGACATTAACTTCTCTAACGCTACCAATACCAAGATCCCCATTCACAACACACCTGCTAACAAATGGTTTGTACTTCTGCGGCTGATCAAACCGCCTCACCAAAGACCATACCTGATCGATTAATCAAAAAATCAGTTACCATAAATCATTATAATAATACTTCACCTTCCAAATTAACAATCTAAGCTGTCTACAAAAAGTGAGAAGAAAATAAGACGAAAACAAAGAGTTGGAAAAGATGACCGGATCTTGTAAGAAGCGATATTTTCTTTCCGTTTTCTTACATTTTCTCTATAACCAAACGGAAAAAGAAAATTATAATCTAAGTCAAAACACCCCCACCCCCCGGCCTTCGAAAAAAAAAAGAGAAAACACATTTTTTTAATTAAAATTCCACAAATCAGGAAAAAGCCAGAAGCCAAACTGATAAGATTAAGCCAAAATTGGAACTCTAAATCAATTATTACCCAGATCTGTGCAACAAAAAAGGTAAGGAAAAAAAAAGGTCAAACATCTAGAAATCAGCAGACAAACAAAGTCAAACAAAACGAAGAGGTCAGTCAGTACACCCAAAAAAATAATTCAAAAATCAAAACAAATCGATCGAACGGCTTAGATAAACATACAAGATGAACAGGTGCTCTGATGTGCTTGACCAGAGCAGAAGTGCACTGATTCTCTCTGGGCTCGTGCCTGTGGTGCCTCCGTATGTACTGCGCCTCCATCACACCATACGCATCACCGCCGTTCATTTTTTATCTACAACACTGGCACAATCTCTCTAACTCTGTGTATCAAACACCCCAAGATATGCGAGCCAAAACTCTAAATAAGGAAAAGCGAAATAGAGATAAGCTTTCCAGTAGTTGCAGCGGATGTGGTGCAAAGTACAGCCTTAGCTTTAGCTATGGTTTTTGCCTCGGCGACTCTCAATCAAACATCCATAAATCCACCGACAATATTTAATTTTATATATTCTTATGTTTTTCGGGGCCCATCAACTTGTTAATTTGAAAAAATATGTATAGAACAGATATGCACATACATATCCTCTTCTGTTGGAAATTTTGTAAGCGTAACAACTGTTGTTGTATTCAAAAAAATATCCTCTTCTGTTGGAAATTTTGTAAGCGTAACAACTGGGTTCTTTATGGTTATGCTCACGGTCCACTCTTTTGCATTTTGATTATTTTCGTGATTATATGCGTGACAAGCACTAAGTTAGTGGCTGTATTTTTTTTTTTTTTTTAGTATTTTAAGTCAACAATGGGTGTAATTTAATTTTCGTAAAGTCAAATTTTGATGGAGTGGGGCTGATGCTAGGATGATTGTTAAATTCTTGATAATATTTGTTTAATCAAGATAATTATTGGGTTATAATTACAATAATGTCCTTGCAAGTATTTTCTTTTTCTTTTTTTTTTTTTAAGTGTTGCGTTTTGTGATGATATTTACATAATTCACCGAACCAAAATAGGAAATAACTAAAAAGCAAGAAAAAAAAATGCAATAACTGCTCTCACATTCATGTGTTGCATGTCAGAGACCAGATTGTGCGCTGCGCTCTCTTAGGCCCTGTCTGTGTCATCTTCCATTACAGGCCACATTCAATGGGCACATCCAAAGCTTTCAAACTTTAACTGGAAATTTTTTTAATTGAATTTTTAGTATAAAATCAACATGACACAAACGGTTGAGAAAAATCCACGTTTTGCAATTGCTATAACAACTTGGTGTTTCTGGGTTTTAACTGGACCACGTTTGTAAACATCAACCTATCACCACTTTTTTTATGAATTAATTTCCATCACCCGTCTGCCGACCTCCAAAGAAAATTTTCGATGTCCTCTTCCACACGAAAGTTTTTTTCATAAAAAAAATTATTTTAAAGGATAATCCCAAAAAAATATCCTCCAATTTAAATAAATATTCATTTTATCGCTTATAATTTTATTTTTATCTAAAATCCTCCTTAATATTAAAAAAATACTCAAAATACCTCTTAAAAGTATGTAAAATGATAATAATATTCCTAAAGATCATAAATTCTGTCAACTTGACTTGATTGATCATTTAACTCTAACGTAAAATGAGAAATACAATAAAAAATTAATTAAAATATAAAAAATCAAAGTAAATAATATACTGATATTAAATATAAAAATATTATACTAAAATTAATAAAACAAATAAATATAATAACATTATAATTAAAAAATAAAATTAAAAAACCAAAAACTCCTTCCATTTCATCGTCGCTCATCATCATCATTCCCATCTCTTTTTTTTTCTTCTTCTTCTTCTTCCACTTATCTCATCACCACCACCGCCACCGATCTCCACCATAGATGACATGGCGTACCTATCTCCATCGACGCTTTTAAAACCAGGTTTTGACCCACTTATTTCTTCCGTTGATTTTGATGCACCCATCTCACCTCACCGCTCTCTCTCTCTCTCTCTCTCTCTCTCTCACCGTGCTCTCTCTCATCTTCCTTCATCTTTCCCTTGAACCTCAGCTTTTTTTCTGCTTAGAGTTTCAACCCCACCACATCGAGTGATGTGTGGTTTAAGGGGGGTAGGTTGTTGTTGGTTTAGGTTTGATTGAGGTTAATGGTGGTGGTGGTGAGTTTGATTAGATTTGACGATAGTGGTGGTGGTAGTGATGTTGGGGTTTGGGTTTGATCGCATTTGTTGTTATGAATCGATGGTGGTAATGGTGTCACGATTAGGTTGCTAGGTTTGATTAGGCTTCTAGGTTTATTGTTATGAGTGGGTGTTTGAGATTGATGATGATAACAGAGATATTGAGTTTGTGAATCTAGGATTGGGGTTAATGGTGGTAGTGGTAGGTTTAATTGGGTTTAACGATGGTGGTACTGGTGGTGATGATGTTGAGGTTTGAGTTTGATTGGGTTTATTACTATGAATCAGTGATGGTGGTGTTAGGGTTTGATGGCTCGATTTCTAGGTTTGGTTGGGTGGGATTGTTATTGTGATTGGGTTTCTGGGATTGATGATGAAAGTCGGGATATTAGGTTTGTGAATCTTGGGATTAGGGTTGATGGTGGTGGTGGTAGGTTTAATTGGGTTTGACAGTGGTGGTAGCGGTGGTGATATTGAGTTTGGGTTTGTTGCTGTGAATCAGTGGTGGTGGTGTTGAGGTTTGACGGCTGGGTCTGGGTTTAATTAGGTTTTTGGGTTTGTTGTTATGATTGGGTTTTCGGGATTGATGATGATAAATGAGATATTAGGTTTGTGAATCAACTAGAAACCCAAAAAATTTGTCAATAACAAAGTTAGCTTCCTGAGATAATGATGATGGATGATTGGGACATTTGAGTTTTTTAATTTTTCTATTTTTTGTTCAATTTTTCTTCAATTTCAATTTCAAATGTTTTGATTTTTTTTTTATATTATTTGGATTTAATACTATTTATCTTAAAGTTTAAATTTTTATATTATATTATTTAAACTAAAGGTAAATTGGACATTTTAACTTTTTCTAACATTTTCATTAAAAATTTGACAGTAGAGGGGATTTTGGACAAAAATGAAACCGTTGTGGGGAAATGGACATTTTTTCAAACTAGAACAGGTTTTTTAGGATTATACCTTATTTTAATCCTTAAATTTTAAGAAATAATCAAATTTTAATTATATTTTAGACAAAAGTGAAATGAATCCTAACTTTTCAAAAAAGTATAAAATTACTCCTTCATATCAATCAACTGATAATTAAACCTAATAAAACATATAAAAATTCAATTTTACCTCTATCATTAGTTAATCTTAAAATTATCATTTTATTCTAATTTATCAACCAATAAAAATCCAACTTATGTCATACAAAATAATAATAATAATAATAATTTCACATCAATAAAGAATTGACAGATTATCACTTCTAAATTAAAGCATTTAGACATATAATTAATAACATTTTTTCTTCATTAAAAAATTATTTTTAAATTTGAAAAAAATATTTTTTATTTTTAAATTAATCTCTATCCATCATGTGTTGCATCTCTTTTTTTCTTTTAATTTTTAATTATTTTTAATTATTTAATTATTTTTTTATAATTTTAAAATATAAGAAAAATAAAAAAATTATGTTCTTCAATAAAAAACAGTGAAGAACACTATCTATTCTTCTTCATTCTTCATTTTTACCTTGACCATCATCAATCTCCCAATCTACCAAACCATCATCAATCTCTCAAACTATCATAAAAAAACCATTATCAATCATCAAACCAACATCATCAATCATCAATCCAAAATAAAAGGAAAAAAAAATCAAAGGTATACTGCTTCATGAATCTTCATGGTTCACAGTATCACCACCACCACTTAATCACCACCACATTCAATCACCAACACACACCACATTAAATCACCAATATAAATACTCAATAACCCAAAATCGTAAGTTGAAAAAAAAAAAAAAAAAACTAAAATCTTAATCCAAAAATATATCCACAAAAAACTTTAAATCTTTAACCCAATTCACATCTTCATCAAAAAGGGACCCACCTCCATTTTCCTCATGCTGGGGAGAAGAGACTGAGTAAAAAATGGAGAGGATAGAGGAGACGAGGAGAAGATAGAGGGGAAGAAGATGGTGGAAGAGAAGATGGAGGCCGATAGAGGAGATGATGGAGAGAAGATAAAAGGTCGACAAAGAGGAAGGAGATGAAGACAAATGAAGGAGAATGAGGAGACGAATAAGAAGGATAAGACTAAAGAGAACAGTTTTGAGTCTATTATCTGGACTCTTTAAGATATAAGGAAAAAAAACAAATTTTTTTTTTAAAAAATATTTATAAATTTAGTGTAATGTAATAGTTTTTGATTGGGTGTAATTACTTTTAAGGAAAAACGATTTTCCCACTAATGATATGACCAATTTACCCTTCTAAGTTAACTTTTGAGTTAGTTTTATATTTTTCGTTATGTTTGACTGTTAGTTGACTGATGAGAGGAAATAATTTGATATTTTTTAAAAAAGTTAGGGTTCATTTTGCTTTTTTTCTTAAACATAGTTAAAATTTTAATTCTTTCCCAAAACTTAAGACTAAAATGATTTTTTTCTTCTTTTTTTTTTTAATTAGGACTGGCCCGTGGGATTACAAAGATCTACTAAGATAGAAATACTATTAACGTGGTCTGAGAAACAACTCCCAAATAGAAGAGATTCGCCCACACAAAGGTGAGGGAAATTTCCATATGAGGATTGGGGCAACCCACATATAAAATGGGAGAACAAATTTATTGACTACTCTAGGTGTTGAACCCAGCTATTGGCAAGAGGCAGTTGACACCTATACCAACAGTGCCAACTGGTAAGCGACAAAAGTAGACATGTTTAAAGTTTAAACAACACCAATATAACATATAATTTGTCTATTTATTTATTGATTTATATATAACATAAATTAATGACTTTCGTTATTTTATATATTCTTACAAATATTTAAAAAAAATAATATTTTGTATTTATATAAAAACTAATAAAATGACATCAAATGATATGTGTATATATATTTTTTCTCTTTTTTGAAGTGTGTATGTATATATGTATATTGATAAAATATATATACACATATATGAATATATACACAAGCATGTATATTCGTGCGTGCTTTTATAATTGAAGGTTTTGTGTAATAGAAGATATAATTTAGTGAATGGCATTTTTTGCACATATTCGAATATATTCTTAAACTGTAGTCATTTTGTTTTTAGTGTAAAATTTTGTCATTTCCTTAGCATAAACATAAATATAAATATCTATAACATGATTATATTCTTTCTTTTTCGAAGGCAAGTCCAGCCCTTTTGTTAGAGAGAATGGAATCTTTTTTTTTTTTTTAAGGCAAATTGCACAAACGTTGCACGAGGTTAGGCAAAATTACATGAAATGAGAGTATTTACAATACTCGCACTCTAACTACTTAATATTTCAAAAACTCAACAAAATAAAATAATTTAAAAAAAAAAAAAAAAAAACTGGTCTCCTGATCTCCCATGGAGACCAAAGTCTAGTTTCTGGCAATGGAGATTAGAGTAGATCTAGTTTTCGGTGGAGACCAAAAAAACTAGTCTTAATTGTTGGAAACCTAGAGACTCGAACAACTGGTCTCTATCGTGTCTCCAACGATGCAGACCAGTTGTTCTGTCTGGTCTCCGATAATAGAGACTTGTTTTAGTCTCCATCGTTAGAGTTACGATCGAGACCGAATTCTGGTTTCCACTTCTAAAAACTAGATTTGATCTCCGACGACAGATACCAGAGAGTCTCCACCATCAGAGAGCAATATTCGACGGTGGAGATTGCTTTTTTTTAAAAAAAAAAAAAATCATGAACATTGAAATTTTTGTTTAATTTGGGTGATGTTTGGTTTGATGATGATAATGATTGATTTAGGTAATGCTAGTTTGATGAAAATTATAAAGATAATGATTTTGATGAAAACAAGAGATGGATGATGAAGATAATAAAATGGAGATGAGGAAGATGATGATGAATATAGAAGATGAAAATGGGTTTTTTTTGACAAAAAAAATATTATATAATTATTTTGTTAAGTGAAAATATTATTTTATAATTAAAATATTTATTAGCTGTAAATTGATTATTTTACTCATTATAATTTTGATTTAATAATGGTTGGCTAATAATTAACTAATGAGAGGTAAGGTCTGTACTAAGTTTTTAGAACTTTAGATCTTCAAATAGCCAAAGGTGAGTATCACAAACACCATCATTTTCATGCAACTACATCTAATCTCGAAGGAGGTTTGTGCAATTTGAGCTTTTAATAATTCATATGGAAAAGAAAAGGGATATTAAATTAAAATAAACAAAAACCAAAGTTGTAGGAATACTCTTGGCAGCATATGACTTGCGGGTTAGAGTTAGGTCGAAAACATAGAAAAAGTTTGCGAGGTCTTAAAGGTCAAGGCGAAAGCCGGGGCACCATGTGATACTGACAAGGACAATTTGTTGCACAGTATACGAGTCAAAGGCCTCGTCTCTTTGTGCTGTGTACAATGTTCCTGTCTACAGACTAATTCTACTTTAAGCTAAATCTTCTAAACTAATTTTGCCTTTTTTAAGCTCTGTTTTCATTCTCTCTCTCTCTCTTTTTCTTAATATGATTAGTGATTCCAACGGGAAATTTGCTTGGTCTTTGATGAAACTTGAAATACACGTCAAACGATGTTTGTAAAGTACTAAGTCGAGTTAACACGGTTTAGATGTATTTTTCGATGGATTTTCTTTTCAAGTAACATCAAAGTGTGAATTAGATAATTTCAAGTAGACTTCATGACAACAAGACAAAAATTTAGCCGACTAAACCGGTGGGAAATGATGTAATTCATTAATTATTTTGGTATTGTTCAACTTTAATATGATGATGATTAAAATATATAATATTGTTTGTTCATATTTGATGCATGTACAGTCTAGTGTGATATCAATCTTGCATCTTTGATGCGACACAGTTAGATTAAAGGAGGAAAAGAAATATCAACTATCAGGTCATGTGGTTTGATATGATATACTTGATAGCAATCCTATGATTAAATACAACTTGACTTAATTTATTACTATAACTCAAAGCTATAAATTTATTAATGCAAAACATCACTAGATCAACTTTATCTGGTCACATAGAGATATCAAACAATTAAACTAAAACTTGGTTAAGTTATAAAGTACTTTAAAATACATAATCTGATAAAAAGAATTTTCAATACATTTAATTACAATATAAATAATTGCTAAAATCATGATAGGATACGAAAATTATATTTAATTAGTTATTCATATTATATAATATGAAACTATTTTCTTCATTAAAAGAAAAAAAAACCATCAAATATAACATCATACTTTTTTTCTTTTTGAAATGATAACACCATATAATATGAAACTATCTTATTCACTAAAAGAAAAAAAAATCGAATGAACACAATATTTTTTATTTATTTAATTTTGTGAATGATAACACCATACATTTGGCGTATTGAAAATTTCATCTTGATAAGACCATGTATTATGTCATGCTATATCCAAAATTGAATCAACAATTAATAGAGTATAATAAATGTAATTTGATTTAATATTGGTACAACATGTTCTATGTCCGGCCAAATCCAGGTACAAAAGGGATAACCTTTTTGAGTCAATTTGTGATAAATGCGATGGAATATACCCAATAACCAAATTCCAAAGTGCATGTTTGGTTGGGCCATCATTTCAAAGCTTTGGTGTTTTTAACTAAAATCTGTGCGCGTGAATTTTCATTGAGCTCGTGTCGATTAATGAAGCCACCAGCCTCGCTACCAATCACCAGTCAGTCTCTCATGTACCCAATAAAACGAAAAGGACACAGATGTGAACACCTCACGAAAGTAAAATGAAGAAACCCCACCGCCCCTCGCATGGAGGCACCAATTAAATCACACCAAAGAAACATTCAAAGTTTTTAACATAATAGAACAAGATTCAGATGCCTCGGTATTGGACGTCCAATCACATTATAATTGGCCCAAACTGGATTCCTCATAACCATGCCCGCCACTCACGACTGTTTGTTTTGTTAAAGCAAGACACATTTGTTGTACATGAATCCAAATGGCACCTGTTCTATTGGGTGGCTTTCTTATACGTGTCCTATCGAACTTTTCATTAGTGAGACTCGAAACATCAGTTAAAATCTAGAAATATAAACATGTCTGAGATTTATGATTTCTCCCTAAAGAGTCCAAGAAAACTCTACATGGTTATTGGCATTTGAAGACAACAGATATATATATATATTTTTTTCCCTTTTTCTTATTTATTGATCTGTGGGACCCATGACTAAATTGAAGACAATTTTATAGATATTTTGATGAGATTTTTATCTAGATGTATGTCTTTGTTTCTACTCAACACACATTAGCTACTTCAAAATTGTCCAAACACTATACGAGACAATTTTCTAAACCAGGCCCAAAAAAATTCTAATATAGGCTAGACATGGAATTACATCCTAGATTAGAGGTGGTTTTAAATGGAAATTCGATTAGTAATATAAAGTGTCACCAAACATGTGTTGATTGATTGACTATTTGACATCAATTTTATCGACGATCAACAAAGCCCGAGCAATGATTAAACCATACAAAGAAACTTTATGGTAGAGACAAAAGGCAGAGAGAGAGCTAGTAAATTTGCCAACAAATTAGCGGAGAAAAGGGAACAAATCAAAGATAAACCGCCTGCGTTTCTTTACCAAAACTAACGAAGTCTATTCATGTATCGAATTCTTGGCCCACTTGTACAAAGTAGCCAAATTCCGTGGCGTTGAATCCATTCAAGGCCCAACAACTATGTCACACCAAGAGATGCACCACGATAACGTGTCCTTTTGTGACTGGATTTGGCTAAATACTTTATGATTCGATATAGAGAGATGTGAGATTCATGACCCTTCAAATGAATACTTTGTTGTCAAGGTGCTCTTTCTCGCATGAATAAAAATAGTAGGGAGAGGATAAGATCCATCTCTTTTTTGTTTGTTTTTTTCCCTTTCTTTGTCACGATAACATCATTATCGTATATTTATTTATATTTAATAATAATATAATATTACTATTTACAGACGCTTAAAATTAAGAAATAATAAAAAAATTAAGGTAGCAGTTGATGTAGAAATTGATATCCTCTGTGAAATCGAGCTCACCGAATTATTTATGGTGGTTTCTGCAAAAAAATGATATATATATATATTTATGGTGGGCTGTCATAGCAGCCAATATTATTTTGTCGTGATGTAACCCAACATTAGAATATTGGGCCAAAGAACAACCCAAACAAGTTAACGTGCACCCAGTCGGGCCATCCATTTCACGAGGTAAATAGCATATTACCCGCACAAGTTTTTCCCGAAGAAAAGACAACGAATGGTTCCTGGCTTGCTAGAGCTACCGAATTCAAATAAAAATTAATAATGGCACAAATATTTTCCAGTTTTTGAAATTATATTAAAAAAATTCTCGAATGTTCTTAATAATGGACTTTTTCATTTTAAAACTTGACATCAAATGGGTTAAGATATTATCTAATATATCATAATCAATTACTATTCATATACTTTCATATGTAGGACAGAACAAGAGATTACTACTCCTACAATCAAACGAAACAAAAAAATACATCATATAAAATTTGTAGAATGTATTTATACAGTCTTATATCATGTATTTATATTGAAATTTAAATTCCACCATCGAAGTGAATGTGTATATGTATGATTACATTACTAAAAGATTATTTGCGTAAATTTTTTAACAGCGTTGAATGTTCATCTTATTTTAATTAAAGAAGATGATTTTAATATTTTCCTAAATTTAAACTCTTATAAAAAGTGGTATTAATTTCTTTGTGTAAGATACATCCCTTATTTGGATCATACATCAGTAAATTAGGGGTCTACTACTACACAACAACTCTATCAACATGTCAATTCCATCTAATAATATAAATCCTACAAATTAACAAAATTCTCCAAATAGGGATGCACCGTAAATCTATGCACGGGAACTCCTCTCTTGCTCGAGACCTACACGACTAGACATACAAAATTTATTGAAGCACGAAAAAAACATGAGAATCGGATCGGTCCGATGGTGTGCGCTTGCGGCCTGCCGAATGAACACAATCCAGCTACAGGGCTTACAGATTTGGTTACGCGTCACGTGGATTGCACGAAGAACTTCGGTTGCGGGCTGGCCAAATGGGGTCAGAATCTTTGTTAAGTGAGACACACGTGGAAGCAGCACAGTCTGCCAACAAAGACGAGTCTAAAGCAATGCAATGATACTCTCCATCTTTAAGTACTTTGTAACCGCCACTGGAATTGGCGGGAAACCGGAGGTCCTCCATGCAACCGCACATTTGGCTACTCATTACCACCTCACCTCCTCAAATGACCAAACTATCCTTAGAAATATAACGATTCTCTACCGTCTTCTTTCGACATGACGAAAACGCCCTTATGATTTTGAATTGATCCCGTCTGGATCCAATGTCATAGATGCCCACTTGCAGAGAGAGGGTATATCAAGTATAAGAAGTTGGAAAATGACAAGGGGTATTTATGTCCAACAAGAATCAAAATACTTGAAGGCGGTAACGTGTATACGTTCCACGTGATTAGATTGTGTCGACATCCGGAAACGGTCAACTAAGAAATTCAAAGGCCCAGACTACGGTTTGGTATAATAAATGATAATAAATGCAATAAGTATGGCTTAAGGTTGGTGTATTGTAATAAAAATGAGTTAAATGATGGTTATGGTAGTTGAGCAACAATAATAAGCAGTTAATGATAAAAGAAGGGGGAAAGGAGAATGCAAAGACAAAGATTTTTACGTGGTTCGGCGAATGCGCCTATGTCCACGGGTTACTCTGAGTTAATTCCGGCAGAGTAACAGTACTACTAATGTTCTTAACTTATTTTTACAATGAAAATCTCCCCTATTTATAGAGAGAGGGAGATATGGTGGAGTATTACACAAGTTACGAATTATGATTATTTTAAACTAATCCTGACATTAGTTATACTGCATTTATTGTTGTAGCAATGATTATTCTCTTCATGCACACGCCTGCATTAAATGCATCAGGTAAAGTCTTCTCTTCATTAAATGCACAGCCGTCACATTAAATGCTCATTGGGAACTGTTGAGATAGTGCCGACGCAGAATCAGGGAATTAGGTGGGTCCGATGGCTTGCTAAACAAGGTATCGCTTGGTGCGAGCTCCCCGATCTGACGAACCACGCGAGCTGAAGAGATGCTGAAGCGGGCTTCATCACGGGCTAGAGGTGCACTCGGGTTGTCTTGACATTACTTGAGCTCGCGAGTCCAATGAGCTCGCTACAGCGATCTAAGGGTTGGGCTTTTTTGGGCTTTCGTTCTTCTTTTGGGCCTTTTTGATCCATGTCGAGAAAACGGGCATAACAGATTGTCTCTTACGCGAACACTTGCTCACTGTGATTGGACAATTTTTTGATCGATTTTCCATTGTCATATATAACATAAATCTACTTGAATCAAAACCAGGTCTCGCTAGAGAGACCAAGAAGCGTACCTCATCCTTTGAATCTTTTTAAAACCAAATGTATATGTAACATTTTCAATGATTTTGTCATCATTTTGTCCAAACACAGCTCTACAAAATGCTAAAAAAGCCTTCAAATATTTGTTTTCTCTGGATCTTTCCACAATTTTTGCTACAACTTAGCATTGGTTGTTTAGACTCCATCGTTGACACAGCTAGTTTTGAATTTTGAGTATCTTTTCGTTTTCGTGTTAGATTCTTTGATTGGATAAGGCAAGTGATCATGTTTACATTTATGGTGTAGTTCACTTACAAGGTTGCCACCTTCATTGGAATGATTGAGATTATTGAAAGATCATGAAGATAATTAAATTCATTCCGAACATTCCACGTATTGTGATTTTTTTACACATTTTTTTTGGCGAAGCTTTCTTGTTTTTTTAGTTTGTTTAATTAAAAAAAAAAAAAAAAAAGATTGCTGTTTTTTGAGTTGGCATGCCTTTAGATATATGCATGCACTCAAAAAAAAAAAAAATCTTGCAAAAATCTTGTTAAATCAAGTATGTAAATGAATTTTGACATAAAACACTTTTTTTTTTTCCTTCAACTCTAATATTTAAACCTAATTATAACTTAAAAAAAAAATAGAATAAATGATATAACATCTAAATTATCATAAATAATGTATAAGTAATTTATATCTTACATTACGTAGACATTTAATATCATTTTAAAATTTTATTATTTATTTTATTTATAAAATTGTTACATCGTTTATTTATTTTAAAGGTTTACCTGTTTTACTAGTTGAATAAAGTTATTCATCAATAATAATTTTTTGATAAATTATAAAGACGATTATTAAAAAATATCTATGAGTTGTTATTAATAAATAAACTTGTCCCAATAATCAAACTCTTATTTTAAATAATTACATCTGAAGCATTATACATATTGATTATAATTTGTCATGTGTTAGGTAATAAGTGTAACCGCACTATGAATCGTGTCTCTCTTGAAAACTTTCTAGATGTTTTAAAATTTTGCAGAGAACCTTCTTATCCACTTGTGAGTCGTGTGCTGTGGTGTGTACGAATCCCTAAGATTACATTGTTAACTCCGAACCTACCACAGTTTTTAAGATTTGGATCAAAATTGGAATTAAACCTCCTATTTCAACAATATCGGCCCCACTCTTTCTCAATGACGATACTTCTAAGAGGAATAGTTAGAAATAATTAATTTCCATTAAATTTCAGAGTAACAAATAGTAACTTAATCACTTTCAAGTTTCAAACTTGACATACAAAACACAAGCACATATTTGTATTTCCATTTCATTTTTTTTCTAGAAATATGTTTCATATTTTGTTGACAGAGAGTTTGCAAGAAACAAAAAAAAAAGGCTATATTTTAATGCAATATTAAGGATTGTTTGTTTTTTCTACTTAAAACTTAATAGTTCTGAGTTACACATAATAAATCGTTTTCATTTGTTTTTTTAAGTAATTAAAACACTTAAAACTATAAAAAAAAAACAATTGAAAAAATTAAGTAAGAATTTATAACTTTTCACTTAATTGTAAATCACTTAATAATATTTAACAGTTTTTATTCCAAATCTATTATAATTTTATATTATTCAAAATTTCTTTTTTTTTTCTTCCTTAATCTTTACACCAAATATATTTGAAAAGTAAAATCTAAATATATTCATCCCAAATTATCTTAGAATTAAACTAATATATTTTAATTTACAATTTAAATCTTCATTTTATTTTCTTAAATATATTAATATATTTAAATATATAAATATGGTTAATACTAAAATATTTTTCAAGTATATTTTAATTATGAATAAAATATTATTAATTTGTACATAAAAAATATTTTAGAATTTATTAAATTATTTATTTTCAGATGTTTGTATTAAATTAATTAAAATTATATAACAATAAATAGTAAAAATGGTATAAATGTTAACTTATTAGTTTTAAGATAATTTTGAATTTAAAAATAAAATAAGTTTACAAAATATTCAGAGGTAAGTAAAAAAAAATATGTTATACAGATTTTAGCTTTTAGTCATTATTCAATCTTCAGTTTTCAAAAATATTATTTAATCTTCAGATAAAAAAACAAACAACCTCTTAGTTTTGTATGTGTGCCAATTGTCTTTTGCTGTTTGCCTAGGCTGCTTGAGTAGACGTGTGCTGTGGGTTTCGATTGCCAATTAATTCCAACTCTTTTGTAATCAAAGCCAGGACGGACATTTTCAAGCATGGCTGATACTTTTATTGGAACCGTAGCTCTCCCACTACAGCCTCCCGGTAATATCAACAACATCACACCTAATTAATCAAACAGTGTCCGGTATATTCTAAAAATTTATAGCATGTTTGATATAAGTTTTAAAATAATGTTTTTAAAAATTATTTTTAAAGTATTATTTTAAAACTGATGTTTTTATTAAATGTTAATTTAAAAAACTTATAATAATGTAAATGTATTTAATATTATTTTTAAAAATAAATAAAATAGTTATATGGAGGAAAAAACAATATCGTGTTTGAAAATTTGTTTTGAAAATAATTGAAAAATATATAAAAAAAAAATATTAATACTTTTAAATAATGATTGCTAAAATGGTATCTTTCATTTTAAAAAACATATTTTACAAAGTAGTGTACCAAACACATATACACACATCTTTTGCTTTCAAAACTGGAATATCATTTTTAAAAATGTATCCAACCACCACCTTAGTCTTTGTCGTTCTAGTAAGTTTCACCATGAAACATTTACTCATAAGACGTTATGTCTCTTCTGGTCCATACCATAGAAAACATATCTTAAATTTGTTTAGAAGATTGTTAGGAAAGTGCTTAAATCTGTACTGACCCAGTGGAGAATATAATAATGAAAATGTTAGTTGCAGGAATATTAATTCTAGAATTGGTCAGGTTAAAAGGTACAATATGTTTTTAAGTTTTGTTTATAATCTACAATCTTGACGTCTTTTACCTAGATGACGTCTTAGACTAAGTAGCCGAGTAGGATGGAAACATGATCCCGAGCTTACCTATGTCTTCGTGCAGATGCCCCATGTAACCTTGAGTCTCACGTCAAATTAAATCTGTAAATTTGACCAAATACGAAACCAAAACAACGTGGCATCTTGATGTTTCCGTTACTATCAAGGTTGTGCTTAGTTCCCTATCGTGTCCTTGTTAAGTTCGTTGCCACACCGTAATTTGTTTTCAGAATTCCGCCTATACCTCCAAGTTTTTCGTTATAGTACTTTTTATAGTTAAGAGAGAGAGAGAGATTTATATTTGTTAACCATGAAATTTGATTGTTTTTCAGGCCAAGCCAACTGGTAGAAATTCTTCATTGGGGACAATTTTGCTAGAACTTATAGAGCAAAATATTTTGATACAAGCAATGGCATGTGCAACAGTGCCAATTCCAACCTGCCCAGTTGGCGTGGCAACAAAAAAAATGTTGAGAGAGCATAATGGTCTTCGCAGATCAGAATCCGGTAAACAACTTTGTAAACAAGGAGGTAGTATTCGGCGGTCGCGTTCTGATCACCACCTTTGCTACTCTATTAACCGGATCCGAGCTGCGTCAACAAAGCCAAAGCTGAAGAACAGCCGTTCAGTTGGGTTCTTCCCATTTCCATTAACTGCCTCCATAATCCCAAACTCATTGCGATCAATTTTGTTTGACCCGGAAACAAATAAAGGTATGAGTGTAATAGAAAAAGATGAGAATGACGTCGTTGAGAGCAATGAAGAAGATGAAGAAAAGGAGATAAAGAGGGCAAACTGGGTGGAGAGGCTAATGGAGATAAGAAGGCAATGGGCGAATAGACAGCAACATCAAGAAACTAGTGCAGACGAAGAACATGAAAATGGTGATTGTGATTGTGACGTGGATGAGGGTGGGTGTGAGGTGTGTTATGGTTCTGAAGATGATGAGGGAGGTGAAGTCACATATGACTTGGAATCCTTCAAGAGATTGTTGGTTGAAGTACCACTGTCTGATACCAAACTATTTTCTCAGCTAGCTTTCCTCTGCAACATGGCTTATGTCATACAAGAGATCAAGGTATGCATCTTTCTTCCGCTGCAAATCATGCTATTAGATCTTTGAACAGTTCAAAGTTGTATCAACTAATTTTGCCATGCATTTTGGACACAATGAAAAGAAAAATTGATGATCTTAGATTTATTTCTTTGATTCACAAGGTGAGTAAATCAAATATTTCTAGTAAAAAAAAAAAAATTAAATCCATCTGTACAATATGCAGGCCAAGGATTTGAGAAGATATTATGACCTGCAGTTTGTAACATCTTCTTTGGTAAAGAAAGCAGAGGCAGGTGCCATAAAAGTTAAACTTGATCAGGACTCTACTCGTGGACCTGTTGACGCTGCAAACACTGTGAATACTGAGCAAATGCGTCCAATTCGACCATCTGTTGCTTCCAAGATTGCTGCCTCAGCTGCATCTTATGTCCAATCTCATGCCAAGGACCTTCTGTCCCTTGTTTCTGAATCATCACAGACGAATAACAGTACAAACTCATGTGAAGGAGATGATGAAGTCCAAGAGGATGGTGGGAATTCACCTCGAGTGTACAAATCAGAGGTGGCTGCTTATGTAGCAGCATCAACAATGACTGCAGTTGTTGCAGCAGGGGAGACGGCAAAGCAGGAAGCAGCGAGAGACCTCCAGTCACTTCATTCATCACCTTGCGAATGGTTCATATGTGATGACACAAGTACATACACTCGCTGCTTTGTCATTCAGGTCAGTCCTTTCGTAGCCCTTCTTCTTATTGTATATCAGACAAGTCATGGATCCACAACTTTTTAACACTGATACTTCTGAGGTAGAAGCTGTGCAATAAATCACAAATCATCTTGACATGTCATGTTAGCATACATTTCGAAAACAGATTAACCTTATACATAAATATGAGAGCATAGTGGATGCTTAAAAGGCTAATTTTTTTTAATTGCAGGGATCGGATTCCCTGGCATCTTGGCAGGCAAACCTCTTCTTTGAACCCACCAAATTTGAGGTGAGCATAACTCATAACTCTGACTAACTGGATACTTATCAAATTTGAAATTTGTCCCAAGGAATAAAAGAGAAAGCTAAGATCCTCTCATTATCTTTCATACAGGATACAGATGTGCTCGTTCACAGAGGAATTTATGAAGCTGCAAAAGGAATATACGACCAATTCATGCCAGATATCATAGACCATCTAAATAAATATGGTGAACGAGCAAAGCTTCAGTTCACAGGTCACTCACTTGGAGGGAGTCTTTCTGTTTTAATAGATTTGATGCTTCTGACTAGAAAGGTAGTCAAGCCATCTGCCCTTCGCCCAATTGTCACCTTTGGTGCACCCTTTGTGTTCTGCGGAGGCCAAAAGATACTTGATGACCTGGGGTTGGATGATAGCCATGTTCATTGTGTGATGATGCATCGAGATATTGTACCCAGAGCATTCTCCTGTAACTACCCCAACCACGTCTCCTTAGTACTGAAGCGTTTGAGCTCCTTCAGGTCACACCCTTGTCTAATTAAAAATGTAAGTATCATCTTGAATGTTTCTCATCATCATTAGGAGGTTTGTTCTAAATAGGTTTAACATATTCAGACGTAGATGGAAAGAAAAGATTTTTGAAATTTTACTTTCCAGGTTTCCTCATTGTTGTATCTTATGTCTGGATGTTTACGCAGAAACTGCTGTACTCTCCACTGGGTAAAATTTTTATTCTTCAACCAAATGAAAAGTCATCTCCTCCACACCCACTACTCCCTCTAGGCAATGCTCTATATGCTTTGGACAAGACCAAGTGTGGGTACTCACCAAGTGCATTAAGGTCGTTCCTGAATTGTCCCCACCCACTGGAAACTCTAAGTGATCCTACAGCATATGGTTCAGAAGGTACAATCTTAAGAGATCACGACTCGAGCAATTACTTGAAAGCTATGAATGGAGTCCTAAGGCAACATACAAAGGTGCTCTTCCACAAAGCCAGAAAACAGAGGAATCTATTATGGCCTCTACTTACTTCACCGTCTCCGCACTCTTGGAGCCATGAAAACAACTTACAGAGTAGCAGGTTAGTGACCAAAGAGGTAATGACCCGTGTTTGAAGCCAAATTTGGGGATTATCTATCAATACACATAGAAAGCTCATAGGACACTGTACATTGGGGGGTTCAGTTTTACCTTTGCTCAGTTTTGTCTCTCTCCTATGTACATCTGCTCCTTGTACAAGTTGCTCATCACTGACTGACACTGTTAATAAAAATGTCAACATTGTCTTCTAGAATTTTATTCTCTTAACACTAATTTATTCCATCACCATTTGGACCAAATACGAATATCATGGAATTAACCTTCAAACATATTTACTCCAATGTCTCGCTGAGTCCAAAAAAATAGGACAACCTTATTTATATATTTATTTTTAAGTTTAGACAGTTTACAAACTTAAATTCTAAATTTATATAAGCCTGAGTTAGAAAATCAAAGAATGGACTCAAATCCTATTATATATATGAGCTAAAACCTGCAGCAAAACAAAATAGACACTAAAATATAGGTAATTTAGAAAACACTATTTTCTTATCTGAAAGATGAACCCATAAAGGAGCAAATTGAATTCTCTTCCGTTACATAAAAGAAAAACTAGAATGTACTTCCAAACCAAGCAACCATGGTCAGCAATCTAGATTTACCACCCGAACCAAGCGCTCAAACTTTGCCAAAGAATAAGAAATAATCATCACCTATGTTAGTTTTCAAAACTCTAAACTATATTCACCGTGGCAGTGAAGACTAAACATGTACACCAAAAAACTACCAGGATGTAAGTTTAAGAAAGGTCATATTGTCTCTAGTGAATTGTTTATATTCCTGAAATTTCTCACAGCCTCACAACTAACAAGAAATTGATAATTTTTCAGCATGATATACAGAGACTTTTACAGCAGAGTTTCAATGTACAACAATCATAGTTAAGCACACCAGCATGACTCCCAAAGGATTGAAAACCGTAAAATAAGAAAGTTCATAAAGCCAAAAAAAAAAAGGCAATGACAAAATGCTCCAACTACTGAGAGTACTACACCAAGATAACAAAAGGAGTGTAAGTTCTGAAGTAACAGATAATAAGTACAATCATGCTGATAAAAACTACTTTATTCCAGAAAATCATAGTAAACGAATTAACTACAATGATATTGCTAAAATCACAGTAAAATTAAACTATTCTGCTTCCAGTGAATTTACATCCAGGGGAGGGTTATAAATTGAAGTACAGTAAAAGGAAGAGATCTAAAATATCATAAAATATTTTGATCAGATTTAGCTTTCATCCCATCAAATATTGAAAAGATCAGGCATGGACACAGGAAAAACCATCAAAAGAATGCAGCTTAGAACTAACCGACACCCCATGCCTCTGTAAAGTGCTCACAACATTATAATTCAAACATCCTCCAGCGTTGGCGAACATAATGCATTTCTACATGTTGATTGTAATATTTGAAGGAGTTGCAGAATGCAGAAACTTCCTTTACAATATTAACCAAAGAAAACAGTCATATCCACAGGACCGCAAAGCATGAAGATGTTGAGCTTATTTTTTACCCTCTTCAGCCATCTTCTTCCTTATCTCGTGCGCTGTATTAAATATGCCAAGAGTAGGGGTGTTGCACACAAAGCACTTCTTGTTCTTTGCATGATGCTGTGAAACAACAGAAGTAACAATGTATGAAAAGTTAGATTATTTTTAAAACGACTATTTGTATATGAACTTATTAAGGTAGACATGACTAAACAAGAAAAATAATCTAACCTTTTATGTATCAAATGACTACAAGAAACTATTGTTAAAATGGATCATGTACTTAATAATTATAAATATTAAAGAAAAATCTAAACACACAGCGAACTCCAATTCCATAAACTCATGTAATATTGGTAGAACTTTCTGTATATACTTCATGGCACTAATTACAATTCCCCAAGAGGTCATAGATTCTTTCTAGAATTACAATTTTGAAGAAAATATTGGTGGATGCACTTGGGTGTCAAAGCTAAAATTATAGAAGGACATCTGGAACAAACCATGTGTTATGTCCATACTTCATTAAAACCAACATACAATGTCCACTAATCTCACAAATTTTACCCACATCCATAATATCCCTGAGAACAACTTCGCAATAGTTATGATAATTAATAAATTCATGCATGAATATTAACTATAATAAAACCAACACAAACACTACAAGTATTGTGCCACAACATGACATAAACAGCATGATATAACCAACATATTATACCTTTAAAGCGCAATGCTCACAGAAGTAGTGCTTGCACTTGGTCACAACAGGATCCACAAAAGGCTCTCTACAAATGAAACAAGCAAAGGGCAATGAATCATCATCATCGTCATCACTCAGGTCTACACCCCCCTCATCCGCATCATCCAATCCCAAAGCCAAGTTTCTCTTCCTTGCCTTCTCTGCTTCCTCCCACTCCTTCTCCATCTGCCACCCAGATTTGTAATCCCCTCGATCATGCATAAACTTACAAGAATCTCCATACCCACAATAACCAGTCTCTTTGTAATCTTTGCATATGTCTGGTTGGTAATCAAACCTTGCAGATACCCTTATATGAGCAGAAGCCCTAAGAGGCCCATGTGAACCGCCAGCTTTCTCACTCGAAATGGTTTGTTCTCTTCTGAACCCAGCCTTGTGGTCAACATATCCATGAATACCTTTATACAACTTCTCATCACTAGAATCCAAGCTTTTCCCCTTCAAAGCCTGCTCTGATAGCTTAAGCACTTTCTCACGAAGAGCACGAGCATCTCTAGAAAAGTCGGTTTCAGTTTCTAGAGTTGCTGTTGCTTTGCTGTCGTGCTGAACCTGGATTTCCTTGGAAGAGTCAAACTGAAATATGGCATTCTCAGTTTCCGCATTGGATTCAGTAGACCCAGTAATCTTAGAAGATCCAGTCGAAAAGTATAGCTTGCTGTCAGGCTTTGGAGCCTTTCGAAGATTCTGTAAAACTGAGTTTTCATTCTTCGAATCTTCATCTTCATCTTCATTGATGGTTCTTTTCCTGATGTTTTTATTCTTTGATGGCTTTCGAAAAAAATTGCAGGCTGCAAATAAAAAAGACATAAAACTGTTAGTGAAATGACAACAACTAACAAATTCAGATGAAACAAATAGAAAATATATATACACAAACCATGAATCTACATAGACAAAGAGTAAAAAAGATGTATACCTTGCTCGGATTGCTGAGGTTCGCCTGACTCTGCCATAATAACAGATTCACAAAACCCAAAGCTTCAGGTCTCTAATCAGATAATCAGATAGTAACAACTAATCCTTCCCTGCAATATATATTTACAGACAATGTCAATTTCAGATTTCGTAGTCACAAAACAAAAATGGTGCCTATATATTTAACAATGAAATGATGAATTGAAGGATAACTAGCCTAAAACCAATATTCAGGAAATGAAAATGGCCTTGAGACACTTTTAACGGAGTCTAATGATAAATTCAAAATAAGAGAAAACGATTGCCACTAGCCAGAGTGCACTGTTTATTTGACAAAACTAAAAATCTATTACCTAATACCAAAATAAAACGCTAACAGGAAACCTAATCAAGATAGGAAACTTAGCAAAGACTTCTGGTTTTAGTGATCTTCAAAGAGCATCCAATATTAAATGAATGTCCTCCAATATTCTCTGTTCAAATTTGATAATACAATGTACTCGAAATATTCAAAATCAGGATGCTTCTGGTCCCACTTCACATTATGTGAAAAATCCAATATGTTCATTTCTAAATAGTTTAAGCAGTATGATGAGGAAGATAAACCCAAGTGTCGATTCCATACCTTGTAATGATACTGGTTTCTCAAAGATTACCTAGGTAAGAATTTCAATAAATTTGAACCCATGATCAAATCACATCATATATATATATATATATATATATATATATATGGTTTGGCTACCTTACCCCTCAATTGGAACCTTTGAATTGGTTGTAAAAGTGATTATTAACGTTAATAGAAGGGCTCCAATTGAAGGGTAAGGTAGTCAATTCAAAGGTTCCAATTGAGGGATAAGGTAGCTAATCCCTCTATACACACACACACATACACACATCTATATATATATATATATATATATAGATTAACTACCTTACACCTCAATTGGAACCCTTGGATTAGTTGTAAGAGTGATTATTAATGTCAATCTAAGGGCTTCAATTAAGGGATAAAGTGGTATCCACTCAATCAAATAAACAAAAGGCCAGAAAACTGTCCCAACGTTATGCCTTGAAAGTCTCATAAATCTTTTAAAGATGCAGGACCATCACCTTCAAGATGATGATAATTATAAAGTGAGTATCAAAGAAAATTATACCCAATCCATTGAATCAGACCATGGATACTCAAAATAGGAATCACCGGAAAGAAACAAAAACAAATCCATTGAATCAGATAAACAAAATAGTCCTGAAAGCAGTCCCAAAATTATGCTTCGAATGTGTATCATGAATATTTTAAAGATGCAAGAGAATTACATTCAAAGGGTGTAGCAAGAACACCAAAAAGAAACACAACCAAAACAAGAAAATCAAGAGTAGCCACCAACCAACGAAGATCGCAGCCCAGCCTCAGAGTGAATTCAGCAAACATGAAATACAAATCAATCAAGTCGACTGTAGATTTAAAACAATAGGATAAAATACAAAACATCATACGATCACAGCTAAAACAGGTTGATTTTTGGGGCAAAATGGGAAATTACCTGGCCGGTGATTGTCGCCGGAAATATTCGCCAGAAGAGTGGAGAATATTTATCGTATCATAAATTTAAATTAATGGTTGAAGAAGTTGAAGTCTTTGTCTCTTCGTCTCAGAGTAAACCCTAGGTTAGTAATATTTGTTGGGGAAAAATCAATTTAGCCTCTAAGTTTTGGAAAATGGCCAAATTTTTAACTATATTTAATAAAAGGATGAAATGGTCCCTAACCTTTTGAGAAAATGTTAAATTAATCTTTTTCGTTAATCTCATTAATCAATTGACTGTCAAACCTTACCACTATAGTGGATAGGGGTAATTTTATCATTTTGAATCTTATCTTAAAATCCTTGACACAAGGATTAATCAAATAATTTGAAAAAAAGATGGAAAATAAAAATAAAAGATCAATTAAAAAATTGTTGAAAATTTTAAATTTTCCCTTTGGGTTTTTACGTAATTTCGATAATATTACTAGATTTTTTTTTAAACATTACTTAAAAACTTAAAAAAACAAAAAAAAACAAAAAAAAAAATGACTATGCTCTTCATCTTGCATCCTGAACTGGGCAACTATCATCAACAAGAAAACCGAACCTCCATGGCAACTATCGTTAATAAACAACAACAACACCTAATTTCCATGGCAACTGTTGTCAACAAGAATAATCAGAATAACCCAGATCTTCCCAGATCCAAATCAAACTTTTTCAATCTCCATGGCAGCAGCTCCGTCACTTCTTTCTCCCTTCTCTTCCACCCATTAAAATCGCTCATCATCATAGCAGCAGCTCCGTCACCTCCCTTTTTCTTTCTCTTCTTCATGCAACTCTGTCAACTTAACACTCAGCTCCATTGCGATCGCCGATGAAGTTGTCGTCGCCATCTGCAGTTCGGTCGTCGTTGCGGTAACCTAACACCCAACCCAGTCCTTTTGTAATTACGGTCGCTGTCTCCATCACCGATGAAGCGACGGTTGCTAGCCGCCCTGAAAGATACATGGGATCTCCATATGGAGTTTTTTGTTCTTGGGGATTTTTGTGTTTGTTATTTTTGCTTTTTAGGGTTGGTGATGATGAATTAGGTTGATGTTGATGATATATTGGGATGGAAATGGGTCTTAGTTGATGTTAATGATGAAGAAGGATTGGGTTTGCGTTGATGATTAAACGGCCAAGTTTGTGTTAATGATGAAAAAGTGAAGAACTAGGTTGAAGTTGTTGATGACTCATAATTGATGATGATACTGTCGTTATTAATTTTGGGTTTATGTTGATAAATGTGTTTTTTACTGGGTGTTGATGATTGATAATGTTGGGTTGACGATTGATGATAAACAATTTTTTTTTTAAGGATTCATTTCTAGATCAAGAACATTTTACACAGATCTTCAAAAATTGTTTCATTTTCCTTAATGTTTTTTTTTTTTTTAATTGAAGTTCTAGATTGATCAAATTGGCCACCAGCTCTGTCAACTTTTGATTTTTGCTTTCAATTTGTTTTTTTGTTTTTGTTGATTTTGACTTTTTAATCTTCAACCTTTGAATAGTTTGATCATCAACCTTCAAACTCAAACTATTAACTTTTGATTTTTTTTTTCAAAGATTTAGTCAGATCTCTATATGATAGAATTTATTTTTTTTAAAAAATTAAAAATTAATTTTAAATGAAGTAAAAAAAAAAAGTTGGTAATTATATATCTAAATATTTTAATTTAGTATTTTAAAAAATATATATTAATTTAAAAATAGTGATGTGTTAATTAATTATTGATATAAAATTATTAATTTCTTTTAATTTTATATGACTCGTGTTAGATTTTTATTTGTTGATAAATTAACTAATGATAGGAGTAAAATTGACATTTTACATATTTTGTTAGGTTTGATTGCTAGTTCACTGATGAGAGAGACTAGTTTGATATTTTCTAAAAAAGTTAAGAATTATTTTATTTTGGTTCAAAATATAATTAAAAATTTAATCATTTCTCAAAACTTAGGAATTAAATTGATTTTTCTCCTATTTGTTATTATTTTATACTCTCGTCACGACTCCTAAACTAATTAGAAATATTAGAATATTAGCTTCTTATTTTTATTAATTACGCTTGTATATTATATTTTTTTATTTTATTTAGTTTGGATTTTCTGTTAATTATAAGTTTAAAATTATTCACTACCTATAATAAGAAATATGTTTCCATTCTAATAAATAAGTAGAAAATTTTGGTCAAAAAAAAAAGTAAAAATTTTCCTAAATTTGTCTCTATCTGCTTTGTTTTCTTCTCTCTTAATATTTCATATTTATTGCTTTTTAAATTTATATTCTTGGTTAACCAAATCAACTAAAAAAATCACACAGAGATGCAACTACTAGGCTATTTCTAAATTAAGTGGCATGTACCGGCTAATCTAAGCATTTACCTTTATATTAAATCAAATCATATTAACGTGTGTTTGATAGAAAGAGGTTACTTGATAGTGTTGAAAAGTGAGCAAGAGGCGCTGGTTGTGGGTTGTGGCGGTGTGTATATATAGCGTGGTGTAACGAGCGAGAGTGGGCGGTGGGAATGTTAACGTGGATGTTGACCTTAGAAGAGACGAGAAACGAGCTACGACTGGCTGTGGAAAGTGGATGGAATGAGGAAGAAGAAGTGAAAATGAATAGGATTTTTTTTTTCTTAAAGAAATCTTAATATATATGGAATTGAATTCCAGACGGCGCACGGTGTCAGAGATTCATTAAAAGACCGTAGAATAAACTAAATCGAATTCTATTATATATATTTATATACATAATAAAGTATTTTTATTTTTTATATATATACTATTTCTACCATTAGTGTCTCCTATTTTTATAAAGTTAGGATAAATCAATCAAATTTATTTATTATATTTTCTATCATAAAATAAATTATTTCTCCTATATAATTCAAAAATTTGATTTATTTGTTCTAACTTTTGAAAATTGTGAGGTATTGATAATAGAATTACTGTATATATATATACATACAAAATTTGTGGAATGGACAAGGCCGAGGTTCATGCGAATGAACCCAAGGCTAGATAATTTTCATTTTAACCAAGCTCATATATAACGAATAAGCAAAAAGAGGTACCTAGACATTTCCATTCATAAATAGGGTTCTACAATCGTACGAGAGTTGCAACTACTAGTCTACTACACGAGTTATTTTATAGAGTAATGATATTTACACCCCTAAAAAATTGGACATACATCCCAACATTGTTTATTTCTTAAAATCTAATGCTATCTTTAAAGAAAATTAGTAAAAAGGTAAATAATTTGTAACTACATCCATAAATATTAATCAATTCTTCATGTATATGATAAAATCTTTTTAAGTAAATCAATTCATTACATAATATTGAGAATGATTTTGAAATACTAATTTTAAGGAAACAAATTAATTGCAAAATATTAAGAATGGATTAAAATCATTATGAAATTATTGTATTTATTAAAAAGGAAAAAATAAAAGAGGAAAACATGTTTGAAAGAAATAAATAAAAACATATATCAAGAAGTTTGTTTTATTCCAAATACTCAATAGGAAATCACTAATCAATTTGAACTTCTTTTTTTCATAACACAATACATTAATTGAACCGAGATAAAAGATTATACATTGATTAAATAATAAGAAATTTGTTTGACTGCTATTATGTAATTCTAAAAATTAAACTTAATTAAAAATTTAAGCGAGATAAAATTCAATACCTTTTCAAATTCAAACTTCTTTAAATTAACTGTTTTTTCCTTTTTCCAAATATAAGATTTTTTAAAAGAATACGAACTAATCATAAAGTGTGAAGAATATTTTAATGATGTGTTTACTTCATGGATTAGATAATGAGAATAGAAAATAAGATTGATTGATAATGTTTATTTATTTAAAATTTATTTTACGATGAAATGAAAGTGTAGATCTTACATAAATTTAGAGTTATGTAATGAGAATCACATTTTTTCAACTTCATTTGAGAATCTCATTCTCATTCATAATTTTAATGTAAAAAGTCATTTTTACCATTTTTTGTTTTTAAAAAAAACCTATTTTGATAACATTTATATCAAAAAAAAAAAAAAATGAAGTAAACGCATCATTACACTACATATTTTCAAATGAAGTAAACCTAATCTAATACATTATTCTGATTCCTCAAAATGAAGTAAACGCATAATAAAATATTATTAAGAAATTGATTGTAAAATGATAAGTTTTAAATTATAGAAGAAAATCATAATCTACTTACCTTGTGTTGAGGAAAAATTTTCAAAATTTTAACAAAATTAATTTGATAATAAAATAAGTATTATAGATTGTACTTATAAAAGTATAGTGTAAAAACAATAAAAGAAGGATAATATTGATATTAATTGAGATTTATTTACAAATTAGGGATTTTTTTATAGTTTTGGATGAGGCGTTAAAAAGGCGTACACATGATTTATGATGGTTGGAAATACCACCGCTATATTTTATAACCACTGGATTATAAGTTCATTAACTTTATCATCAAAAGCCAGAACATATGTAAGCTTATATACATCAAAATTCATATCTAGCTGTCATATCATCACATTATCATTTTTATTTTTATTAGGAATTTGCCCTCTGACTCTCTCTTCTCCATATGTGTTTGATTCCCCAGATTCATTCTTTCTCTCTGTACAAAATTTGAATTTCAAAGATCAAACAAGTTGTTGTAACAGTTGTTGTTCTTTAAGCCGAGGAGGTGGTCGTGGTTGTTATGGTGGTTGTGATAAAAAACGTGAGGGTTGCATGAGAGAGCATGAAGCGTGGACGGAGCCGCCGCCGACTGGGCTGTTGTTGAATGGCTTATTACCGAACGAAGCGGCTTCAGTGATACGAATGCTTGACCAGGAGCGATGGTGGAAAGCAGAGGAGAAAACTAAAGACCTCATTGCCTGCATTCAACTAAACCCTTCTCCGAAGAGCGTCGCAATACTGTTGCTGACTATGTTCAGAGCTTCATTACCAAGTGCTTCCCTTGTCAGGTTGCCCTCTATATTTACATTTATTGCCTGACATGAAATTTGTTTGTTGTTCTATTTTGTAGAGCTACCAATTACACTACCCACATTTGTTTTGTTGTTGTCGTGTGGTCACTTAATACAGACCTAGCCATATTGAACTAATCGGTTTGGTTTGGTCCGATACAAGTTTATGCAACTTTATGTTATTATTTGTTTGTGATTATTGTTATCTACTACAGGTTCTTACTATTGGGTCTGTGTCCCTTAAGACTTATTTGTCATATGGAAACATCGACTCAACAGCCTTCGGCAATAATTAAAATATGAAGGACATAATTGGGCTCATAAGTTTCGTGATATGTTGGAGAATGAGAAAAAAAATGAGCACGCTGAGTTCCGTGTCAAGGAGGTTAAATACATTCAGGCAGAAGTAAGTTTCTATGTGTCCCTTTAGTGTCTTTATGATCACAACAAATTCTGGTTTGACGTCTTCATTTATGTTTGTTAATTGTATTCACCATCCTGCTTTTATTCCGGTTGCAAGTAAATTTTACGGATGTTAAATTGGATAATGAAATAAGGTTTCTCTGACTCTCTATAAGTGTAATATAGTCCACCGGAGCTTATGTTTGGGTGTGAAGCAGGTGACAAACCAAAATACTTACTCATTGAGCATTGGCGTTTTCATACAAAAGATCATCCGACCTTTCTCCATATCCCCGATTTATGACATTGCATGGATTACTGTCTAACAGTCTAGCTTATTTGATGGCATGAAATGACGTCAAGTTGCTTTTAAATTCATTAATTACTTCAGTGTTTCATAAGCATTTGAGAGCTGGCCATACATGTTGTATGGTATAATCAGCAATTTGACTGCAGAATAACTCAAGATTAAATACCATTTCTAGTGCAAGGGAGATTTTCGATGATTGGAAGTCTTGTCTTATATGCCTAAAACATTGCATGTTGTAGATACATAGAATGAAGACTAGCGTTGCGTGCTTATGTCTCTAGATGATATGTCGTTTCTGCCATCCCAATCTGGCATCAGCATCTGTACAAATTTTTAAATAGATTTATTTATTTTTTAATCATATATTGTAGTTGCCCATTTTTATATGCTTTTTGCCTTTATGATTATTGATCTGGGAAAAAACTTATTTGTCCTGCCTAGTTATATTCTATGGTCCGTTTACAATTTGGTTGGTAATACTTATTATTTCTCCTGTTTGGCCAACCATGTGTGCAACGTGTGCCAGTGCAACTGACTATAGTCAATTTATTATTATAATTATTATATTGGATGTTTTCTCATAGCCCATTTGAGCAGCTTGGAATTTGTATTTTGCAGTTCATATAGCACTTTGTTTTCTTCTATTGATTTTGCAGGTAAGAATAATAAAATGTCTCGTGAAAATTATTGCGGTTGACATATCACTTTACCAGCTCAGTGGGTTATCTACCCTTTGTTTGATCTAGTAGTGAGTCTCTCTTTTTCAAATGATAGAACGTTTATGGCGTTTGCATATGTTACAAAATAGATTGTATACTATTTATTCCACTAGTTGTTGATATGATAAATCAGCAGCTTTTATTTAAGCGTATGGCATTGTACTGAAGAAGGCCTGGTGTAAACATGAGAACCATTTATTGGGTGCTCACAATGGACTTATCTCAACTTATGCCCTTGAAAACTTTGTTCTCTACACATTTCATATTTGCAACAATTGTTTCGCTAGTCCACTTGAGGTATTTCAGTGACCTTTCTATTTTTGTGTGTTTATATATCTGTCCAAAAGTTTGTTCCTTTGCAACCTGTAGGTCTTTATCGTTTTCTAGAGTTCTTTAGTAAGTTTGACTGGGATAACTTTTGTCTAAGCCTCTGGGGTCTTGTGCCCATCAATTCGCTTCCAAATGTCACCGGCATGATATTTGGCTCTAAGATTTATAAATACGTGATCCTCATTATTGCAATTGTTTGACATTTTACTGACACAATTTTTTTTTTTTTAAATCTTTATTGATATTTTGCAACTGAGCCTCCTCTCAGAGATGACGAAGTGTTGCTTTTTAGCAAATTGTTTCTTGATGCTTGTAACTCTACATGCTGTTGATGTGCAGGACAATCAAGGGCGACCATTTGTTTCCAAGCATTTTAATGTCATTGATCCTTTGAGTGTAAACAATAACCTTAGGTTTAATGTTATAGTGAAGATGCACCTGTGATTTCCTCACTTTTTAACTTTTTTTTTTATTAGCCCTTTGCGGTAATCACATTTGCTCATGCCTCTGGCATGCATGGGAAATATGTATTACTATTGGTTTTTCTTTGTTCTTATGGAAGCAATTGATTAATTTTTGAAATCGATCGAAGCAATTGATTAATTTTTTAAATCCATTGAAACATTGCTTTGTTAGAGCTGTCATTTTTTCTACTTTTTTTCTGCCCCATACGAGTTGTGGATAACTGTTCTCTCTGTCTTCTTATTTATTGAGCCGCAGGAAACTTATATACATAAGATTTAATGTTATATATATATGTATATATATATATATAGATTTAATGCCGATGGGTTTGGATGAAATGGGTTAGAGTTTATGTTTAATAGTGCCTTGTAGTATTTCATGTAATGTCATTTTCAAATCGTTCTTTATTTTAAGGGATAATTCCTAAAAACCACTTGTGGTTTGCAAAAATCTCAATTTTTCCACTCTAGTTTGATTTTAGACAAAATCCCCCCTATTGTCATATTTCTAACGGAAATGTTAGGAAAAAAGTCAAAATATCGAATTTACCCTTATTTAAAACCTAGTATTACTTTGAAATCTAAAAATCAAAATAAATAATATTAAAATATAAAAAAATCAAATAATTAAATAAATAATATAAAAACTTTCATCTTCATCAACTTTTTCTTCATCATCATCTTCTCTCTTCTTTCTCATCCATTTTCTTCTTCATTAACCTCATCTAATCCATCATCTTCATCATCAATCAATCTCAGCCAATCCATCACAAAAACAAATTCATCATATATATATATATATATATATATATATTTTTGAAAAAAAGACATTAAATTGATTGGTGGAGACCATCTAAGTCTCTACAATTCAAGGCCCAAAATTGGGTCTCCGACAATAGAGACCTAGTTCCGGGCTTTCGATGGTGTATACCATCTAGAGACCACTTTCAATGGTTGGAGACCCAAGCGGTCTCTTATGGTGGAGACCACGGTCTCTACCATTGGAGACAACCAGGGTCTCCACCATTTGAAAACTTGAATACTCAATGGAGGTCATCTGGGATGGTCTCCAATAGCAGAGATGGAGACCATCCCTATTGGTCTCCGTATCTAGGTTGGAGATTAGTCTCCATTAGAGTTTTTATTTTTTAATTATAAAATAAAATTAATTTCATTTTAAATTATATTATTATTTTATAAATTTATATTTATTTGTTTAATGACATGTCACCATTAAAACCACTCATTATTATCAATTTTAAAAAATTAGTTTTCCATTTGCATATCCATTTTTGTCATTAGAGTCCAACAATTAATCAAGTTAATCTAATAAAAATCTATGATTGTCAGGGGTATTATCATCCTTTCATATGTCTTTAAATAGTATGTTAAGTGTTTTTATTAATATCGGAGAGAATTTTAGATAAAAATAAAATAGTAGATGGTTAAATTGATATTTTTATAAATTACAATATGTTTTTTAGGTTTATCCCCTATTTTAAATTTGTATTGCAGCTAATTGACCTTGACTTGGGCTGCCTTTTTTTCTTTGGGCTGACACTGCTTGAATTTCGTGTGGACCTTGTATTGGACTTGCACTTCATTGGGTTGCTGATTTTGCCACTGCAATTACCAAATTTTTTTTATGTGCATTATTTGTCAATTTTCATAAAAATCAATTTGTGATTATAAACATAAAATAATTTATACAAAATTATATCGAATTAAGAAGACAGTTAAATTAAAAAATATATATATATTCATATAACGATGTTGAAAAATAAAACAATAAATAAAATCGAGTATATACTATTTTTATTTTTGTAAGTTATATTATTGAATTCGTCATATCCATAGAGAGATATGAAGTAGATGATGTGTCAACAAAATTAAGCAAAAGAGAATGATATAGGACAGATATGCATTAGCAATTTTTTTATTAAAATTGGTAGAAAATATTTTAGAAAAACAAATTAAACTCCTTATTATTTTTTTTAAATTGGGAAATATAACGTAATTTCTAGGGTCCTAAGTTCCCTTTCCAATGAGAAATTAATTTCCAATTTAGAAGTGAGGTCCACATAATTTCATCAACACAAGTTTCAGTAAACATGAGAATTCATAAATCAAAAAATTAAATTATATCATTCTCTAGATTTTTGATACTAAATATGCCATAAGAAGAAATATATATATATATATTTTTAAAGATACCACTTATGTTAGATGGAATCGAAATTATGATACTATTTGTGATGGAAGGATTTGAACCTATATCATTTTAGACTAAATAAATGCTCTTTATTATTAAGCCATATTCATTCATGGTTGAAATATATCTATTTGCTAGTTATGTCTTACTATGTATATATTACAATTTAAGTAGCTAATTGTATATCATTGTTGTCTAAAATGTTTCAATCTTAAAGGTAATCATATAAAATATTAATTAATGACCACGATGATTGGTAGCATACATTTATTACATAAACCTTAACATGGCTCTAATAATTAAGATTTTCTTGGTAAAATGGAATCAAGATAGTAAGCTATAACTATACAAATAAGTGTTGTGGCGTCTAGTATAATTATTATATATATATTTTTTACCGCAGGCTTAAGAGGTCAAAATAAAATGACATGATTTTTAACCTACAACTTCATTAATATGAATGTCATAAACTTAAAACTGATCGCCTTGGCCATTTAGAACAATCGTTTTGAACGTTTAAGATTAATTATAAAAAGTTTGCTTATGATGAAAATTAATATAATTATTTTGAAGTAGTAATATTTATATTATGATATACAATGAATAATGCTAAGCTTCACAAATTTTTTATCCAAATTTATGTCCGACGACATGATAAATGAGTTATCAATATCATATTAATTGTTATATATTTATAAGATATTGACAACTCATATATTACATCATTTGAACAAAAATGTTGGGAAGTCTAACATTACTTGATATGTAATTATACTCTATGCTTGTATAACTCTATAATTATGTACAAATTATATGATATGTGAGTTGTCAACATTGTATTAATTGTTACATAATTTATTGATAACTCATATATCACATCATTTAAATATAAATCTAGACAAAAAATATTGAGAAGCAACATTACTCAATTTATAATTATACTATATACTTGCATGCCTCTATAATTATTGGATAGTTATTAGAGTTATTGCAAAATTAAAATCTTTGTAAAAACATTCAAGATAAAATTAAGATGATGCACATATCCACACATTCCTCATATTAATTATTATAAAATATGATTATTACATTAATTTTAAATTTTGGTTCGCAATAAAAAGGTGAGAAAAAGTAAGTTAGTTAAGAATGAAGAACACAACTTGAAGACAATGACACAGAATGATAGATTTTAAAATCATAAATTTCTTTCTAAATCTCAAAGGGGATAATTAAGAAAAGTAATGATCCTTTTAGTTTTGTTTTAAAAAAATTCACACCTTTTATTTTATGAATTTTTAAATTAGAATTCAGTAACTAATTTTTATCTCAATATAATTGAAAAATTTATTTTAAATCTAAAAATAATTTTTTTGAAATATAATTTTTAACATTTTAAACCTTCAAATAACATTACTAAATACTATACCATGATTCATGATTACAAAAATATTTCCTTGAAATTTGTTCTTAAACAGAACTTAGGCCCAAGCCTCATGCTAGGTCTGGTGATCCACCAATGGCCTGATTCATGACAACAGATACCAACAGTGAATAATAATAATAATAATAATAAATTGTTAAAAAAAAAAAAAATCGTCGCTGACAAATTATAAACTTAACTTTCAATAAAATAAAAAATATAAATTTTATTAGGAATTTGCCCCCCTTCTCTCTCTCTTCTTCATTTGTGTTTGGCTCCCCAGGTTATATCATCGTCTCTCTGTCTGTCTCTCTCTCTCTCTCACAACAAAATTTGGATTTCAAAAATCAAAAACCCTCCCGAATGTATGCACCAACCCTCTCTCTCTCATCGTCAAACCGTTCCCTTCCTCGCCTCCACAATTTCCTATTCTCATAACCAAACACCCCCCCTCCCTGTCTCTCAACCTCTCTCGCATAAAAAAACCTAATATTGATCCACCCCTCATCTTTCCACCATTTAATATGATACCCCAAGCTTCCCTCTCACATTTGCTATTAGGTCCTTCGTCCTCCGCTCAACTATCCCTAGACTTCCATTTCATCATTGATTCGCCGACAGCTTAATACGTCAGACCAAAAATAACAAAAAGCTTTAAACACAAAACAAAAACAAAGTCTTCCTTAGGGTTTTGATAATCTCACCCTTTTCGTCTATTATTTTTAATCATACTTTCTAGGGTTTCCATTGTAGATTCGCTTTTTTTTTTTTTTCCTTTTCTCCCTCATAAATTGCAATTTCACATATTTCTCAAAGGTAATACAGTACCTACCGATCTTTTTATAACATTAGTGTTTGAGTTGGCGTAAATATCTGAATCCAAGCAATTTAATTTTAATCCAGTGAAAGATCAGACAAGTTGTAGTAGCAGTTGTTGTTGTTTGAAGCGGAGGAGGTGGTGGTGGTGGTGGTAAAAAACGTGAGGGTTGCATGGGAGAGCATGAAGCGTGGACGGAGCCGCCACCGCGTGGGCTGTTGTTGAACGGCTTATTGCCGAATGAAGCAGCTTCAGTAATACGGGTGCTTGACCAGGAGCGATGGTCGAAAGCAGAGGAGAGAACTAAAGACCTCATTGCCTGCATTAAACCAAACTCTTCCTCCGAAGAGCGTCGCAATGCTGTTGCTGACTATGTCGAGCGCCTCATCACCAAGTGCTTCCCTTGCAAGGTTGCCCTCCATTTCTCACATCAATTTGTCTTTCGTAGAGCTACCAATTACACTAGCCACATTTGTTTTGTTGTTGTCGTTTAGTCACTTAATGTAGAGCCGTATTGAACTAATTGGTGTTAATTTGGTATGATGGGATGCAAGTTTATGTTGTTGCTCAATTGTGATTGTTGTTGTCTACTATAGGTTTTGCCTTTTGGGTCTGTGCCCCTTAAGACTTATTTGCCCGATGGAGACATTGACTTAACTGCCTTCAGCGATAACCAAAATTTGAAGGATACTTGGGCTCATCAGGTTCGTGATATGTTGGAGAATGAAGAGAAGAACGAGCATGCTGAGTTCCGTGTCAAGGAGGTTCAATACATTCAGGCAGAAGTAAGTTTCCGTGTGTATTTTTAGTGTCTTTATGATCACGACAAATTCTGCTTTGTTGTCTTTTATTTATGTCTGTTTATTGTATTTATTATCCTGTTTTATGTTACAGTTGTAACTTGTAAGTAAATTCTATGAATGTTAAACTGGGGAATGAAATAAGGTTTGTGTCTACAAGTGTAACTTAGTCCAGCGGTGCTTATATTTGAGTGTGAAGCAGGTGCCAAACCAAATTACTCATTTAACATTGTCTTTTTTTCACACGAAGGTTTAATCCAACCAAGTCTATGGCATCTGACAGTTTCTCCATATCCTCGATTTAAGATGTTGCATAGATTATGTTCTAGCTTATTTGATGGAATGAAATGAAGTCGAGTTGCTTTTAAATCTGTTACTTCAGTGTTTTATGAGCATTTGATAGCCATATTTTGTATGGTTATAATCAGTGATTTTAATGCAAAAGATACTCAATATTGAATACCATTTTCAGTGCAGTTTATTTGATAATTGAAAAGTCTTGTCTTATATCCCCAAAACATTGCATGAATTCATGCTGTAGGTATGTAGAATGAAGATTGGCAGTCGTGGTTCTATTGGTTTGCATAGGATATTTGAAACTGATTAGATATAATGGAAAATTAAGGTCATCTAGTAAGCCAGTTGGCTTTTCTGTTTTGGCGTTTAATAATTTGAATCAAGGCCTTAGCATGCTGATCTCTCTTGCTGATTTATCATTTCTGCCATCCCAATCTGGCATCGGTTTCGGCATCTGTCCAATGTTTGGAATAGATTTTTTCATTATAAATTGCAGTTCTTCCTTTTCATATATGTTTTTTAACTTTATGATTATTGATATGTTTTGTCAGTTTACAATTTGGTTGGTAATACTTTTTTTTTCACCCATGTGTGCCAGTGCAACTGTTGTGTTTCAGTTGATTATTATAATTATTATATTGGATTTTTCATTGGCAAAGAGAAGGGCATTCTGTCAGTGCTTGTCTTTCTACGTTAAACTGCTTGCGATGCTTGTGCATCATTAACATGGTTGAAGGCTGCAGTCCCCTTTTTTTTTTTTTTAATAATACAATTCAGTTTTATGCTTTGGAATTTGTTATCACATTTTTATGGTTTTGAACTTTTTAGGTGTATCGTTGTGATGAAGTATTTATTAAAGCATATATTTGTTTGCCATCTAAATCGTTATCCCTACTATCAACATCACCATTGCGGCCATATCATTATTATATTTTTTGGGATGTTTTCTTGTAATTTATTTGCGCACCTCTTGCTTTGGGATCTGTATTTGTGGTTATTATATCATCTTGTTTTCTTTCATTGATTTTACAGGTAAAAATAATAAAGTGTCTTGTGGAAAATATTGTGGTAGACATATCCTTTAACCAGCTCGGTGGGTTATGTACTCTTTGTTTCCTTGAGAAGGTTAGTGATGCATTCTAGACATCTTGTAATGATAAACATTTATGAAGCTTACTTATGTTACTAAATAGTATACCTTTAATTCCACAGGTTGATCATGTGATAAATCAGGAGCATCTATTTAAGCGTAGCATTATACTGATAAAGGCCTGGTGTTATTATGAGAGCCGTACACTGGGTGCTCACCATGGGCTTATCTCAACTTATGCCCTCGAGACGTTGGTTCTATACATATTTCATGTTTTCAACAATTCTTTTGCAGGACCACTTGAGGTATTTCTGTGACACTGTTACTGCTGTTTCTTGTTGTGTGTTTATATATCCTTCTGAAAGTTTGTTCCTTTGTACCTTGTAGGTTCTTTATCGTTTTCTAGAGTTCTTTAGTAAGTTTGACTGGGATAACTTTTGTCTAAGCCTCTGGGGTCCTGTACCCATCAGTTCGCTTCCAGATGTCACTGGTATGATATTTTGCTCACTGATTTCTAAATAAGTGATCCTCATGCTTGCAATTGTTTGGCAATTTACTGACACTTTTTTTTTTTATTGATAATTTGCAGCTGAACCTCCTCGCAAAGATGGTGGAGTGTTGCATCTTAGCGAATTGTTTCTTGATGCTAGCTCTACATTTGCTGTTGCTGGGCAGGACAATCAGGGGCAATCATTTATATCCAAGCATTTTAATGTTATTGATCCTTTGCGTGTAAACAACAACCTTGGACGCAGTGTTAGTAAAGGTGCACTTGTGATGTCCTCACTTTTTAACTTCCATTTTGGTTTAGCCTTCTTATGGTGATCACATTTGTTCGTGCCTTTGGGAAATATGTTTTACTGTTGGTTTCTGTTTGTTCTTATGGTAGCATCATCTTTTCTTTGTTTGGTTGATCTTTGAAATCTGTTGAAACATTGCTCTGTTGAAGTTTCCATTTTAGATATATTTTTTCTATCTTTTTTTCTACCACATATTAGTTTTGGATAGCTGTTCCAACTATCTTCTTATTTATTGGCTGTAATACTTATTGAGCTGTAGGAAACTTATATATGAGATTTAATGCTGATGGATATGGATGACATGGGTTTATGTTAAATACTGCCTAGTGGTCTTTCATGGAATGTCATTTTGAAATCTTCCTTTATTCTGAATAGGTATTGAGAATTCTGTGCTAACATATCAAGTCTCTGTAAGTTGGTCTCCACCAAGTTGCTAGACTGAATTTTTGTTCCACTCCACCAAGTTAGTAATTGGGTATTTTTTTCCTCTTCTAAAGCCTGATCAGTAAAGAAGGGTCACGGAGATTTTTAATACAAAAACATACTATTTTTTTGTTTGGGACTTAGTTAAGTTGAATTGGGTTTCGGTTTGATTGAATTGGTTTCTTATCTTGATTAATGAAACACATGTAAGTGTTGGAATTCAATTTTTTTTTTTTTTTGGGTACAAACATATAATATCTCCTTGAATTTTAAAGCTTTTGGTTTGCTTGTAATTCTTGGTTTGGTTTCTACTTTCTGTTTGAATTGCTTCTGTATTATCTTGCCAATATGTTATACATTTTTCCAGGTAACTTCTTTAGGATTCGCAGTGCATTTGCTTTTGGAGCTAAGAGGCTGGCAAGATTACTTGATTGCCCTAAAGAGGACATATATCATGAAGTAAATCAGTTTTTTATGAATACTTGGGATCGACATGGTAGTGGCCATCGCCCGGATGCACCAAGAAATGATTTGTGGCAGTTGAGATTGTCAAGTTCAGGCCCATCAAACAGGTCTGAGAATTATCGACACAATTTAAATCCAAGTGGCAAAGGAAATGAGATTTCCACTAGTTGTGAAAGTAAAGTTGACACAGCTCTTGGCTCTTCCAGTGCTCCGTCTCAGCATCGTAACTATCCTTTAGAAAACACTTGTAGAACCAGTCATGTTTCTACAGATTCTCACACCCAAGACCAAAAGAATTACAGTAGTGTGAACAAATCTGATCAGATCAGACGGGTTAGTAACTGTAATCAGAATGCACACAATGATAAAGGCCAAAAAAGTTCTAAGCCTGATAATTTGGTTAGTGACATGAAGGGTAGGTATCATTTTGCAAGGACGCGCTCTAGCCCTGAGCTTACGGACACATATGGAGAAATTCCTTCCCAAGGAAAGCATAGTAGAGCCTCAGAAAGCAGAAAAAGCCAGATTGCGTCTGCAAGGTTGGATAATAGTCGGAGGAAGAACTTGGAATCTGATATATTGCAAACCCAGGGCATTAGATCTTCAACTGACGATCCTTCATCTGCTAGGCACACTTCATCCCATCAAAGCCTTGATGCTTCTGCTGATTCAAACAGTGTATTCAGTAGTTGCAATGACGAATCGGTCTTGAGTGCTATGGGTGAAGAATTTTCTTCTGTTGGGACACATAGAATGCAACAAGAAGAGCAAGATCTTGTGAACATGATGGCATCTTCCATGGCTCATGGTTTCAATGGACAGGTTTCTATTCCACTCAATTTAGCTTCTAGTCACTTACCTGTTCCTCTGCCACCTTCTGTTCTAGCTTCAATGGGATATCACGGAAATTTTGGTGGAATGGTTCCCACCAACATTCCCTTGATTGAAACTCCATCTGGTGCAAACATGCAGTTTCCCCAAAGTTTGGTTTCCTCGCCATTAACTCACTATTTTCCTGGTATTGGGTTGGCATCAAATCCAGAAGATTCACTTGAAGCTGGTAATGAGAATTTGGGTTCTGTGGAGATGAACCCTGGGGAGGTTGATCATGATTACTGGCATGAACAGGACCAGAGCTCCACTGGTGGGTTTGATCTTTATAATGGAAGTTTTGAGGTGGTTCAGTCGGATGATAAGCAGCAGTCAACATCAGGTGGTTATAACTATGTACCTCCATCGCAAACAGGTGGTTCTGGCAGTTCTAGAACTCCACATAAATTCACCAAAGAAGCTCGAGGGTCAATGAGGGAAGATCATGTGGATTCATTCCATTATCAAGAAAATAGAGGTAATGAGGTTCACTTTGATGACAGATCTGTGAGTTCAAGGTCCATACCCACTTCGCAAACAAGTTTTTTGAGAAGTAAAACCAATTCCGAGAGCTCTTGGGATGGATCATTGGCAAAGAACTCAAAGTCAGGTAGAGAGAAAAGGGGTAGGAAAACAGCTACTACTGCTGCGTTTGGAAAAGCGAAGAGTGTATCTGAGCATTCTTCTGTTCAGGCTGATGATGAAAGCGGAGATTGGAATCCGCACCCAACCATGGTATCTGAAATGTCTGATAGAAGCACAGTGTCTCAGTCTGTTGCTTCATTGCATGTTCCAAGGCATCAAATACCTGGATCTGAAGAAGCTCAGACAAGTGGATCAGATTCAATGATTCCCATTGGTCCAGTTCTCTTAGGTCCTGGTTCTCGACAAAGAGCTATGGATAATTCTGGAGTTGCCCCTTTGGCATTTTATGTAACAGGGCCACCAGTATATGTTACTATGCTTCCAGTGTACAACATTCCAACTGAGACAGGAACCTCTGATGCGTCAACAAGCCATTTTAGTGGGGATGAAATACTGGATAACAGTGATTCTGGTCAAAATTTTGATTTGCCCGAGGGTCTTGATCAGTCTGAGGTACCAAGTACTTCTAATTCTATGAGAAAGGCTAATCCCGTTGAGCCATCAGAGCACAAGTCTGACATTCTCAACAGTGACTCTTCTAGTCACTGGAAAAATTTACAATATGGGCGGTTTTGCCAAAATCCGCGGGTATCTGCTCCTCTTATTTATCCTTCACCTGTTGTGGTGCCTCCTCTTTACTTACAGGGCGGTTTTCCGTGGGATGGTCCTGGAAGACCGCTTTCAGCCAACATGAATCTTTTTACACAGCTTATGGGCCATGGGCCTCATATGGTTCCTGCTACTCCTCTCCAGTCTACTACTAATCGACCTGCTGGTGTTTACCGCTATATTGATGAAGTGCCGAGATATCGTGGTGGGACTGGGACCTACTTGCCAAATCCTGTAAGATACTTTCTCACACAATCCTTTGTCTTCTCTCTTTATATTTCTTTTTGCACTTAACCGTATTTGGTGTGTGCCTCTGGTGTGTCTGCATGTGTTTTAAAATACAAGCCTGGTTTTTTCACATTCATATTGTACCCATCAGTTGCCATAAATGTTCATCTGTACAAGCAGTTCACTGGATAGACATTTTTTAAGAAACACACTGCCAGCAGTCTCTGGTTCCTTTAATTGAGTGCATTTTAGTGGATACTTTTAATATTTATGGAGAAAAAAAGTGCCCACATCTTGGTTTACATTTGTGGATTGAGTTATTATTTTAAATCGCAGCTTGCTGAAGATGGAGTCAGTGACTGATTGACCTTTAATATTGCATGCCATGCAGTACTATTTGTCAATGTTTAAGACTTTAAGGATTATGTTTCTCTATGACATCTTTGTTTCCCTTTCCCCTTCTCCTTCCAGTAAATCAATAATGTTCTTGAAGAAAACTTTAGTTGCAAGGAGCCCCTAAATAAAAACTCAGCTTTTGAAATTAAAGATGAATAATCTTTTGAACATAATTAAGTATGATTTCCTCTTATATGGCTTTTGAGTAGTTTGCTCATTGGGCCCCATAGATAATCAAATTGTGAATCTCTGCTCTTAATTCTGATTGGTGGTGATGCTGCCAATGATTGACTCTGAGATTCAAAAGTTCAAAATTTAATGTTTTCCTGCTTATTCCAATTAAGGAAAATT
Source organism: Litchi chinensis (assembly GCA_019925255.1). Taxonomy (NCBI): domain Eukaryota; kingdom Viridiplantae; phylum Streptophyta; class Magnoliopsida; order Sapindales; family Sapindaceae; genus Litchi; species Litchi chinensis. The sequence goes on along the minus strand of CM034463.1, from coordinate 14,212,359 downwards.
ACAAACACACTTTTGTTAGTTTTCACTTTTTCATTTTCTTTATATTAAATTATTTTCATGAATGTAATTGCCATTTGTGAGCTTGGTTTTAATGTTGCTTGGGTGAGTTGCCTCAGTTATGTTGTGTTCTTCAGTAATCTTATTGTTAAGCTGCTTTTTCTGAAATTTATGGTATTTATAAAGCACTTTACTATAGATCTCACATTTTGTGTTGTTTTATTTCAGAAGGTTTCTGTAAGGGACCGGCATTCTACTAATACCAGAAGGGGTAATTACAACCATGATCGGGCTGACCACCATGGTGATAGAGAAGGAAACTGGAATGTCAATTCTAAGTCACGAGCTTCCGGACGCATGCACAATCGCAACCAAGCTGAGAAATCAAATTCAAGGCAAGACCGGTTGGCAGGAAGTGAGAGTCGAGCTGACAGGTCTTGGGGTTCACATAGACATGACACATTCCCTTCATACCAGTCTCAGAATGGTCCAATTCGCTCAAATTCCTCACAAAGTGGTTCTGCCAATGTGGCATATGGCATGTATCCACTACCAGCCATGAACCCTAGTGGGGTGTCATCAAATGGACCCACAATTCCATCTCTTTTCATGTTTTATCCTTATGGTCATAATGCTGCTTATGGTTCTCCCTCTGAACAGCTTGAGTTTGAGTCTCGTGGACCAGTGGGTTTCTCGGGTGTGAATGAAGTATCACAGCAAAGTGAGGGGAGCCGATCAGGTGGAACATTTGATGAACAAAGATTTCATGGCACATCTACTCAACGGTCTTCACCAGATCAGCCGTCTCCCCGTGTCCAGAGGTATGCATTGGATATCTACAAGATAGTATTACATGATTAGTTCATGCGCCCCTTGCATAATGGTGTAGCTGCAAATTCTTGCTGGTTGAGAGTGGTGTGGGCTAGGAGGCAGCATTACTTTATCTAACAAACCATATCCATTTAGGCATTTACTGTAAAATTCAGCAATGCAACATTGCTGGTAGTTGCTTTCAATGGGGTTTTGGGGGGTCATTTTCAACTAAATATGAAACCAGGAAAATGATGGTCTCTACACTAGGAAATACAAGTAGGCTACTATATGCGTCCATCGGTGAATGATAATTTTGTTTACTTTCATGTAATTAATTATTCTTATGCATTCCTTTCAATAATTGTTTCCTTTTTTTTTTTTTTTTTTAATTTTTTAATAACTGGGATTTTTTTGTGATGGTTGTCAATTCATCATCTTAACAGGGGGATTTGATTTTATTGCCAGATCAGTGGCCCAGAGGAATTATCAACTGAAAGATGAGGATTTTCCTCCTCTTGCATTTCAAAATCAGGGAGATAATGATGTTGAGGGTAACTGTAATGAGAAACCCTCTCATTACCATGATTTTTTGCACTCGCGTCAGTCATGAAAGGGAGTTCTAGTTTTGTGATATGATGATTCTTTATGGTTTCTCCTGGAAAGGTCGTCTATTCACCCGTTCATGTTACAGGGTGCTTGTATGTACACTATGAAACCCTCGAGAGGGCACAGGAGCATGCTTCCAAACCTGCTCTGTATTGAAGGAACAGACTAGCCTTGAAGTAGGGGTTTCAAGGACTCGGTGATTAGGTTTTCATTTTTAGGATGCCCATCACACACTGTAACTCACTGAAGTATAATACCCTGAGGTTCAGAAGTTTAGGGTTCAGCATGTTATAAATTTATTTTGTCATGAATTCCCTTCACAGAACATGATAGCTTTTTGATTCATGAAAGTCAGTGTACTAGTTCTCAACTATGAACTTTTGTTTATGAAGTTAATGGTGCAGCAATATCACCTAGATAAGATTAGATGGAAAAAATTTTGTTGCTTAGCGGACTGAGGTCTGCTATTAATTATTTCTTGCAACATTCGTGGTTAGAAAAGATTGGCCAGCTGATTTTTTCTGATATATATGATTCTGCTTATTCTGATGCTGAAACAATGGTTCATGTGAAATTGGGAGATGAATCGGGCAGTTGCGATGTACATATATCAACAAGTAAGATAGAGGGATGTTTATGAAGCCCGAACCTGTGTTAGTATAGGTTCCCTTTTATGAAATGGATACAATTTATGTGTTAGTATTGTTTGATATTGATAAATGTCCATGACAAAATGTCAACTGCCTACAACTACTATATCTGAAAAGTCATTTATTTGAAATTGGAATCATTGATGAAGATAGCCGTAGTATTTGCATTTAACCGTATGTATAAAAATGAAAGGCATCAAATTTCCTTTGGCGCAAGAATCAAGAAAGGGATTCATTCTTAGTAAATCCGTTTCCACCTGAAGCAAGTTAGGAAACATGCAACATTGCACAGAGGCTTTAGCAAAGGGATATAAAACAAAAGCTTGGCAAGAGATAATAATGGCCCGTTTCTCTTTCTGGAATTGGCCTACTCTCGTATATTAATATATATACAACTAATCTGGAAGTTTGGTTGGGTTACCGTTCGAATTTTAGTTGCCATTTTTGTAGAATTTCTGATCCTTATCGAAATTTCAGTAGGCATTTCTAAAACTTAACAAAAAGGGTAGTAAATGAAATTTTCAAAATTATTAACTTCCATAAGATAATACAGAAATCCGTGATATTGAAAATCTTGGAATGGAGACAGGAGCCGTATCAGATTTGTTTCATGATCTCAAGTTTTTTCCCCCGCAACCTTTCACACCGTTGAATGTACCTCACATCAATGCCCCAACCGCCAATTCCTGAGAGTGAGTGACTAACGGGAATATAATATAAAAATCTCTTATCAATTGAACTAGCTAGAACCAACAAAATATAGATTTAGCTCTACTTTGTGTTATAGCCTGCTTAATGAGAGTTAAAAGATTTAAATACAAGATCCTACTCAACACGAGTGATAACATGATGAATTTGCATTAAAATGGAACATTAAACAAAGCTTTTTCCGCAAAGAAAATTTCCACGAATGTACCAAAAATTCATGTTTGCTGATTGCTGAACGATATTTTCTGTAGATGATTTCAAGAGCAAACAGATGATTCCTAGTTGAGGTATTGCATTTCTATTTGGCACGCAGACCTGGAACATTCCTTAGGCCCATCTTACCGAGGACAAGCTTTGGAATGGCGGGAGGGTTAGCAAGCCCCATACATCGGCTGAATTCATTTGCAAGCTCCACAAGCTTATACTTGTCCCTGCCGATTTTCTTATTTGAATTGTAATAACCAAGCCAGGCCTGGTACGCTGCCTCTTTGTTCTTCATCTCCACATGAGAAAGTGCCCGTTCCACCTGTTATATAAATCCAAACGTCTTATTAACAGATTTCATCCTGTATTTACTAGCCAATGCAAAAGAAATGATTGTGCCCAAAAAAAAAACATAAAAATCATAGAACAAACAAATTGAAAAAGTGACAGGCAAAACAGAAAATATCTGGGTTCACCTTTTTCTGTGTGTCTGGATCAACTGAAGGTACGGGAGCTTTTGTAATTGGCAAATCCTTGACAGTAGATAAAAAGAATTCCTCCCACGGTGCAAGTAACAATATGCCTTGCCCTTCTTTGCCTTTACGTCCAGTTCTGCCAAGCCGGTGTATATACTGTTCTCTATCAGCTGGCAAGCCCACCTACAATTGCAAAAATCATACCACAGTATAATAACCACAGTGACAGTGAGAAAGTTGCATGTTATGTATACTGTATACATATCCATGATGCTTGAACACTAAGAAAAATATTGATGAAAAATAATAAAAAAAGAATTTGAAGTGAAAAGGTTTTGATGAAGTGAACTTTGCCTCCCACAAGTGAATATTCTGCAAAGATGAAACGGAAAAAAGTGCTTGTTAATTGTTTCCTAATACCTGAATGACAAGGGTAACATCAGGATAATCAACCCCCCGAGCAGACACATCCGAAGTAACAAGAATAAGGCCTTTTGACTTCCGAAATTCATCAGAAACCCTGGTTCTATAACTCTGTGGCTTTCTAGAATGTATCTCTCTAACATTCAATTTCAGTTCACCAAGAAGGTCAGCCACCAGTCTCGTTACCATAGCAGTTGTGCAAAACACAAGAACCTGCAGAAACCAATTGACATTAAGCCAAAAGGAAACGGTCAAAAAGAATATGTTGCTATTGCTGAGACTTCGAAAAATCATATTAAGTAGTAGCTTAAGAAGAGTAGACGCCTTAATCTTGATTATAGGCCATAAATGTTCTTTGCACAGCAATTTATAGGCCACAAGAACGATTTTTGTTATCTTATAGGTGATAAGCACACAAGAATGGTAAAATAAAAGATCTCATAGCAAAGTTACATTGTATAACAAGAGTATGGACTATTATATACCTTATAGTCAACGTTATCTGCGACATGCTCTTTCAAAAGTGCATAGAGTAAGGGAAAGTGCTTGTCTAATTGGGCAACTAAATGTGTCTGTCTGACCTGAAATGATCCAACAGCATGATTTTAGCAGTTAAGATTGTGCTCTAAGTTATTGAGGAGAGTCATCATAGAGCTTACCTGTGAGTGTGTTTCCTCACTTCCCTCTTCAACAGTATTGATATATTCATGATCTCTTTTTAAAGCAATATGACAAATTTGACGAACCTTCACACCAGAATGCACCTTTAGTATTATGTTAAAATTCATGAGGCAATCTTATACAGAACAAAGATAAGAAGTAAACCTCCTCAGATACAGTGGCAGAAAACAGAAGTGTCTGTCGTTGCTTCGGAACAGCAGCAATTATCTTCTCAATGTCTTTACGAAAACCCATGTCTAATAAGTGATCAGCTTCATCAAGTACAAGGACCTTCACACCCATCAGCCTTGTTGCAAATCCTGCAGTATTCTCAATATGGTCTCTGAGCCTTCCAGGTGTAGCGACAAGAATCTGTGAGTTTTGAATGCATGAAAATATAGCAATGTTTTAACTATTGTCACGATGAAGATGATCATTCAGCATTAACTAACCATGCACTAATATATGCGATACATGCTATGAAGATCCAGTGTCTTTAAGTGAATACAACAGATAGAGAACACAAATCCTATATATCCAATCTACCAAGCCACCAATTCTCTCATTCTGTGCCCAGTGCATGACATTCCAAATTTCCAATAGTTTCAGAACATATCAAACAATTAGGGATGATCACCTTTGTTCTACAATAGGCCTATTAAGTATCCTATGAGACACCAACAGATGGCAGGGTGTGAAATTAAACATGATTATCTATTGATGCAGAGACTAACCTGACAAGGGTTTGTCTGCATGCGTTTTTGTTCTAGTGCAAGCCTTGTACCTCCTATCACAACCTGAACTCCAATAGATGGATGATATTTCAACAAGGTGTTAGCTTCTGCAGCAGCTTGACTAGCAAGTTCCCGTGTAGGGCATATAACAAGCACAAGAATTGGGGGGCGCTTTTGATCACGACCAACAGGAGGAGATTTTATGACAACTTCGATAGAAGGAAGCTGAAACCAACAAACATCAAACAAGTGAGTGACTCCTGAGACGCAAACTTGCTGTTATTGAAAAAAAGGTAGAATTGCTCACAGATTTTTACTTCCTAAAGAGGATGACCAAAGGGACAATTTTAGTCCAATTATAAAACACAAATAATATTTATTCTCACTTTAATAATAATTATTTCTCAAAAACAAACATAATGACAACACTGCTAAGATAAGCAGGGCAAAAAATGTTATCAGGGCTTTACATTTATATTTTTCCCCCTTTACTAGAGTTATGTGTGGTTTTTTGAAGTCTTTTCAGATGCAAAGCACGATCTCAGTATTTAAAACAGCAATTGATTATAACAAAAGAAGATTTCAACGCTGTGAAGAATTCAATGCTTACAAAAAGACTTAGACAACCAGCAAGAACATCAAGAGTACTAGTGCTACTAATAGATGGGAAACTCTGCAAATAGTCTTGTGTTAATTAAGAGGCTAACATGCAATTACGTGAAGAAAGCAAATCGCCTTACCAAAAAAGCTACAGTTTTTCCAGTGCCCGTCTTAGCCTTAGCTAGAACATCCTTACCTGAACAAAATTACTTAGCTTAAGCACACAAAATCTGATATTAACATATTCACTCAAAACCTACCAGTTAACTAATAAACAAATCACAAACCATTCCTCTAAAGACGACAAAACTTCATTATACCAAAAAGAAGCAAACCTTTCAATATTACAGGAAGAGTTGCCTCTTGTACTATGGTCATCTTCTCATATCCAGCATCCTTGATTCCTTTTAACGACAAAGGAGATATCGAACATTGATCAAATCTGTACGCATAAAAGTGCTAAAAATCAGTAAGAGATAAACAAAACCATTCAAAACAACACGATATATCTATAGCACACCTGCTCTCACTCAAGTAAGAGTTATTATCCTTCCCAGGTGAACTAATTCTCTTTACACTCATTTCACCATCCTCCTTATCTAATCCGATGGAATTCCTCGCATTCTCTCGAAGATCGCCATCACTATCATCATCATCACTAACTTCCTCACCAAGCAAGTCCCCGAAACCACTTGTTACTTTTCCTGTCTCCACATCCTCCTCATCATCAGCAGTGATGACATCATCATCACGTGAAAATCGCGCTTCTCTTCTTAATTTCATTCCATCTTTCTTAAATCCCCATCTATCCTTCCTCTCATTACTCTTCTCTCTAAAAGAATCAGCGTTTCCTCTCTCAATGCCGCGATTCCTTTTCTGTGAATAATCATTGCCTCTCGATTTACCGTCAAATCTCCTATTGAACCTCGAATCGTCATACCTTGAAAACGAGTTAGAGTTAGTCCGATTCAATCTTCCTCTCGAGTCGCGAAACTCGTTCGAGTCATTCTCTCTCCTCCTCTTCATTGGAAACGAGTCTCTCTCTCTGCCTCCACCATCACGTGCCTTCTTGAAATCCGACTCCTCGTCGTTGTCGTATATGCTGTTGCGTTTAGCACGGAAGGAGTCGGAGGACCCTAACTCGCTGACCCAGTCACTGAGTTCGGCCTCATCCTCGATCAAACTCTTTGAAGCCCGAAGCTCTCCTCCTCTACCTTTCTCACGATTGCGGCCGAAATCGGAGCCGGTATTGGACCCGGCTCTGGGACTGGGACGAAACGGGCGGGTCGATAGTTTGCGTACGCCGGGTAGTTGTGGTTGTTGATTGAGGCGAGTTAGGCCTAGGTATCTGAGTTTAAAAGGAAAGACCCGACAGAAAGTGGGGATGGTCCGAACGGAAGGTTGGAAATTCATAGAAGGGAAACGGGTGACCGAAAGGGAAGGATTGAGTAAGCGGAGATGCAGCAGAAGCTGAATGGGCATAGCAGGACCTGGGATTACCGGTTCCCGGTTTCGAATGCCGGTTGTTTGGGAGGACAATATCGCGAAATGGCCAGATTTCGCTGGAGAGTTTGGTGGCTGTAGTGAGGGGGTCAGAGATAGAGGCTTGTTTAGGGTTTAAGAGATTCAATTTTTGAAAGGTAAAGAGTGACACGTTGTGTGATAGGGTTTAACGATTACGCGCCAGTGACTTGATGGTATAAAATATTTATTCAATCTAAGTAAATAAAATAACTTTATTTAATTTAAGAGGGAATTGCACAAGACCCCCCTAAGGTTTGCCTAAAAACAGATGAAAACATAATTATCCTTTTATTACATAAAACCCCCATACTTAACGTTTGACTTCGGTCAACTTAACTGAGTGAGGGTATTTTGGTCATTTCCCTCTGGATTCATCAGATCACATCTCTCTCTCATCTCACCCACTCACCATCACCGGTCAACTTCATCACCTCCCACCCATGATCAAAATTCTTCAAACATGTTCAACAAATTCAACACATTTCAGAATCATCATCATCAATAACAAATCAAACTCAAACAAAAGAATCATCAACAAACCTATTCACGAACCCAAACATCTCTGGATTCGAATCGAATCCAGATTTCATAAATCTGGATTCGATTCGAACCCAGAGATGTCTGGGTTCGGTTTGACGAACCCGTATGCCTCTGGGTTCGAAACGAACCCAAGATCTGGGTTCGTTTCGAACCCAGCATCTGGGTTCGATTCGAACCCAGCAAAACGAACCCAGGATCTGGGTTCGAAACGAACCCAGATGCTGGGTTCGAATCGAACCCAGCATCTGGGTTCGTTTCAAACCCAGATCTGGGTTCGTCGAACCCAGCATCTGGGTTCGACGAACCCAGATCTGGGTTCGAATCGAACCCAGATGCTGGGTTCGTTTCGAACCCAGATCTGGGTTGAAACGAACCCAAGATCTGGGTTCGTTTTCGAACCCAGATCTGGGTTCGTCGAACCCAGCATCTGGGTTCGACGAACCCAGCATCTGGGTTCGACGAACCCAGATCTGGGTTCGTTTCGAACCCAGATCCTGGGTTCGTTTCGAACCCAGATCTGGGTTGAAACGAACCCAAGATCTGGGTTCGTTTCGAACCCAGCAATCGAACCCAGATCTGGGTTCGTTTCGAACCCAGCAATCGAACCCAGATGCTGGGTTCGTTTCGAACCCAGATCTGGGTTGAAACGAACCCAAGATCTGGGTTCGTTTCGAACCCAGCATCTGGGTTCGTCGAACCCAGCATCTTGGTTCGTGGAACCCAGATGAACTTTGGGTTCCACGAACCCAAATGAACCAGAAAAGAAGAAGAAGAAGAAGAAAAGAAGAAGAAGAAGGGCGTGCGAAGGGGCGGTGGTGTCTGGTGGAAGTTGGTGGAGCGAGAGAGAGAAAGTGGAGATGGCAGCGTGATGGTGAGTGGGTGAGATGAGAGAGAGACGTGATCTGATGAATCCCGAGGGAAATGACCAAAATACCCTTCACTCAGTTAAGTTGACCGAAGTCAAACGTTAAGTGTGGGGGTTTTATGCAATAAGAGGATAATTATGTTTTCATCTGTTTTTAGGCAAACCTTAGGGGGGTCTTGTGCAATTCCCTCTTAATTTAAATATGCAGTTAGTTGTAACGTAATTTAAAAAGTTTTATAATAAATTCTGGTGATGTCCGAAATCAATCAACACTTGAATTAATACGAATATGATAATTTAAGTAAATCATAAGGGATTAAATAAAATTGATATAAAGATAGTGATAACAAGAAAGAATAAGCAGTAATAATGCAAAAGAAATTAATCAATGAGACGAGAGTTTTTAACATGGTTCGGCTTTATGACTAATATTTATGTCCACAATTATTTTATTGCTGAAGGGAAAAACTAAATTTAGCGAAGTTTCTGCTAGGATTCTCATGCCTTATTGTTGCCGATTGTGTTTGAGCTTTTGTGTTTTTCATCATATCGTTTGTACATATGAAGGACCTTTTATATAGTATTAGAATTCTTTATTTACATATAATAAATTTGCTAAAATATAGAAAAAATTAAGATCACAAATTTATATGGTACTGCATTTAGTATTTTATATTCAAATCAAACAGTAATTATTACATTCATATTCGTATCAAAATATAATTATAATAATATCTCATTTAAGGTAATCTTTTGCGTAAAATAAAAACTTTCTTGTTTCTAAAATTTGGTGTTGTTAAGGAAAATTTGGATATGTGATTTGTGAGCTACTATATCATTGCGATCTCGAACTGCTTTTCATGCAAGCTAGCTAACTTGGGTTACTTTATAGTCTTAGAATGATTTGATCTGTTGTCGTAGCATTTGCTGATTTGTCTTAGAGTGATAGGCTTCATACTACCTCAGTCTTATTTTCAGGTTTTTAGACTTGCGGGTCCTTTGAGCCCTAATGGACTTGCAGCCCAAATACTGTTTTGGGCACAACGAATCAAAATAAAAATATACCAATAAAATTTTGAAATTAAGAAAAAATATATATTTTTTTACATTAGTTATAGGAGTTCAAATTTTAAATTTGCTCATAAAATTATAGTGTATAAAATTCTCTTTCCAATATTATAGAAGTTTTCTTATATATACGTACACTCACTGTTTCATAATATTGACAGTAGTTAAGTCCCATTTTTACTCATAAAATTGCATCATAATAAAGTGGTTCAAGTTCTTACCCATAAAATTGTATAGGATGAGAGACCTCTTCTTTGTATCATGGAAATTATTATTTGAATGTACTCGTAGTAGTTAATCTAGTTAGGTTATATAAGACTCTGACCTAATTGGGTGTCCATTTTTCAAAAATTACATAATAATTATGTATGTGCTAACCTCCTAAATTTAATTGTGGGTAGGAGTTGACAAAATAAAAGCAAACTAACAAATGTGGAGGTCATATTCTTGTTAAAATTGAAGTATAGCCATCTATGGCCCCATTTTCAATTAACAATATGAATATAAGTGAAAGTGAGAATAAAAAGACCAACATGTCTTTTTATAAATTATTTGTGAAAAAAGAATCCCACTTTAACCAGTGAAAAATGAGAACTGTGATTCTTCATAAAATTGGAATTCATCTTCTCCATCTGTGTGCCTAAACTTGTGTTTACTTGTTCCTAAATTTTGAAGGGTTGACTCCCAACAATATTATTGTAATTGATCAGCACCTAACTACGATCACTGTATCACTAAAGCTAATTTGCTATACAAAAACTTGAGCAAATTAGCTAGTAATGTTAACATAGTTTAGGTAGTTAATTTGGTTTCTTTTTGCCACTTTGCAAGGCGCAGCAAAAAATCCATCACTTCGTCCGGGTCACGAAGGGAGTATGCAGCCTTTGTGTCCTTTTGACCCGAAGAAACTACAATGGAAAAGCCCCGTCCAAGGCCTCGAATAACCTGCCAGTTATCACATATTATTCAGATTAGCATCAACAAAGCAAGTCTTGACATCAATAGAGAGTTTAATAGATCATTATCTCTTGTGGACGTCTGGAATTTTATTTAAACTGGTGTGACTATTCACAATAATTTCTAATAGCAGTTTAATAAGGCTAAGGAAGAATCACAAAATATATTTCAGTTGCCTATACCTTAAAAGCATCTTCATCAGTCTTATCATCTCCTATGTATACCGGGAGAAAATCGCTTGAGCTGTTGAACCCAAAGGTGTCGAGCAAATATTCCAAAGCATGACCTTTGTCCCAATTAATGCATGGCCGTATCTCCATTACCTAATAAAAAAATATTAACAGAATTGTTACATAAAATCATAGTATTAAAAAATGATTACTGAAGAAATCGAAATTCATAAAAGGAATCATTTTTAGATTGAGATATTATGAAATAGTCATTGAAAAATTCAATATTCATAACCAGGGTCATTTTTAGATAAAGATATTTACATTTTATTTCTTTACAAATTAACTTAGATCATGAAATCAATTATTCATATTGGAAACCATTATGACCTAGTTGTGCACATGATAAGTCTTATACATAATAACATGTAAATGTTAGAAAGTCTTATATCATTACTTTGGCCCATACTTAAGGGTTTGAATTTTTGGGTATAGTAGTTATTAATTTAGTATCAAAGCTCCAATTATCTCGGCTAGGCTTGATTCCCTCGTGTTATTATATTTGAATTTAATATTTGATACTTGAATTTGTTGGTGTTTATATTTGGATTTGGTCCACATTTCAAACTTGTTGGTTTGGCACGTAAGCGGAGGTATGTTATGACTACTCTTATAATCGAAGGATGATAAGTCCTAATAAGAGAATATTCACACTAGCACTTATATATTGTGTTTTAATAGAACAATAGTGGAATTCGAACCTTTAAATTCTTGAGGTTCAGTAAGATACTCAACCACAATTACGAATGAGTGATATATGGTATGATATTTACTAATAGTAAACACGTGAATTATATAACAAATTATAGACAATGCACAATACCTTTTTACCCTCCAGGATGTGGAAATTTGGGTAATTTTCCACAATCGAATGCACTATTTCTTTGAGAGTCTTCACATCCTATTGTTCAACAAGCAAAATGATTAGCTTATTGGATTTTGAGAGTACATAATGTTTGACGACATCAAATGTTTAATCAAAGCAGTTTTTAATATCCATATTAAATTAATGCATTACCTCTTTATTAACACGTCGATAGTGCACAGAGGCACAAAACCTGTTGTCTTCAACCATTGCACCTTTGATAGTCTTGATCTTTTGTTCAAGCACTTCAATTATCTGCAAAAGGAAGAAGAAACAAACTTCTGTGTTCAATCATCAAAATGCATAATTATAAAGACATGAAAAAATGTATAATATTCATATAGTGTACCTCTTTGATTGTAGGCAAGAACTCTTGAGCCGGTTGGAATCGAACCACTTCGTTACCCTACAAAACAAAACCGTACGTATCAATATACAATTCAGAAACAACTCGATTCACATGCAATTCATCATTTGTTTCTGTTGAAGAACATTGCCTCAACAAAAAAAAAAAAAAACTATTTATAACATGTATAAAACTATGAAACCTGTCCATCAACAAATTTGGCCTGATGCCCCTCATTTTCAAACTTTAATGACCGAGATGGAGTCGAAATATCCATGCCATGACTCCCAGCATAGACAACGTTCTTCAATTGAACAAATCCATTCACCTACAATTACGTTAAGGAGAAAGGCACACATTTAACAAGTTTATAAATATATTAGCATAAACAATAATAATCAATGTAGCTCCAATGGTGTATGAGACATCAACAATTAGCTAGTCATTTATATACAATTTCAGTACCTTATCAATGCACCTTCCACTAACAATAGCAGTAGGAAAAAGATTGGCAACTTCACATACTGCAGAACGCATCTACCATTCATGACATGAACACTAGTTCATTAGCTGTTATAAAATCTAAACGCAACTCTCAACTGTTGAAATCCAAAAAGCAAACGAAAACAACTGATCATCTGTTATTTTATTCTACACTAATGCAAGGGAAAAAATCCACAAATATTATCTATTAATATGTATTCAAATTCTATATACAATGTGTAATGGTTTTTTATATAAATTAATAGCATGCATATGATAGAAGGAAACTTAATTACCTCATCAGACATAAAAGCTTTGTTAGGGTCATTGACGATGGGCGACAACGTTCCATCATAATCCAGAAACAAAACCAGTTTCTTCCCATCAGCAACCGATATCATGCCTTCAAATGAGTCCAACGCAGAAGGATGCTCCTCCTGTGATATCGATTCAGATTGATATGATCGTTAATAGATTGTAAATTTGTAATACACATAATCATGGAGAGTAAAAGTCCAAGCTTAATTAATTTAATTACCAGCCAAGTTCTATAAGAATCCAGAGTCAGACCATCTGCCTCTCTAATCTCATGATTGTCGTTTTCTGATCCTAATCCCATCGCTGTTGAGTTTTGTATCAGCGTTTCCCGACGAAATTACGAGGTCAAAAATATTTCAACTTTATACATATGATCAGATAAATACATTAAAATTCAGTCGTTTAGTGGACTCATGCAAGAGAATGCTCATAAGAATTTTCAAAGAGACGGTGAATGTATACACATTTTTTTACAGAGAGAAACTTTGTTTTAATCTTGCAAACTAAAAATTAGTTTTTATAAAGAATTATAAGTCGATTCCTGCGAGTATATATTGATTGGATTATTGACTATATATTCGCATGATACGTCAAGCGATTCACGTGCATGATAAAAGTTAAAAAGCAACAAAGAAAAAGAAAGAGAAGCATTACCGTGATTTGTAGGGCTGCTAAAGGCGACAAGTAAGATGAGAAAGAGAGACTTGACTATTTGAAGCTGACCAATGTTACGAGTCGCATTCGTTAAATTATATATGTATATATAAAACCGAGTATAATAAAATAAAGGTGGACTGCTGCGATCCAAAAAAGTTCTTAGCACACTCAATTTTCTTTTACATCTATATTAAAAGATTAAAAATTAATTTTTTTTTTCTACACTCATCATATTACAAAAACTATCCTGGCATATTGTTGACTATTAAAAAAAAAAAAAAAAGCCTGACATAAAAAAAAAAAAAACTTTAAACAAATCATATTAGTTTTCCAATTTTCACAACCCGAGACTTCAATTTGTGCTCAAGTTTTCGTTTTTTCATTCTAATTTGGAGACTAATGTTTATTCTCTTTCTCAATAATTTTATCAAATTCAAAAGTTTTGAACATAACAAGAATTACTTTTATAATGGATCCCAATAAAGTGTTTAATGAAATATCTCAAAGAAATCTTTGTTATATGAAACATAACAAAAGCAACTTATGAAACAAAGTCCAAATTAAAATTATTGTTTTTAATCTAGCTAAAAACCATATATTATCCAAATTATAGTACTACACTTTTTTAAAACAAAAAATAAAAAAAAAAGACTATTTTTACTTTTCACAAATTTGATTTTTATTCAATAAGAAAACATCACTGAAGATTAGAATAAAAGTATATATGCATTTAAAATTTATCCTGTCAATTTTCATTAATTCATTGATTATAAGTGAAAATTAAATTCCTTTGTTGTGATATTAATTTTGATTTTGTATATATTATTAGGGTTTGTAATAAATTGGATGTAATTATCGAAAAAAATGTTTAATTTATTGATTAAATAATTAAGCCCTTTAAGTAATTGTATTTATAGTTATTTTAGTAATAAAAGTTTTTATTAAATTGTGGGCGTGGCAAGAACTTTTTTGGGTGGCTCCAAATAAACCCAAATACTTGATTAATTGGACATAAATAAATATAAATAAAGAATGAGTATTTTAAGGACACACATGGACATGAACAATGAACATGCGGCAACAAATAATAAATTTATGATTACTATGCATATGCATCAGGTTTATGTTTAGGGTAAAAAATTTAATGAAAAATTTTTAAAATAGATTTCTTTCTAAAACAAGCGGAAAAATTGCCTCTAAAACAAAGAGAGAGAAGAAAATTTTCAATTATATTTTGGAATGAATAAGAACATATTGCATGAATATTTTCCGGACCATAAACGTTTATTATGCTCTCTTTTCAAGTCATTGTTACAGGAATCCTGTAAATAGGACAACCGGAATGATATGTGTTAATTATATGAATATTTAGAGCATTAAATTGCAATATTTAGAGACGTGGTAAAAAAGTCAATAAATTGATATAAAATGTAAAATATCTAACATGATACAATAAGAATATAAATTAAAAGAAATAAATAAACGGGTAAATTTTATAAGATTTTATATAGAGAAGATTTTGTTCTTTATTATCAACAATAAAATGTACTTCGATAGTTCTACATATAAACATAAGCAAAAATAAAATTTGTTTACAAATTTGTCTACTACACATACCGGTTTAAAAAATATATTTAGGTAAGATTATCTATCAATAACAACTATTGATATTCTTCAAAATCACCCTTTCAAGTTACAACCAATACAAAAATTGTTACCTAATAAATTAGCAAAACACATGTTTTATATCATTAATAAAATATGCAACCGCAAAGTGCTTATCAAATATGAGTCATACCCAACAACGTCCAATCCCAGTAGCATTATTAATATATTCTTTGTCGGCATCTATGGTTTAACCTGTTTTTTCTCAGGAAAACGTAAAACAGATGCATGTTTGCTAGAACATAAACATCGAAAACACTCAAAACTGTGATACAAAGGTACGTGAAGTTTTAGCCATGGAACAGAAATCAAACTTTGAGATGATAAGACACTAGAAGAAGAAGAATACTTTTTCTACTAGTCAAACCAACAGAGAGACAGTGTATTTAAAAATTAATGGCAAATATAAAAAGGAGTAAAAAACGCGTACCTTGAAGAAATTGAGCGTTTGTAAAAACTCAAGGTGATAGAGGGGGAGATCGTTGAGGGTGGAAATATAACACAAACAAGAGGTGTTGTATTTATATATAGTAGTGGAGGGGGTCTTTACAATATGACACGGGATACTTGTTTGAATTCTTTTCAAGTATGGAAGCTTTGAATTTTATTTTATTTTTTATAAGGAAACTTTAAATCCTGCGTGCACTTACTTTAATTGACCAAAATTAAATATGAGATTGGCTAGAATTGAAAATTTAGTCTGCTGACTAATATATGAGTAGTGAGTACATAATAAACAACACATAAGATATAGCTGTGACAAATTAAGCTATAGCTTATGTTCACATAAGCACGAGCTATCATGTAATAATGTTGTTATCAACTAATAATATACGTAGTTGGTAAGATAATTAGAAGTATGTCCATGCTATAAATGGGATAACAGAATAAAACGCCACACATACATTATAATTTAATTACAAAACTTAGAAGATCGATCATGACATATGATAATTGAGAACAATTATTAATCAAGCACTTGGGTGCAAAACAAAGTTCTCTTTTGAAATACGGTAACCAACAATTAGTTTATTTGGTAATAAAACACTAAAGTTACACTTAATATATTTTGGTAGCTTCAACAGGTCCATATATACACAAGCTATCATATAATAATGTTATGAACTAGTAACGGTAAATACAGTTTTGTAAAGTTAATTATGAGTAGGTCTTTACACTTGCACGCTAGAAATTATGAGTTCAAGTCATATTCACTTTTTATAAACCTCGATTTAATTATAATAAATAAATATATATATGAGTAGGTCCATACTATAAATGAGATCACACAATATAAACAATATGCATATTTTAATTTAATTACAAAACATAGAATATTGATAATTTAATACGAGAATAGAGCTAAATTAATTTAGCAAATCAATACAAAACAAGGTTCTCTTTTAAAATATGTTAACCAAATAGCTTGTTCGGTGTTAAACCCTATATAGTTTCACTTAATATATTTTGGTAGCTACAGTACTATGATGTTATGAATTAATGAGGCCTGTAGTTTTGTAAGGTTAATTATGAACATGCCATGCTATAAGTAGGATAACAATGTATAAGGTATAATTTATACTGTAATTTCATTACAAAGCTTGGAAGATTAATTATGAAATACCAGAATTGAGCCAAATTAGTCTAGTAAATCAGCATAAAATGAGGTTCCGTTATAAAATACGGTAACCAACGAGCTTATTTGGTGATAGAAACTATTGAGATTCACTTACTAGTTTAGCATTTTTGGTAGTTGCAACTCATTCCAATTAAGCACAAACTACCATAAGGTATATGATTTTGTGAGTTTAATTATGAACAAGTCCATACTATAAATGTGATATTTGCATAACACATTACATATATTTTTAATCTAATTACAAAACTTCAAAAATCAATCTTGAAATACAAAAGATAAGCTAAATTAGTCTAGCAATTAAGTATATACAAAGCTCTCTTATAAAATATTGTAACTAACTAGCTTATTTGGTGACATATTCTCTTGAGTTTCACTCATTATACTTAACCAACTACAACGCATGTTCACATGAACACAAGCTATTATATAAGCTTGTGATTATGTTACTTTAATTATGAACAAGTTCATACTATAAATGTGATAATTGAGTATAATATGATCCAGACATATATTAATCCATTACAAAACTTAGAAGATCAATAATGAAATACAAGAGTATTTAATTAGCTAAATTAGTTTCAGTCCAATCCTATCTACTATATAGCACACATATCATAGTGCTAATTTGATCTGATCCATCCCAGTCTTATCAAATTCAATTCTACGTTTTAAAATTGTCCAATTCAATCCCAACGCACAAAATGCAATCTAAATTAATACAATGTATCAACCCATAATCATATAGTGCTCATAGTTCCGCTCATCTTTTGTAACCTAAACATTTTTGAATAATTATTAATCACGGTGAATTACACAAAAAACAATTCATTGAAAATATTTAAACTATTTTTTGCTTTACCACACATCACGAGTTTGGTACATTGATAAAAGGAGTAAATGAGGCAAATAGTACCAAAGAACTGAAATGAGGTTTTCTAGCACCTCTCCAAATGAAAAGACTCAAATACTCTTCTTTGATATGTACATATATATATATATAACTTAGGTCTCTCTCTCTCTCTCTCTCATTTTTTGTCATCTCTCTCTCTACTAGTTCTTTCTCTCTATCAATCCTTTCTCTTGCACTCCTCTAACTCTCAATTGTCTACCTATTGTTTCCTCCTTTATTGTCATCAACTAGCAGTAGCAAAGTCTCCTACTCTATCATCAACATCCAACTGCACATTCATGTCCTTCATTTTTTTTTTTTTAATTTGATTCTAAGTTCAAATCGAACCTAAAACCATGTCGTTTTGGCTTCAAATGAAACCCAAAACCATGTGGTTTTGGGTTTCGAACCTAGAACCATCTGATTATGAGTTTGGGTTTTACGGTGCCCCTTGTTTTCATTTATTATTATCATTTTTTTTTTAATGTTGTTGTTGATGTTGTGGGAGAATGGATGATTCATGATGTTGAAGACAGTTGATGTTTTTTGGATGTTGTCCATGGATGTTTCTTAATGATGTCGCGAGAGACTGGATGAAATGGCTGGTTGATGTTGTTGAACACAGATGATTTGAATTAGGATCCTATTTGAATGGATGAACGAATGAAATGGAAAATAGATAAAATGTATCCCTGCACAATTAGGACGTGATTTATTTGACCCACGCATTATAGGGCGTGATCCCTTCTTTTTTTTTTTTGTGCAACCCAATCCTTATTGCTCCCTTTTTGATGCAACGCATACTATACTATAAGGTGCGACCTATGCCTTATAGGTGGGTTAGAGAGCGGGTCAACACATGACCCACCCCTTATAGGCTAGGCTTGCGCTTCATTAGGGCATGGTGCAACTCGCACCCTATTTCTAGTGAGAAAAATTTAAATTTGCACAAGCTTTCTAAAATTTTAAAACAATGGCAATTTTGTCATTAAAAAAGGGTTTTTTTTTTTTTTTTAGTACTAAAAAACTGGTTGTATGTTTTATTACCACTAAAGAACTGAACTTATATTTTCTAGCACCTTTTAACTGTTTAATTTTGTTAATAACAAAATTGCCTTTATTTTAAAATTTTAGAAAATTGGCATAAATTTTTAATTCTCGACACCAAAAATAAGACATGGGTCACGCCTTAACCTACTCTATATGGTACGGGACATGTTTCATAAGGCAAGAACAACAGCTTAATAAGGTGCGAGTCGTGTCCTGACCTGCCCTAATTTACGCCCAGTGTTTTAAAACTCGCTACTCGAGACTCAACCAACGACCCAGCGAACGGTAAGTAATCAGCTACTCGGCGAGTACTCAAAAAGAATTATTTAGAAGAGAGGAATTATAATTTTTGAAGTTTGAAATCATAAACTGACATTTTTATGAATGTTAGGGCCATAGCCAAATTCTTTTCACTTTATTTAAAACTCACCACTGGTCTCTCAAATAGTAAAAACCCTCATTTTCTCATTTCTCTCTCTCTCTTTTTCTCTCTCATCCCTCGTCTCTCTCTAACACGTCATCATCGTTGCCATCGCCATCGAGTGAGTTGTCGTCATCTTCGTTTTGAATTCATGAACCCCCACCCTCGCCATCGCCATCTCCAAACCGAATCCCTCTTCATCGTTACCAAAATCTTCTTCTCTCTCCTCTACATAGTTGACTATTTAAGTCTCATTATCTATCAATTTAAGTTTTCTTCTCTCTCCCTCCTGTCATCGATGTCTTCCTTCAAGCCGTCGTTGTTGTCTTTTCCTTTCAAGTTATCATCGGTCGAACTGTGAATGTGAGTGAGGCTGTGAATTTCACTCCTTATTTCTCTAATTTGTCTTTTGTATATTGTTTGTTTCTTCATGGTTACTCGTTATTTGTTGGGAGCATTAGATTTTGACTAATTTTTTAATGGTATTTGGATGATTTTCAGTCGATTTGTCATGAGTGAACTCAATGAGTCTGCCAAGTTCAGGCGAATTGGGCCGAGTGTTCACCTTCAGTGAGCAGAACCTCCGATCTGGGGGTTCTCGGATTTGCGAAGTGCCAATCAGTGAAAACTTGATGAAATTCGTCAAGTTTTTAAACAATGCTTGTATCTTATAGGGCCCGAGTCAAAGGTTCCGCACCTTATTTAAGGCACGGGTCAAACGACCTCGCGTCCTAATATAAGACATGATTCACATCCTCTTTCATTTTTTTTTTTTGAATTTTCATCAATGTTTAATTAAAAAAAAAAATACGTCCACACAAATAACAAAAGAAGATGTGCAAACCACATTCGTACAAACCAAAAAAAAGCATAGACATGATCCGTGCACACCATAAACAAGCACGGACATGGTCCGTGCAAATCAGAAAAAAGGGATGCGCGCAAACCAAAATGTAAGAATGGGCACGGACCGTGTCCGCACAAACCCAAAACAAAAGCGTGGACCAAACAAAAAAAAAAAAAAGACAACGCGAAGCGTGTCCACGAAACCAAAAAATGCCAAAAAAAATCTCATATTCGTCCATCCACGTTCTATGTTCATCCATCATCAATTGTCTTCAACAACATCATCACCCATCCATTTTTCCATAAAATCATCAACAACAACTACTATCAACATCCACAAAAAATAAAAGAAATAAAATCAAAAGAGAATCCATTTAATTCATTCTCCCATAACATCAACAACAACAACAACAACCATTAGCATCCCAAAAAAAAAAAGAAGGATGAAATAAAACAAAAAAAAAATTAAAAAAAATTAGAACCATCTGGTTTTGCATTTCCAACCTAAAATTGGATGGTTCTAGGTCGAAACAAACTCAAAACAATCTAGTTATGGGTTTCGATAATTAGGACCTAATGGTTCTAAGTTTGAAATCCAAAACTAGACAAGAGATTAAAAAAAATGAAGATGAAGGTCTGGTTCATCACCAGCAATGAAAGAGAAGACTTTGCTGCTACTGGTCGATTGCGATGGAGGAGGAAACGACAAGGAGACAGCGAGAGAGATGGAAAAGCATGAGAGAGAACTAATAGAGAGAGAAAGAGAACTGGTAGAATGAGAGGGAAGCAGTAGAAAATAGAAGATAGAGAGAAAATCTAGAGGTTATAAGTGTTTTTGTTTTTTTTAAAGAGGGTATTATGGTCTTTTTATTTAAGGAGTTGCTAGAAAAATTAATTTCAATTCTTTGGTGTTAGTTAAACATGAGATCAATTATTTGATGTTACTGGACATCATTTACTCTTAAAAAAATTAAACAGGAAAATATTGTTAGAAAATATTAGTTTAGTTTTTTAATATTAGTAAAGTATGCCTTCAATTATTTATTGCTAAGCCAAAAAAAAAAAAAAGGATAAAAATTTTCTATTTCTTCTTGCTGATAATGCGGCTTATCGGTTGTGGTTAAAATGGTATATTGATTTTTTTTTTATTTTTTGACATATCCCTAGTCCATTTTGTATCAGTGAAAATGGTATATATATTCTTTCTTTTTTTGGAATTTTCAAATGAAGAATATAAAATAATGTAAAGTTGGGATAGTATGGAATTTAATATAATTGAAAAGGCTAAGTATAAAATCTCATAATTTATGTTACTTTGTTGAGGATTGATACTGATTTGTGGTGGAAACTCCACCATAATGACTGTTACATGCATGAACACCTAAAGCAGTACCCGTTGCATCACTAATGGATTTTTGGATGTGGTGTGAGAGTATGACTCCATGTTGCTTGTTTAGTTTAAAAGCATGGAGTCATGGTTGTTGTGCATCCTAAATAGATAATTACTTTAATCATACAACATATGATTGTGATGTTTTGGCATTGTTGATGGGAATATAATGCCCGGCTAGTAGCAAAGTTGTGGAACTCTCAGAAAGAGCTCTGTAATGTTTGTATACATCTTTCTTTCTTTTGTAAAATTATATGTATGTCGGATATCGAATGGTTGTAATTTGGTCCGACAACCTTAATGAACACTAAGATACTATTCAGAATAAATCTCACAAGTTGAAACCACCAAAAATTGGCTCGACTGTAGTACCAAAAAAACAAAAAAAAACTGGTTCAACTGTTTTGAGCTTTTGCGTGTGTGTGTATATATATACACATACATATAAGGCAACTCCCTTTAAAATCGCAAATTGACTAAATAGTAAAGTCAATACTCATCTCACATTCGGTTTGTGATTTGATTATCATGTGCCCTTCTATTCCCCTCCTACTTTTTGAGGCTTCAATTTTGGGTCACTCCTTAATGTACTGTCAAGAGAGTTCGGCCTATGGTAATGGTAAGTGTAATACGTACATATTAAGTCAAAAAAAAAAAAAATCCAACTTCCTTGATGGGTGTACACCAGCAAAATCAAAATACAAAGTATAAAAAGACTTGGGCCAAACTATAGCTCATCGAACGCGAGCCCAACCATAACCTTCAAGCAGCCCATTCACTTTCAGATTTCATAATTTACAAATAGAAAAACAAATAAAAATAAAAATTCCAATTTAAGTAACATCATAGATTCTCTTGTTAAGAAGTAACAACTGGAGAATTTGTTAGCACAATAATTGATTTAAGCTTCTGTCGCACATATAATCAAAGAATGATTTTTTTTACTAGACTGTTTAGAGTACGTAGATAGAACAATTAATATATCGAGCCATAGATGGACCCAAAAACTGATCAATCAAAACCAGAAGTCGGTTGTAGCCAAGGCAAGCCCATGCGCGGCGGGCGCCGTTGCTCAGTTGGACGCAACACAAGACATACCTAATCAGCGGCTCACAAGAATTTAACTCTACTGGTGTGGACGTACATGTGAAGAGGAAAGTTGACGAAGGCGATATAAAGTGGTCCATGCGATAATTGCCATAATAAGTTTAACCAAGCATTGGCCCCTCAAAAATGGGTGCTCACCAGTTCATCTGGGTTCTTGATATCGACACATGGCTCAGAGTTATTGATTAAAAGCCTGCTCTCGACCAGGACACATTAACGTTTATGACTCGAGTCAATTCTTACATTACTATACTGCTGTAAATTCCGTTTCAAAAACCAGGCAATTGTTTTTTTATTATTCCAAGATTTTGATTTAGTTTACTTTAGATTTTATAAATAAATATATAGCTGTGCTCGATTGGCATAACACATCTACATCCCACAAGAGTGTATAAGTTTAAATACTATTTACAGCAATACGGACATTCACCACCCAACCTTTCTCTTTGCGTGAGTTAATTACGTTTAAATTTCTTTCAAATGATAAAAGCAGTTTTCCTCTTGAATATAGATTGTATTTCAAATTATATCATAATGTTTATCATACGTGGTCTCAATAGTTATAATACGTTAAAAATAAATAAATATCTGTAGCTTAAAGATTTTTATTTTTTATTTTTTGTTTATTCTCTCTTTGAAGTGAAGCATGTTTGCGCGGGTGGTGAAGCCTACATGGTATATGACAAACCCATCATGATCGTTACCATCTTTGTCTTATGGAAATCATGCCATGTCATGCGTTATACATACGCTATATGTTTCCTCCTATTTTGCCAGCGATTAAAAATCCAAAGAATACGGGTGGAATTTTAGTTCAAGCAGCATGCACCTCCTCAAATTGGCATCCATAATTATAAGGAAGGTTCGGACTTTACCGTACATATTTATAATTAATCGTATTATTGTGGCAGGTCACAAGCTATCTAAGTCTTGTCAATTCCACTATGCCCAATAATTGTTGGCCAATCGCAGAGTATTTTATTGGTTCTCTTCTAACTTATGCAGTTTATTTTATTTTATTTTACTTTTATATTATCTCACATACTATTAAGTTAGATATCTACTGCAACCTATTAATAATATCTATTTAGTAAGCAGTTCAAAAATTCACTTCTATAACCAAGAGAAAGCAACTACAAATAAGTAAAAAAATTGTCAAATATTATAGTTTTTGATGAGGTTTGAACCCTACCTACAATGGCAGAATGGGCATACCCTTTTCACTAAGGCAACCCACTGTCCTCTACAACTTATGATTTTAAACCACATCATTTACTCCTTTAATGCGGATTCAAATTTTACTTTATTCATTTTATAAATATGTATTAATAATTTTTTTCTTTTATTATATAAGTGGTTATTTCTCATTGAGACTATAATGACTCAGTCTAACAAATTCCGAAATTTTGGACAGATTTCTCGTCCCTTCATTATCAAATATTTTTCTTTGGAGAAAAATATACTGTAGGACATTTGTGGTCTTTTTTAATAGGCCAAATTGGTAACTGAATAATTGTGGCTCCAAATTGGTAGGTAATTCATGGACTGGTTTGCTGGTTGGCTTTTTGTAGCTACAAGTTCGTTCATCCTTATCTGTACATCATCATCCATTCCCTATCGCCATCATCTCGAATTCTTGATGTTAGGGTTGTTGTTCTGTGCGCCGATGGTAGATTTTTTTGGTGCTGAGAAAGGATAATTAATCATTAAAATTTACTCGAGTCTGGTGAGCTACAATCATGCAAATCATAATAATCCACTTGCTTTGATAAATTGGATTTTGACTATTAATCGATATGATAATGATATCCATATTAAAAGGACGATTCTAATTAAGAACAGCAAAAATTTCAAAAATCTAGTTGAATTAAGTTGTCTAATTATGTTATGTAAGACTCTTTAAATATTATCATCGATTGTTCTTTTATTGTATATATAAAAAAAAAAAAATTAAGTTAAATGGTTGCTAATAATATATTATAATATTGAACGTACAAGCTTGAATCTCATTGTATAATTACATTTGAATTTATCATGTATTTATGTTCAGAGCTTGCACCACATAAATATGTTGAGAGAGTGTGTTGAAATGTTAAGTAATAATATAGAATCAAATTCTTATCTTTTTATGAAATTATCTGAACTATTGAGGGTTTAATTAGAAGAAACAAACCAGACTAATCAACCCATGGATACGTTAAAGAAAAAGGTTGGTTGAAGTGCACGTCACAGAAAGAGAACAGTTTTGTGGTGTAAATTGATGAGTTTGGCGTCACTTGTCTTACTCCTTGTCACAATAAATTTGTCTGTTATCACTAAGATAGTACAAAATTAACAACTACATGAAACTTCAAAGTATCTTGCGTGTGGTGCAAACATATTGATTGCTTATTCAATGGATAGTTTGTTTTTATCATTTTTCATTTAATGGTCTGAATTACACCTATTAAATGATTTTTTTTAAGGAATTATTTATTTTTTTATCTGAGATTGAACAGTAATCGAAATATGAAATCTGAATGTCATATTTTTTTTTTTCTTACCCATGAATGTATAGTAATCGTATTTGTTTTTTAAAATTAAAATTATCTCAAAATTAGTAATTTGATATTTATATCATTTTACTATTAGTTGTTTTATAACTTCATTTAATATAATACAAATAATTATAATAAATTATTTAAGAAATATTTAAACACTTTTATGTATATATTGATAATATTTTTATTCATAATTAACATATCGTTATTAATTATTATAGTAAAGCATTTTTTGAAAATTATATATACATAAACAAATTATTGTAGTAAAGTAAATAAAATTTATATATATTTAAATAAAAATAAACAAAATGTTCTTAAGTTGAAATACTATTGCAATAAAAGTTCAAATTGTAAAGTAATATATATTCTAGTCATTGCAATATTTCATTAATTACATATAAAAGTAATATGTACAATGTAAAATTAAAACAAATTTGGAAATATGTTATTTTGGTAATAATATATTTGGAATTATATATTTCAAAAATTATTAAGTGATTTAATATTCAGTTAAAAATCAGAAATTGTAATTTTTCTTTTCAATAATTTTTGAGTGGTTTTAAGTAATTTGATCAAATCAAACAAAAATCATGTGTTATTTGAACTCATTAAGTGAAAAATGATAAAAATAAATAATCTCTAAGTGGTCAAACCACTTAAAACCACCTAAAAATCATTGAAAAAAAAATCTAATTTCTATCTTTTAATTGAATATCAAATTACTTAATGATTTTTTAAATACATTATTTTAAATCTATTATTCCCAAAATAAAATATTTTCAAATTTATTATAATTTTATATTATGCAAATTCAAACTTTGTTTATTCTTATATAATTTTAGTAGAAAATACGTATAACTTTACAATTTTAACTTTTGTTGCAATAGTAATCTAACTTAAGATCATTTTGTTTATTTTTATTTAAATAAATAACTTTAATTTATTTTACTATAATAATTTATTTATGCGTGTATATATATTTTTAAATCACTTTACTATAATAATTAATCATATTTTAATTATAAATAAAAATATTATTAATATATGCATAAAAGTGTTTTAGTATTTGTTAAATAATTTATTATAATTATTTGTATCATATTAAATGAAGTTATATAACAACTAATAGTGCAAGGATATAAATATCAAATTACTAGTTTTCAAATAATTTTAACTTTAAAAAACAAATAAAATTAATATACATTCAGAGGCAAGAAAAGAAAAACAAACATGTCATTCAAATTTTAAATTTCAGTCACTATTCAGTCTTCAATCTTCAGCAATATAGTTCAGTCTTCAGACAAAAAAAAAAAAAACAATTCCTAAATCCAACGAGAGTTGTGTAGCTACAATATTTGTGTTGTCGAATATGGTCTATGACTCTGTCAATTTTTATTAACATTCTTATAATTCAAACTCCATCAACAAACAATAACAATAAATCAAAAATATGTAAAGTTTAATTATGTTGACATTGATCGACACTGTTGTGATATAATCTCATATTATTGCAATAAAATTGTCACATTATTTTAAATATATAATAAAAAACCATAAAATTCAATTAATATGTAATAATTTATGATTGATTTTTGTCCGAATTTATTTTAACAATTTTCACTTTTTTCTTTTGAAAAACCACAATATATTGGGTGACTCGAATTGTATATTTATTAGATTTAATGAGCGTATTTTACCATCAAATAATATTGGGCGATAGTTATAATTTTTACTTCTTTTTTTTTAAAAAAAAATATATTACTACAAATTTGAGATTTGAGAAGGAAAAGATAACTCGAATTCTCAACCTCTATGATGTAAGTGCAAGAGACAAAAAACTAGGCTTACCTTCATCACAATTTCCACTTCTTAGAGCATCTCCAATGTAGAAATGGATTGTGAAAAAATGGAATGACACATAGGACAAATAGACATTGTGTTAAAATTAATTTCTCCAATGCAACTATCACTCTCCATTGTCAAGCTGATGTGGCAAAAAAAAAAAAAACAATGTCAACATGACCGTCTACTTTCAGAGGGTCTGTTAGACATCCATTTATTGCTGACTAATCAAGTTAATTTTCTACATCACCCCACCACCTCTTGCATTTTTTCTCTCCAACCCCTCCTCTACAGTTTCAGCAAATCATCACCCACCATCTTCACTATCTCATTAAAGTGTGGTTAAAAAAAAAATTCAACACCTCATTAAAGTATGCATTTTAAGTGGATGCATTGGAGAACATTTTTTAACTTGATTGTCTATCAAATCATATTTGTGCCATGTAAGAAACACATTCTCTTGATATTAATGACATGACAACTTTTTTTTAATTACAATCCATTTTTGCATTGGAGATGCTCTTAAATGTTATATTTTCAAACATTTTTAATTTAGTGAGATGTTAAATCATAATAATACATAATTACTATTGTGACAATAGATATCCTACGGTTAGTAGTATTATAATCTAAACGATATGTCAAACAATGTATTCTTGATATATCATTAAGGGATATTACAAAAAACTCTCCTGAAAAGTAAACTAATCGTGATTAGCTCTCCTTTTTTTTTATTAGATGAACCGTTTTCTGTTGTTAACTTTTCATCCAAAAAGTTAACATTTTTCATAAAAATTCGTGAAATGACTAAAATACCCTTATCAAGGCCCAAGAAAATTCTTATTATACCATTTAAACTTATATAATGATTAAAATGTCTTTCAAACTTATTGATTAATGATTATTAATAATATTAAATAAAAATAACTGAAAGTTTCAAAATAAAAAAGTTAATAATTTTCTCAACAAACATTTAAAAAACTAAAAAAAAAAAAAAAACTTCATCACCATTCATGATTCACCACTATCTCTCTCTCTCTATTTCTCTCTTCTTCTTCGAAATCTATTCGTCACTCTCTCTTTCCTTTTTTCATCTCTTTGTCTTTTTCTTCTTCTTCTTCTTCTTCTAGGTTTGCCCAAACAAATCTGGGCTTGTCGAACTCAAATTGTCTGGGTTCGAACCTAGACGGATTTAGGTTCGTCGAATCCAGATGTTTAAATTATCTTTTGTTAATATGAGTTGATAAAAGTGGATTGATGGTTTGATGATGATAGTGGTGGGCTGATATTATTGACGATGGGTTGATGTTGATGATTTAATGTTTTTGGCATATTGGTAAAAAGTTTATGAATGTTTTTTTTTTTTTTTAAGGAAAAAAAAATTATGAAGATGAATGGGTTGTTTAGTTTCAAGTAAAAAAAATCAATTTCTCATTTTAAATGAAATGAACTGAACTCGAATCAATAGTAGCCTGTGAGATCTGATAGTATGGTCGAAAGATTCATAAATAAATCTTTCGACCATACTATCTATTTTTTATTGTAATGTATAAAGATACAAACAAATCGAGATCTCGAAATATGTTAAGGTGCAGTAGTTGACTGGACATTTAGAGGTAAAACACTATTTTGATGTGGACTACGAGAACGGTATCAAATCGAGGCAAACTCTAAGGAGAGTAGATGTGAGAAAGAAACTTTCATTTACAATCTCCTATTATTTAATTCAATATTATATTAAATTTAAAAATTCAAAATCGAAAATTCTGCTTTTGTCTTTGACATATATCTAGCATAAAAAATATATATAGAAAAATATTCAAAGTGTATTTTTTGCTTCGACCCGTGAAAAAAATACTATGAGTTTTATATTAATCTGAAATAAAATGAAATATAACAAAGAAGACAATAAATAAAAGAAAATGAAAAAGGATGGTAGAAGGCGAAGAAGACCTCTTTTCCCCGGGAGGGGGCGAGGGGTGGTGTGGAGGGGGGAAGGGGTGTGCGGGGCCCAAGCTATCAGAATCTTACGGTAGGATTTATAGATTAAGGGACCGTCTTAGGTAGACAGTTTTCATGGGGCGTAGGTCGGGCCTTTCTAGAGGGTGGCCTTCTTCGCTTTCCATTTAAGTTGTGTAGAAAAAGCTCAAAGTCAATCTCAAGGGAAATTAAAATAATTTAAAAAATAAAAAAAAACTGTAAAAAAAAAAACTAAAAACAAAAAATTAATAAATTATTTAATAATTTAATAATTTTTAAAAAAAATTAAAATGATTTCTATCATCTATCATATTGATGGATCGTGGACATCATTTAAAAAATAAAAAATATTTTTAAAATAAAAAAAAAAAACATTTTTGTTAGGGGTGGAAATCATTTTACAATTTTTTTAATCAATTTTTCTCATTTTCATATTTTTATTGTTTTATTAAATTATCATTTTGTCCTCAAATTTTAACGCTGGTTAGGTTTTTTAGATGATAAAAATGGCTTATCTAATTAAAAAACTGAAGGTTGATTATAATTAATTTACTTTTTAGGGGATTTTGCATAATATCCTTATCATTAATTATTCACTTAAAACAATGATAAATATTTTATTGTATCATTTGAGTCCGATTTTGAATTTTTTTAGCATTATTAATAGTAGAATCATCCAAAATAAAAAATGAGCAATATTTTTTCATAAATGAATAAAAATATTATTAGATTGAAGTGATGTCAATTGTCAACGATCAAATAATGCTTGACGGGAAAATTTTTTTTTAGGTCTAGGTCAAGGTTGTAACTTGCGACCTGTAAGAGCCTGGCGCCAAATGTCAACACAGCGACCTTAGCGGGAATTTTGAAAATCTCAATATTTTGCTCAAATTGATCCCCAACCCTAAGGAATAAAAGGCAACACGCATGCCACGCTCGGCCGCTACTTTTACGCCACGTGAATTGAAAACGGACGAATCTGAATGGTCGCGATTCTGACAACCTTGTCAAGACATATGTGATTCGTCCCTCATTGGTTGGTGTGTACAAGGAAACAAAACGTCTCACATGCATCTTCTTTTATTGATTTTACTTTTGCCTTTTCTGGTATTAACTGTTTGTTTAGCACTTGTTTAATATAAAATAATCACATCAATTTAGTTAACGAGTGGTTAATACTAAAACACGACTTAGAATAATATTAAATCCATACCTTAATAATCACGTGACTGTGCATGTTTGGCTCGTGAGCGGCTCACGAGCCAGCAACCAAGTGCCATAGGTGGTCCGCCGCAAAGCCGCCGATTCTGTTCTCATATGTTTTGAGTCTCCATTTAGGTGATCTCTGGTACACTAAATTTGATATCATTTTGATGTTAATATCAAATTTTTTAATATCAATTTTTTTTTTTTACTTCAATATGTTTGACACCAAATTGGTGTGAAAAGTATCTTCAAAGAATATTTCATATATAATTATTTAATCAATATTAATTAATTTATTTTATATAAAATATTTATTCTCAAATAATTACTCACAATATATTAAAAATTTATTAAATACTATATTTTTTAATTTTTTTATAATAAATTATTCTCATTATATTTCCACCTAATTTTTAGTCACTTAATATTTTTCAACTCATTTTTATCCAACTAATTGTTTATCCACCTAATTTTTTATCCATCTCATTTTTCCAACTAATTTTTTATCCAACTATTTTATTATCCACTCCATTATAAAATCTTATTCTCAAATAATTACGCATACTATATAAAAAAAATTTATATGATCTCCATCATTGGATGAAAAGTGGTTTGATCATAACCGTTAAATGATATTCTTATCTCTTCCATAATTGATCTATAAATATAACATTATTGAGTTTTTGCATTAAAAATATTACTAATTCTATCAGGTAATTATTAAATTAATATTTTGTATATACATTAAATAAATTAATTCATTTTATATTAATATATTACTTATAATATATATTAAAAACTTAAAAATATATTAAAATATATTCAATATTATACTCATTTTGAATATCTCAATGAAATATTTCCAACAGTATAACTTTTTTATAATAATTTAATTTATATTTATAATTATTAATCAAATTATACAAATACATTAAATGTGGTAAATGATATAAATGGAATAAAAATTGTTATAATTATCATAAGAGGGTATTATTGGAATTTTAAAAAAAATTTATGTGGGCCCAACACCAAATTTGGTGTCAAACTGTAGCACCGACACCAAAATTTGCATTGATTTTCGTGCACCAACACCAAATTGGTGCAACCTTGAAATTGTTTTGAGCACCAAATTGATGTAAACACCAATTTGGTGCTACGTTGCAGATGATCTTAGGGACTCTTTTTTCGCGTTCTGTAGATCTAAGACAACGATCTAACACGCGGGATTATAATTGAAAATGAGGTCAGATTTGAGATGAAATTTAATTTGATTGGATTTGATTATAAAACTATTATTTTGTATTTAATAAAACTTAAGACTAGATTAAAATTATATTAATATTAAAATCAAAGTATATCTCTCTCTCTTATTAGTTAGAATCAAAATCTCTCTCTCTCTCTCTCTCTCTCTCTCTTTTTGTCTCTTTTCCTCCTCTCCCTCTCGTTGTCGACGAAAGTGGTGACCATCGTCCTCACCGCCCTACCCAACTCCAACATCTTCACCTTCATCACACTCCCTAACGAGCTCTTCTCTCACTTATTTCTCTTGTCATTATCCTTTCTCACTTTAACATCAATTGTGTCGAGCTCCATCTTCACCACCATCGTCACGGGAGAAAGTGAAGACTCGGATCTGTTGCTTTCACTTATTTCTGCCCCCATCTCTCTTTTTATCGGTGATGATGGATGTTGATGAATCTATTGCTAGTGTCATGCAACTATTGCGATTGATTTTTTTTTTTTTTGGTAACTGATGGTTCTGTTGTCGTAATTGATTGTGGATTGCAAATGATGTTAGTTGTTTAGGGTGGTTTATGGTGGTGGTGGAAGAAAGAGATAGTGACTAGTGGTAGTGTGGTGGGAGGGAGAGGGAGACCCATTTTTGCTGAGGTAGAAAATAAAATTTCACCATTTTGGTCGAAATTTCATTTTGTGTGCTTGCAAGATTGGGTGATGGGCCTGAAAATTGGTGATTTCCCTTCTCATGCCCAAATGCGGGATTGAAAAAAAAAAATTTCAATCCCATCCCAAATCTTATGAACCAAACATGTCGTAAATTTTAACACTTATCATGAAAAATTGTAATGTGAATTCTCAAGTCCTTTTCATTTTTCTTTTCACATTTAAAAGTGTTTTAGAATTATTTTGGTAGATACATTTGATCATTATAAATAATAAATATTTTGTAAAACGACACTCTAAATATTTTTATGACATTTTCTTAAAAAATGCAAAGTTTTGAGTTAATAGTTGAATAAAAAAAAAAAAAAAAGGTTAGCCTAATTTAAAGCTCGAGAATAGTATAACTAATTTTGAACACACTTCTCAAAAAAAAAAAAATGTTGTCTTTATGATGACTCAAAATAAAATTTTCATTTCCACACAATATGACGTTGCATACACATTTATATATATATTTTGGATTACAACAAATGCTGTTAGAAAAATAAATAAAATTATATTATTCACTAAAGAATTACATACCCAGACACGGTGACAAAGCCATATTATGGCCTGAGGGGTCGTTTGTGCCCTAGCCATGGATTTTTTAATAATTCAAATAAAATTTTATTTAAAACATATTTCATCCTTTTAATTATTTATATTTTTTGTAAATTTTAAACTGGCACCCTAGGTTGATAGGCCAACTTTGCTCCTTCCTATGCATTTTTTATATGATTATATAAAGGGCAAACTGCATATATTTCCTGAGGTTTAACAAATTCTACAAATATGATAATACTTGGGTAACTCGCATTGACCTTCCCTGAGGATCCAAAAATTTGGCACAAACCTCCCTTATTGATCAACTACGGTTAAACTCTCACAGTCAACGGTCATATATGCAAAAATAAAATACCTTTAAATTCAACATTCTACTTTTTATAAATTTAAATTTAATATGAAATATTTTTTAATTTAATTAAAATCATTAAAATAAAAAAAAATAGAGTAAAAAAAAAAAATATTTTAAATTTAAAGTCAAACTATGGAGATTATTATTTAAAAAATAAAAAACTAATATAGTTTTAACATTTTAATAAAATAAATAAATTAATTACATTAAATCTCCACTGTCTATCTATTTGGATGACGATGGAGATCTAAGAATTAAAAATAATCTGAAAAAAGTAAAAAAAAAAAAAATTATTTCTCTTTTCCTCCTTCTTGCACTGTTTCTCTTTCTCCCTCTCTCTATTTATTCCTTCAACCTTCCCTCTCTCTTTCTCTCTCTTTTTCTCTCACAGAAGATCCAACACCTTTCACCATTGCGAGAGCTTCATCCATCAGAAGTCAAATCTCTCAGTCTCCTCTTATCTCTCGTCTCTCCGTTGGTTTCTTTTCCCTTTATTTTCCTTCTTTCTCATATCATCCAATTGCTGATTTTCTTTTTTTTTTTTCGATTCATCTAGGTTAGTCAATTCAAACCTAAATGAAGGTTCAATATCCATGTTCGAATATTTGGTTGTTTTGGTTTCAATATCTTGTTTTTTTTTTTTTTTTCAAATTTTGTTGTTGATTTTTTTTTTTTTTGGGTGGGGGTGGGGAAGATTGATGCTGATTGATCATTAATAATTGGGTTAATATGAGGGATTTTTGTTTTTCAGATTGATGATAACTGGGCTTTCAGGACTGAAAACCTATAATTTTTTAGGTTTTCAATTGCTGAAAACCCATAAAATTCGGAATAGGGAGATGATGTTGATGATAGATTCATAATTGTTGATGATGTTATCATCTGAATAATATGGGTTAATCATGTTGATGATGTTGTATGGATGATGATTACATATTGTTGATGAAGTGGGTGATGGATAATGTGAAAGAAGATGGACAAGCCTTGATGATGATTATTATTTTTTTCATTATAATTATTTTTTTATTTTTTAATTAAATTAAAAATATATATTAAATTAAAATATTTATAAGTCGTGCATTGACAATTTTATCCTTGATAATTTTGACTTAACGAAAGTCGACTAATAGTTGACTAATAATAGGGACAGTTTGTGGTGAGTTTTTTTGAACCTTAGGGGAGGGCGATTTGTGCAATTTACCCTTATAAAAGATTGATAAAAATGGTTTGGAGTGTGTTAATATCTATTGAAATTAAATATAATGTGTCTAAAAATTTACGTAAAGAGATATCTAGTCTCATATTATATGGAAGAAAAATACACATGTATTATTATTTTTTAAAACATTTATTTATTAATTTTTTAACACAATAAATTTTAAATTTTTATTCATCTTTTGGAATTTTAAAATATATCGAAAATTGACGTATGCTTTATGAAATCATGATATATTTCTATACAATCTTTAACCCTTTGAAATAATTATAAAGGTAACTGATTGTGCGGTGGGACTTTAAAAAGGGGCAGTCATGCAACACAATGATACATTAACAAGAATGATATCAAGAAGATCCGACAGATAATCAAGGATCAGATTGATGGGCAAAGAGATCGTCAAGGTTGGACCACACTAATACGCCGCCCCCACAGCATAGAAAATACTGTGATAATTGCAAAGCATGTTATGTAGGTCATGTATGTGTTTGTAAAACAACAATCAACAACTTGGTTTCTGCATTACACCAGCTTTTGTCATTTTCTTATCTCCCTTAATTAACAAATACACACACCCATCATTTTTTGTATTTCTTTAATTGTTTTGGTTTTTGTTTTTGTTTTCCTTCTCATTCAATTTTAAATTATTTTGACAGATCAAGCACTTTATGGCTTTTTTTTTTTTTTTTTTTATTTTAAGAAAAAAGCATTTCGGGTCAAGTTGTTATCAGTAGAGAGTAGCTCTCACACCTATTATTGGTTGGAATTGTTTTTGAAAACGCTGAAGAAAAAAAGAAAAGTTAGGTCAATGAGTTTGTCATTTAATTATTTAAAGTAACATAATATAATTATCAGTTCATGTAAAAATATTGAAGCAAATAGAATAGCAAATTTACAAGCGGTTAAAAATATATTATAATTAACACTTATATAATACATCGGATTATCAAATTAAAAAATAAAACCACTAAATTAATTATTATAATTGTTTTTGAACTTAAATTTCAATCAATACGAAACACCTAACAATAGGAAAAATAACTAACAATTCTTCTAAAAGTTTTAAAAACACTATTAAATCATATTTTAACTTACTATCTTAAAAACATTATCAAAACATAAAAGTATATTTTAAAAAATTTAAAATATATAGAAAATACAAGATTGGTTCAATAAAAACCAGTCTTTCATATTCATATTAATAAAATTATGAATTTAAATTATAATTCTTTCTTTAATCTCAAATTTAGTTAAGATAGATTACATATTGAAAAAAATTGTTAATTCTCTTTAAAAAAATCATACAACATTTTAATGATTAATGTAAAAGAACATAACATGCCCAACAAACATAATTATATGAATTTCTTAAAAAAAAAAAAAAAAACTGTATACATGAGCATACCTCGTAAGCCGTAATTACAAATTTACAATTTCTTTTTTAGACGGTGATTACAATGAAACAGAAAAAAAAAAAAATGAAGTGATTACAAAGACCCTAGAGTAATTGACTCCGCCGTTGAAACCGAAGCCGCAGCGCGTCCGTAGGAGCCGCTAGAGAATTACATTATCACCCTCCTCTCCATATTTCGCTGCCCAAGAAGTATATCCTCTGTCAGTCTGTCATCCTAATTCCTATTATATTCTCCAAAATACTCCACTCAGGTGACTCCACCGCCCACCGTGTCATGGACTATACCTATATATATATATATATAATAGAATAAGTGGAAATTACCATAGAATAAAAATCACTCTAAAAGATCGACTCTTATAATTATTATATAAAATTAAACAACAATTCACTTAAACTTGATCAACACTATCATGTTTCCTAAACTAATTATAAAAATATAATATGTAATAACTTAATTTACATGAAATTACACCTGACAAACCCAAAGTATTCTATTCTATTACCATATTTTTTTGGCCAAAGTTTCTGGTTTGAGTATTCACCTATTTTATACAAAAAATGTTATAACATAAATTAGGAATTAAAAAGTAATCAAATATATTATATTTAATTTTCAAAATATAATTAAGCAAAAATTGAATAATTTATAGATGTAGAAATTATATATTTAAATAAAAAATATAGTTTAAAGGAAAACAAAAAAATGTTAAAGCAAATCTCCACAAAATTTCCATAAGATACTGTTTCACCTTTAGTTCCCCTCCGTTTCTGGTGACGCTGTCCACTTTTAGTTCCAATTGTGTCTTGGCAGCAACCTTACTTAAAAGCCACTGTCTCTCACCAAATATATTATTTATGTTGAATCCACCTCCCTCCCTCGTAAATTCCAAAATCCCCAAATACTCCCCTTTAATTCTCGTGTAATTCTCATTTGACTCGCACCCTCAAGTTTGTTTAAATGTCAGACCATTTTTAGCTCCGATGAAGAGTTTTCTTCTACTTCTTTAATTTCACCTCTTCAGCTGCGGCTCCACTTAGAATTGCTTCTCTATCCCTTGTTCAAATCTTGAGCTCCGGAGAAGAGTCGTAGTATCTAAATTTGTCGATATAACTCGATTTTGCTTGGTTTTTGGATCTCTAGATTTTTTTTTTTTCAAAGTCTTTTTGGAGACTCATAAACTCTTGCTGCAGGTAATTTTTAATCAGATTTAGTTTTGATTTCTAAAATCGACGTTGTTGATTGAATTCTGTGGTCCTTTATTTGTGTTTGTAGTTTTTTTAGCTAACAACAAATTGGTTTTGGCAGCAACTTGTTATATCCAGCCAAAAACGAAAGCAAATTTCTTGCTTCCTGACACAGCAAGGTACATGCTTCTTGAATGCTATGTTACTGTTTTTTTTACTGTTTTAGATATATCTATGTTGCAAGATTCATGTGCTAGATTGAGATCTGGTTGATTTCATCTCCATTTTAAGGTACTAGAGTTCTATGTGTTTGTTTCAGTAAAAGAATCTGGAAGAGTTTATTTATTCGTTTATTTTTTTCTCACTCGGAGATGAATTTCGCATTGCCTATTGCATTTGAAAAGTCTTTATTCAGCATTCGTGTTTGTTAGCTCCATTAACAATATAAATTGGCCTGTGAATCTATTTGTACTTGGTGCTTCATTTATAGTATATGTCTTTTCGTGAAAGTGAGTTTTTGATGGGTTAATGTTTTGAATAATATCCTTGAGATTGTTTTGAATTTTTAATTTGATGATGATTTGGTTTTCCTTTTTCTGAGCTATGTATCATATCTACATGCATTATCCTCAACATTCAAACTAATCAAATACTGATGATGAAATGCAATATTTCTTGGTTTTGCTTTTACAGTTTTTAAGTTGTTTTGTTGTGAATTGATGAGTAGGAGTACTTTGTCAAGGACTGGGGCACTTGTCTATACTCAAAGCACACGATTCTGACTGAAATTTTGTAATTCATATGCATTCCATTGGAGATTAAGTCTTGCTTCACTGTCTGCCTTAGCGAACTGCTTCACTTTAATATTTCTCTGTTCAGGCGGAGATTTGCTCAGTTTATGAGTGTTGTTAATATGCCTTCGTAAATCAAACGACTTTGACTGCAATTTAGGACTTTCTGAGCTTAGCAAAGAAATGCGTTCAGCTTTCATACGGCTGGAATGAAGAATTCACAGGTTGTACCATATGCTTAATTTCTGTCCGATTCTTGATTGCAATCATGTAAGTTATGTTGTTGGTTGTCTCCTTGTTGAAGAGAACTTTTATTGGCTTACAGAGCACACAAGAAGTGAAGCCCTCGACTCAAATTTCACATGAATCCCAAAATGACCAGCAGAATAACCAAACAGCAGAGGCTCCTTTGGCAGACTCTGGTTCAATATCTGCTTCGAGCAATGATGGCAGGAAAGTTTCTCGCCAAGATATTGAACTTGTAAGAGCAACATTTTCTTCCAGTAATTTCTTTACTAGTTTGCTTTCTCTGTTTTCTTGTATGTTATTGATTCCTAATGGAGCTGTGCCATTTTGTTATTGCTTTGGTGATATTTTTGTTGGTTGTTTTAGGTCCAGAATTTAATAGAACGGTGTCTACAATTGTACATGAATAGAGATGAGGTGGTAAAAACTCTCCTGACTCGTGCAAGGATAGATCCTGGATTTACTACTTTGGGTAGGTTTTTTATACTCTGACAGAAGTCTTTTCTTTATTTCAAGTATACTATAGCTTATCAACTTTGTTGTAGAATGGGTTGGTAAATGAAAATAAGATTTACTATGCATTTTTATTTTTCCTTTATCTTATTTTTTTCTCTTAATTTGTGAAAAGTTGCAATACACATTATAATAACAAAATAAATACCTTGTGGCCACAAAATATGCCCCTTGATTTTATGATAACAGTCAAAATTTCAAGTAGTTCTTGTTGATCTGTGTACTTTGTTCTCAACTAAAACAAAATTCATAGTGCGGACGATCGCTATTCTTCTTAATCTTGTTAATGCAGTGTGGCAGAAGTTAGAAGAGGAAAATGCCGATTTCTTCAGGGCCTATTATATAAGGTTGAAGCTAAAGAAGCAAATACTTTTATTCAATCATTTGCTTGAGCATCAGTATCATCTCATGAAAAATCCAGTACCGCTAAAGGTTCCTTTGGCCCCCATACAAAATGGGATTCATCCCATGCCTGGTAAGTTCGTTATAATCTATAGCTATGGAGAAAACATTTGATAATTTGCTGCAGGACTAATATTGAATAGATCCTGTAATCTTGAAATTTTGATTTTAAGAAGAATACCTGAATACCTATTGTAAGCAAATGTAATTAGAGCTTTTAACAAAATTCATCTTTTTCTAAGTTCCTTTTTTCTTTTATTTTCATAGTGACTTGAGTGCTCTTATGTACCATTGATATGATTCTAGTCTGCAAGAGATGGGTGGTGACAGGTGACAGCAAAATTTCCATGGGATTCATGTTCTTTAAAGATCAGCTTCTGGTTTTGATTGAATACTAAATGTTCTTTAATTATCAAAACAATGCCTTTTCTATCTGAGGAAATGCATATTATCCTTGTATAAAAGAAAACTCTTGCTTTTAATTTTCTGAAATTCCTTGTACGCCTGATGCATTACGATATTTTCATAGAGAGTGCCTAATAATGATAATTTTGTTCATGTTGACCATGCTATTGTGACATGATAATTAATACATGACTAATTGTGCATCTTAGGTCATGAAAAGTCTAGAACTGCTAAAAAAATGATTAGAGTACTATATATGAATCATTTGTTTAAGTTGACATCTTCTAATGCAGTAAATTCTGTCAACCCATTTAACATTTAATACTTCAAATTGCAATTATTGACAATCTACTGAAGAGAGTATCAGCATTTAAGAGTAGCAACTTTCCTTTTTCACTGGGATTGGGTACCTTGCAAGGATCAGAATAAACTTTAGGATAATCTTTAGTTAATAACCATTGGAAGGTTTTAACTCAATGTTCCTATGAACTATATGAGCCAATCAAGAGATGTGCAGGGTATTGCTGTTAGATGTGCATGCAAAGTTGCTTATGGTGGTGTTCACGTCTTTCTGTGGAAATTATACATAAACTAGAATATTCTGAGTGTTCAAATGTATACACGATTGTTGTTTACACATATAAGTGGATAGAGTGATAATTATGATGCTAAGACATATGAATGCACTTATTAGACAATTTTTTTGACTGTTTTTATTGTCAATATTTTCTTTTGAATCTGTGGTGCATGAGCTGTAATTATGTTTGTTCTGTCTCCCCATTTCTTAACTTTGGAGTGAAGTAATGTTGTTTTTGAAAATTTTATCTGGGATGAAGGTTTGTGACGTTATTGATGCTTATATGGTTAAAGCTGTTTTTTGTATCATTGTCATTGTTATTCAACACTGCCTGTTTGCAGTGCAGTTAACAACTTACCTATGGGATACCCTGTTCTTCAACAACCTCCAATGCCCGCTGCAGGTCAACACCATCTTGATTCCATGGGCTGTGGAATATCAAGCTGTCATGTAGTTAATGGAGTCCCTGCACCAGGCAATTTTCTTCCCATGAGAATGAATTCGGGGAACGAGTGAGAAATCTTCCCACTAAAAAATGCTGTTAATTCCTGTTTAGAAAAATGTTAATTTCTCTATCTCGTACCACAACTAATGTTAGGCTTAGGCATTTGTTTGATGCATATGAATTAATGCCTCAGTGATTCATAGACTATGCAAATCTGCCCTAGTTTTTCAAATGGCTTACTTTTATGCTGAAGAACATTTAGTTGCTTGCGTATAAAGCGTTAGCATTGGGTGTGGCCATTTTGGAACACGTCCATGATTATCTCAAGACCATGGTATTGATTATTACTCAAGCAAAAATATTTCCCTTTTAAGTGGATATGCATTATTCCTATATGCAGATTTTTACTTCTTTTGTATTTTTTATAGAAGTGTGTATTATCTACAATATGCTTCAGTGTTCCTGGCCCTGTGGTTAAATTTTTATCAGGTTAATATCATGTAAATACAATTTTCCTTCTTTTTGTTTAGTGTGGTTTCACCTAAGCTGTTGCCTTTCCTTTTGCTATAGCATGGTGATGGACAACAGTACAGCTGAAGTAGCTCCTGTTATTCCTCCTAGCAGTGGCATGTCATCCATGTCAGAGATGGCTGTGAGTCCTACATCGGTGGCATCCAGTGGTCCTTTTCCTTTCACCACATCAGACATGGCCGGAATGGGTGTAGACACATGTGCATTAGATACTGCATTTACGCCTGATGTAGCAAGTTCAGATGGATTGCAGCTTGGACCAGATGGTGGAAGTGGAAATTCCAGAGATTCCCTCCGATCTTTGGATCAGATTCAATGGAATTTCAGCCTCTCTGATCTAACAGGAGATTTATCAAACTTGGGGGGTAAGTATTAGATCAGATTCTGTCCTCTGGAAGTTAATAGTTATGCATAGGTGTGGATATGATAGGAGTTGTAGACTTGTAGTACTGCTACCACAATGCATTTATATCTTAAACCTTTGTATAATATGTTTCAATCAATTTTATATATATTTCGTTGTTTTGAAATGATGTTTTGCCTTACAATTTAGTCACTTTTTTGTAGATCTAGGAGCTCTGGGAAACTATCCCGGTTCCCCTTTTCTGCCCTCTGATTCAGAAATTTTGCTTGATTCCCCAGAGCAAGATGATATAGGTAACACCCTTCCCAACTGATGCTTAACTTTAGTATATGGTGATGGGAAAATGCTATGCCATTTCATTCTTTTTTTTAATAGAAATATAATTTCATATGTGAAACACTTGAATGAAATACAAGTTAGAGGTGATTAGACAAAATACACACTGATAGATTTTCTTATTTCAGTAGAGGAGTTCTTTGTTGATTCAGTCCCAGGGCTGCCATGCTCTCAGTCAGATGAAGAGAAATCCTAGACCGAGGTGAGGCCATCCTTTTGTCTTTGTAGAATAGGGCAGAGATTTAGATTAATGAAATAAGCATTTGGCATCACCTACAACTTAGCTGGCAGTTTGGCGCTCAAGTTATTAACAGGTTCGAGCTTCCTGGCTTTTTTAGTAATTTTAGTCTAATTGATAATTATCATGCAATAGGGAACTAGCCATCTTGTCAATTAGTCGTATTTTTTCTTATTTTTGTTTTAGATAATGAATATAAAACTTCAATAAAGGAAAAGGTT
Source organism: Litchi chinensis (assembly GCA_019925255.1). Classification (NCBI taxonomy): domain Eukaryota; kingdom Viridiplantae; phylum Streptophyta; class Magnoliopsida; order Sapindales; family Sapindaceae; genus Litchi; species Litchi chinensis. The sequence goes on along the minus strand of CM034463.1, from coordinate 14,170,313 downwards.
GAGGACCGATTTTCTTTATTAATGCATTTTTGGATGTCGATAGACGATAGTATTGTTGTCATCTTAACCCCGTGATGATCTGCTAGCCTCCCCAACAAAGTCATCCATTTAATTACATTCTAGTCTGGTATTTCTTTAACTTTCTTCGCCATTTGCTACTTGCCTCACAACATTTTCATGTGGATTATTTAATGTGTTTTGTTGAAAAGAAGATACAAAGTCTTATGGTTAAAACTTGCACGGAAAAAGAAAGAGTAAAAGTGGCTACACACGAAAGGCTAACTTTCCAAGGATAAGAAAGTGACTGAGTTAGACGACCGAAGTTTCCTCGATTTTTCAAGATATATAAATGTTTACTTCTTTTTTCATAGGTTAGGTTTTCGGGAAATCGTTAGCAATCATTATCGATCCGACAAAGCTTTTCCAATATTTTTTTTAACCCTGATAGCTATTCCTCCGAAAAACTAAAATTATATTATTTAACAATGTTGGTATAATAAAATAGTTGATAGAATTTTTTTAGAAGTGATTAATTAGTATTTAGTAATAATTTTAGTGAACAGCTAGAGAAGAATGAAAATGAAATAAATTGTAGGATTTAATGAATCTATTAAATGATTGAATCATTTTTATTAATTTTAATATAAACACATTTATATCCTAATCTTAATTTTTTGTAAATCTGGTTGTACTAAATAATAAATCAAATGTTTTTAAGTCTGTTTTTAGTATTATATAAATTCGCGGTTATTAACATAAATCAAATATATGCATATTGTTTTTAAGTTTTAATAACATAATTAATCAAACAGTTATTTGATTAACTTTATCATATATTACTTTTTAAAAATTTATCGAATGTATACATATTGGTTTTTCAATTTGTTAAGTTTTGAAGTTTTAACATAATTAATCAAATAATTATCTTATTAACTTTATAACAAGTTAATTTTTTTTTTTAAATTGATTAATGTATGGAAACTGTTTAACAGCATAATTAATTAAATAGTTACTTGCTTAACGTTTCACTAGAATATTTTTCCGAAATTTACCAAATGTGCATGTTTAACAGTTTTAACAAAATGCTAATAAAGTCAAAGTTACAGCGGTTCAATGGTTAAGCATTAGTTGCACACCCACTTCCCTTTTAAGAGGTGGGTTCAACACCCTATGAAATCAATTTCTTGTTGCTTTCTCCCTTTGATATGAGGACAGTCTTCTCACTTTTGTGTGGGTCATTCCCTTTTGTATGGGAGTCACTCTGCCGGTGGTGCTATCATGTTTGATCTTATTTGATTCAGGTTATTCCTTAGGTCAATCTCAGTAATGTAATATAATGAAAAAAAAAATTATTTTAGTTTTTGAAATTTTGAAAAATATCATATTTTTAAAACTCTTTTGAAAATAGTTATTTTCATCCGTAATTTTTTTATAACTTTTTAAAAAAATCCAAACCGTCAATCAACTAACGGTTAATAATGACTTTAAACAATTTAAATGATAATTTAACAACTTAAATTCAGATGAATTTTAGATACTTTAATTTGTAAATTCATTATTTTATGAGGATAATGAAGTAATTTATGTATCACTAAAAACCATCAAAGGTAAAAATATTTTTTAACGCATTCCGTTAACGTTAATTGTTAATTAACTGACGGTATGAATTTTTTTGAAGGGTTTTGAAAAAGTTAAAGATGAAAAAAACCATTTTAAAAGAAAGCTTTAAAAACTTAATATTCGTCGAAATCTCAAGGACTAAAATAAAGTTTTCAAAAAAGAAAAACCATGCTAATCAAACCATTACCTACTAATTTTATAATAAATTATTTTCTTATAATTAACCTTAACTATTCAAAGATTACAACAATACCAAATTATTTAAAAGTTACTAGGATATCAAACTGTCTTTTAATTGTCTCTATGATCTTTCAGCTCTTTTGTAGTTGAGAATTGAAACAAAGTTAAGGGCTTGAATAGAGTTTTGTTTATTTCATACCGAAAGGAAAAGTTAATATACTCTATTTTTTTTGGTGAGCTACGGCGCATTTGATCTAGAAATAGTCAGACAAAATTGTTGTTTTTTTTTTTTTTTTTTTTAAATACAACAACTGTACTGGAACAAGCTCAGGGACATCCGGGATCATTTAATCGAGATATGACGCTGGTGATACGGTCCGAGGGACTACTTTGAGAGAGAGCGACCCACACGGAGATGGGGGAGAGACCCATACTGAAATGTGAGGTTAATTAATTATCATTAGTATTATAGTATATATATTATTAATATATATTATATTATATTATATACATATATTTTAAAATACAGTGGGCGTCGAATTCATGCCAACACACGGCGTGGGGGCTGCTGGTGCCAAGCAGCCTTGTTTTTTACTTTTCCTTATTGATTGGTAATGGAGACCCTAAATAAAGTTGACAAAGTCATGATTCTGATGCCTTTTGTTCCCCTCCAAGTTTCAGCACATTAAGTTCTGACGCAAACTCCAGTCACGTTCTTTACTATTTTTGTATTTCCAACTAGCTTCATTGATGATTCCATCCGAGTGTGCATGTTTTTTTCCGAGAATTATAAATTTATAATCATATTAATGGATGTTATATGTTGACTTTTCTTAATCACCTTTGCTCTAAAATATAATATGTAGATATATATTTTTTAATTTAATCCCTATTCTAAAAAATATATCTTTGTGACTATCAATCATTTTTGACAGTCAATTGTAATATTTATTCTAAATCTTTTTTTTTTTTTAATGGAAGTTTAGAATGATAGTTTATAATTTAACGACCACATAAAAAAATATAGGGTCAAAGCTGGACTTGGTCGTACTTTTTCTTCAAAAGACCAAAATAACATGTCAATCGGTTGTTGACAACGCGTCCATTGCATATCACAGAAAGCTTTCATATTACAGTAGAACTAAGAGACAATACGTCGAGGATCATTAAAGCACTACATAAATCAATGATTCGAATATTATTTAATAAAAAAATATAAAAAGAATATTCTCCAACACAGTATTATTATCATTAGCAATTATATTATTATATTATAATGAAGAATAAATAGATTGAAATTGAAAGAGACCAACAAAGTTTGGAATCACTGATTTTTTTTTTTTTTTTTTTGACTTGTGACATTTGAAAATATAATACTACATTTACTTGCATGTAATCAGAATTAGATTGATTTACAATCGAAATAATATATCGAAATCAGAATAAGTTATTTACTTTAATTGTGAAAATCGTAATCAGAATTATCAGTATTCACATTGAGATGTTTCCTGATTTGTAATTGAAATGGAATAATTTTAAGTTATAAAAGTGTCCTTGATTCTACATTCAAATAAATTTTTTGAAGGAAAATAATACAAAAAATCAACTAACCTGGTTAAAAAAATAGGTGAACAGGGGATGAAAGATGGAGAGAGAGGTGTTGATGATGGCAATGGTGACAGCCACAAGTAGCAATGGCAACAACAAAGATAAATAAATAACGTAAGTGTCAAAATAGGTATTTTATTTTCCACAATTTTATTTTATTTTTATTTTTTTAAATAAGGATAAAAGAGACTTTTTAAATTGTAAAAGATAATGAGATTGAGAATCCCATGAAGGATAGAGGAAATGACAATCTCATTCCTCAATCCTAAATTCATATAGGATTCATAATTCTATTCACATTATATATTTATTTAGAAGTAAACACTAATAATCATTTTCACTTCTCATTCTCATTTTCTAATTCCTCAAGCAAACACACCATAAATATTATTATTATTTTTTTTAATTACTTGGATTGATTAAGTTTTGGAAGCAAAAATTATATACATAAATGATTTTTATGTTTGGTATATTAAGAGGTTGTTTTTTTTTTTTTCCTAAAAAGTCTTATTTGCACTTAAATCTTAATTTAAATAAATTTAATTTGTTTGTTTATTTTACTTATATATTAAATTAAGTTTAAAAAAATATACATTTTTAAAAAGTTAAATTTTCTTACTTATATCTTAATGAAAAAGTTTTTATTAATAAATATACATTAGTTTCTAAATTAACCTCTTATTATTATATTAATATTAAAATATCCCTATCAAAAATATTTTTCAATGCTTATCAAGCCTTAAGATTAACCCTTACTGAAAAAACCTAACCCTAGAACCAACGGTGGAGGCTGTCGAACACCAATTAGGATTGGAGGAGGTTGGTCAGCCTCATCCCTACGTTTGATAAAAGAGGAGGCCTCCTCCCATTTGAATACAAGGAAGTCGCTGGCCTCAGCCCAACGACAAGAGGCCATCGACCTTCGATATGGAAGTCATCGCTCTCTATCGTCAGTATAAGAAAAGGCCAACAGCCTCCACATCAATTGACAAGATGAAAGAATGCGGCTCCTCCTTCATCCCTTTATCCAATTTTTGGTTTTTAAATCAAAATATTACTTTATTTATATAAAATATAAATTAAAATATAAATATATCATAAATAAAAATTAAATATTCTAAAATAATAATAATAAATTTAAAAAATAATGTAAATTAATATTTATAAGAAAAATAGAATAATAGTTATAGTCCAATCACTCAATCTTTAACTTTAAAATCCTAAATGAAAATACAAATAAAAATCAATGTCTTAATTATAAAATCTTATTAAATAATTATTTAAATAAGTTCTTATGACTTAAGAAGATAGAAAAACAAACACCACTAACTTATATATATATATATATATATATATATATCTCTGTATCTATGTATATATCTTGGATTCTTCTTGCTCTTGGATCGCGTGAAATGTGAAAATTTCAAGTCAAAGAAAAGAGACAAAAACGAAATGTGGAAATTTCGTATACGCACTACCAAACAACACAAGAAAAAGCCATAGCAAATATAATTCCTAAATATAATAATCAACATTCAAAAACGTACTAGAGTCGTCATCCACAATTGGTAAACCATCAGGAAAAGACTTGTAATCATCCGTTTCGAATTATCCAGAAAAGAAAAAAAAATATATATATATATATATATATATATATGCCTCCAAACATCGTATTTTTTAAAAGTTTTTCTTCTTTCCAGGAAACTACCATTACTATAGTTATAATTTTCATGATTACTTTATATTTGTGCTATGATTGACATAACTCAAGTGGTAGAATAGCACGGGTCACCAACTTAACATTTGCCAATTTTTTATTTATAAGAATAACATTTGTTTTTTAACAACTTTCAGCTTTCAATTTTTTTTTAAGTCCTTTGACTTTTGACTATTCCTAACACCACGGCTTGTAGCAAAGCAGAATAATCTTTGCCATTATGTGCATTACAAGAGCATGTTTATAAAAGTGTTTTATTTTTCTAAAAGAAAAAAAAAATCTAATTATTTACAATTTTCGTTGACAATAATACTAAGCAGATCCTTATTGTAGATGCAGTGAATTTGATAAGATCCTGAAACACATGTTTATCTCTAACCTTTCTTTAATTTGCAAATGTCAGCGAGACTTTAAAGTTAAAAGATAATCATTTCTTCATATTAATGCAAAAGGAGAAACCAACGTAAGTACTTTATCATTTATTTTCATCTTATCATCATCTTGCTTATTATCAAACGGTTTTGCTATGAATATTCAAGAGAGAGTAATATATTTGATTTTGTTATCGTAAGTTTGATCATAAAATTATGAAGTTTAAATGTAAATTATGCATGTAATGTTACAATATAAATATATTTTAATTAGCTTTTATTTTATAAAGTTGAAAGTTGAATTTGAATAATTTATTATTAAATTTGATGGCATAAGACAAATACATTTTAAATATATTAACAACACTCCAACAAAATTCTTATCTTTTCATCATAAAAAAAGGATTAAAAAAAATAAACTCTTATCAAATAAGAAAATTTGCTTTTCATTTCCCCCCACCTTTATTGTTTAAAGCAGAAGTGACGACTTCAGGATAAGACTATTCATTTTTAATCCATAATTGAAGTTCAAAGGTAAATAAGGACAAAGACAGCATTGCAGGATTCTTTCCAACTCACGAACATAAGAAAATTGGATTTCACTATTATACAAATTTACCGATTGTTAGGGGACATTTATGGGAGAGCATAATAATTTCTTTTAATTCTTTTTTTTTTTTTTTTGAAAGGACAATGTTATTTTTCTTCTTTCAAAACAATTGTGTTGTTCTAGTCGTTTGTTTTTTTCCACATAAGACTTAATGATATTGGACTATACTAATTAAGTTATTTTTTGTATTTTTTTTTTTTAAGTGGTCAAACCATTTAAAACTATTAAAAAAAAACTGAAAAAAATTAAGTAAGAATTTTTAACTTTTCATTTAATTATAAATCACTTAATCACATTTAAAAGTTTTTATTCTAAATCTATCATTTCCAAATAACATAATTTCAAATTTATCCTAATTTTATATTACTTATTTTTTTTTCCCTCTTGATACTTACAAAAAATGTATTTAAAAGTAAAACCTAAATAAATCTCATTTCAAATTATCTTGAAATTAAATTAATATATTTTAATTTACAATTTAAACATTCATTTTTTATTTTTTTCTTAAATATGTTAATATATTTAAATATATAAATACAATTAATATTGCTTATTTCTTAATCATATTTTAATTATGAATAAAAAATTATTAATATGTATATAAAAGGTGTTTTAGAATTTATTAAATTATTTATTTTCAAATATTTGTATTAAATTAATTAAAATTATATAACAATTAATAGTAAAAATGATATAAATGTCAACTTACTTGTTTTTAGACAATTTTAAATTTTAAAAACAAACAAATTTATAACATATTCAGAGGTAAAAGAAAAAAAACAATATTTCATTTAAATTTTAGGTTTTAATCACTATTCATCTCTCAATCTTCAACAGTACTGTTCAATTTTAAGACAAAAAAAAAATAACGCTTAATACTACACTACTAACGATTACGTCATCAATTCATCATCCTATAATTAAGATGGTTGTTATAAATTATCATGTCATATAATTTTAACAAAAATTTTGGGAAAGTTTTTGAGAAATGTAGTATTATCTTAAATTAAAATATCGTAATTAATTTTATAATAATACATAATTATGGAAAAATTAAGAATGTGGATGTTGTCATTTATAAATATGATTTTCACACCCAAATTATAAATAATTTCATTAATTAAATTTAAAAATTTATATAAATATACCAATATTATCTCTATTTAAATAACATTAATTATTCTCTCAAAAAATATATTCCTTTAAAACAAAATTTTTATCTTTATTTTTTTTCTTATTACTCTTAAATATAAATTCTTAATCATAACCCTAATTTTACACTTAATCAAGAAGAGGACACTATACTTGACGGTTGAAGTTACCAAATTTTTCACCAATAATGAGACTTTATTTTATGTTTTAATCAATATTTACTGTTTAGATAAATTAAAAATAAAATTTGAAAATAGTGTTTTGTATTTAAAAAAAATCTAAAGAATCATTTGATATATGTAAGATTTATAAACTCCTTTATATTTGTATATATTATGTTAGAAATATTTATGGATTTTATTTGTTTTGTTAACTTAACATTAAAAAAATTATATATGTTAACTTAGCATTAAAAAAAGATTTTTTTTTTTTTCAACTTTTAAAAGTAAACCAATTATTTTGATATGTGTTTGTTATTCTTTGTAATTTTATTTAAGGATAATTTTAGCATATAAATATTTTTAGAAAAATAGGTATTTACATAATTTTTATGGATTTACAAAACTAATTTTTTTTTTTTTAAATTGCTAATTAATCATTCTTATAATCATTATATAAAATTTGTACAATATCTAAATATTTTATGAATTAGTTTAACTTACACATTTGTTCCTATTATTTTATTTTTCGTTATAAAAGGGTGATGTTAAACACCTTACTTTTTGTATTTTAAATAAATTAATACATATTAACAATATTTAATTTCACTTATATATATGTATAAATATAATTTCACATATATATATGTATATAATTTCACACACTCACACACACACACACACACATATATATAGAGTAATATTAGGCTTCCTAAGTATTTTATTCAAATTCATATTAAAATGATATGACATGTAAGTTATCAATATATTGTAAATCATAAGATGATATGATAATTAATATGATTTTAACAATTCAAATGTCACACCATTTAGATAAAACATTTGAGAAACCTAGCATTACTAATTAATATGTGTGTGTGTATATATATGCACATTCTATAATACATCTGTGTATTGATACACTCACAAAAAAAAAATAGTAATTGCATAAAATCATTAATGGTAATTTATTGTATTTTTATTATATCTAATTATAATTAAACATGTACGATTATAATCAATAAATGTGATTTTACTTGTTCATTATTACAAATGTGATCTGACTCATTTAGTTTTAATCAAATATAATAACATATAATAAATTATAATCAGCGATTTTAGAATGTCATCACTAATTTTTTTTTTTTTTTTTTGTCAAGTATATCGATACCTTAGGTATATCTAATGACACATACATATAAATATATATATCCAAAATTCAAAGGAGAGAAATTTCAATTTAATTCTTAATATTTAGTGAAATATTACTTTTTTACTCAATTATCTGTTTTCAATATCTGCCATCTCTAATATTTTAGAAATTTATTAATTTAATCTCTTTGGTAGTTGATTGTTAATCAAACTTAATTGTTAAAAAAGTATTTCAATCTTTTTACTATACTAAAAGTTTAAAATTAATAAATGAAAAACTATAGATCTCCACCATCCGTAAGAGTTGCAATGGATGGTAGAGATTTATTGAATTTAATTAAAATAAAATTAAAATTAAAAAATTAATGAAAAATTATATAATTATTAGAAAAAAAAAAAAAATCTGGTGAAAAAAAATCTGATATAGGTTTTTAATTAACAAAAAAATTAGAATAAAAAAATTAAAAGCAAAAAAATTTAAATACTCAAGCAACACAGAAATACAACTCAGATTCCCTAGAACACAAAAACCCAAATCATTGCCGCCATTGTTATTGAGTTTGTTTCTTCTAAATAATCATTTCAACAGAGGGTGTGTTTAATATTTGTAAGATAGTTAGAATTTCATCAGAGGGTGTGTCTATTTATTTTATTAATTAATTTTTTTCCCTGATTTTAGAGATAAGATTTGGGTTCAAAAAACCCAAATCTTCAACTTTTGAAGAATATGGGTTTTCAAACCCAGATCGGTTCCATTGGAGGGTGTGTTTATTTTTTGAACCTTTGAAGATCTTCAATCTTTTTTTTTTTTTTTTTTTTTTTTTTTTTTTTTTTTTTTCTCTGTTTTTTTTTTTTTTTTTTTTTTTTTTTTTTTTTTTTTTTTTTTTTTAATATTTTTTTTAATAATGATATATTTTTTATTTTTAATTTTATTTTGATTAAAAATTTATTTTTATTTTTATTTTTTCAACATTTTAAATTTAATTGAAATAAAAATAAAATAATTAAGAATATTTTGATTTTTATACATAATCTATGAAGGTTGTTTTTTTTATCAGAGAGATTAATTTAATAAATTTTTAAAATATAAGATGATAAATATTCAAAACGTATAAAGGGGTGAAAAATTAATATTTCCCTAAACGTTAACCACTAATTGAAATTTCCCCTTCCGAGGGTCATATCTCAAACCCTTACTTTGGAGACACAAAATTCAACGAAACGCCTCAAATCCTGGAGGCGCCCACGCGGAACCATGAAACGAATGGTGGAGACGTTTCGCATGTGTCTTTTCACGCGGAACCATGCTGGAAATTTTGTTCCAAATGGCTCCAAAATTAATCCAAGTAGAGGCCCATTGAAAGGTCCACGGGGACTTCTTGCGCTTGACAGTTGACTCTTGCTTCCAGTTGACTCTGTCCTCGTTCACTGGTCTGTATTTTTTCCCTCTCTCTTGAGTCTGTTGAAGCGAGACCAGTAACCGCAATTTGATACTCGCTCCACGAACTTTCTTATTTAATACTCTGCATTTTCTGCAGCCAACATTTTCTTTCTCTTCTTTTCTTTTCCCTTTTTTCGCCCATCTTCATTTCAAGAACAGGCTTGTTCAAGCAAGGTGAAGACTTATTGCTTTCATTTCCTCGTTTTGTTTTGATGATGAGAAAATTTGAAAACTTTAGAAAAAATTATAGTTACAGAAACATAAACTTTTTAGTTTTTGGTTCATTGAGTTGTTTTTATTATTATTATTATATATATATTTTATCGTCGTTTCTGGTAGAAAGCAACGTGATATTAAGATTTCTTTCTAATGATTTTCCTCTGTTCGGTTTCTAGCAAAAACTTGAATATTTGACCTGTCTTCTTATTTGAATTGTATTCAAAACTGTAATTTTTTCTTTGAAATTGTAACTAAAATACCAGAAGTTCAAATATATGATCGATCTGTTGCTTTAATAACCAGAACTGTTTATTGTCATGCTTTCCTATATGAACTTCTTTTTCATTCATGTTTTTCTTATTCTGATGAATTACAGGCATGGAGTTTTATCTAGTCAATAAACATATAAATATTATTTTAATATATATATATATATATATTTGCTCTCTGTCAGTCTTTTAATTCATCCTTTCAAAAAAGGGGAAATGAAAAATAGAGAGGATCTTGAAAATATTATATAACAATTTTTTTCCTAAACTAACCACAACAGAAAAAAAAAAAGCAAGAAAAAAAAAATGAAATAAATGTTTGGTCCAGTAGATGGTGATAAGGCAAGCCTAGAAATCTGGTTGTGCATTTATTGGTACATTTTATTGACAGTTTCTTTCTTCTTCTTTTGAAGGAACCTTTTATTGTCTAATTCCTCTATAATTACTAAAACAAATAAAAGAGTCAAGTCTCTCATATGTGCGATACTCATCGTTGTTTAATCCAAGTTGCACTAATTTTATATATTTATGTTTCAAATTTCCTGTTGGTGTTAATTCGGCATTTATTTTACAGGATTACATATTACGGTCGGGATTCTGCATGCTTTATGTTCTTGTAAATCATCAAACTAAACATAAGAGTAGGCTGCACAAAATCTGGTGGAGGAATTGAATATGGCTAAAGTTAGATTTGTCAGGTTAGCTAAGTTTGTTTTTTGTTTAGTTTAGTTTAGTTTATTTTTTATTTTTTTCCCTCTATTTTATTATTAATTGACTTGCTACAATCAAGTTGAACTTTCATCATAATTAGGAAGACTTTAATCTGATTTGAAACACCATGGCAGAATTTTTTTTTTTATTTGAAAGAGTTGATTGTTGGAACTTCTTTATGCAAAGTTCATTAACTGATTTGGTTCTTCAACTTGGTTAATGGCACAAGATCACCTTGGTTCAATCATTATAGTTTAAGTTGTGAACATATGTTTTTTATTTTTTATTTTTGATTGTAGACATGATAAGGAAATTTATTAATAAAAAGGAAAATTAGGCCTACTCTTATTAATTGCTTACCATTTTATTAAGAGTAATGCTAGACTTTCCAAAAATTTTGTATAAATTTATGCTTAAATGATGTGACATGTGAGTTGTCAAAATCTTATAAATCATGAGTTATTAAAATCTTGTAAATCATGAGATAATATGATAAGTAATAGGGTTTTGACAACTCACATGCCATATCGGACAAAATTTTTGAAAAGCCTGGTATCACTCTTTCATTAAATCTATGCTAATGGAAGTTTGCCGTGTTAACTTTATTCAGGTTTGCAGATTGGACATCAGAAAATTCATACTCAGAGCAGCAACCATCTGTAGTTGATGGTTTATATGAAAGAAGAATTAGACCAACTTTAAGTGCGGTCATGGATGGTATTAGGAGGGGATTTGAATCAGGTTCTGAAAAAATCAAAAGCTTGAAGAGGCCTATAAATGTCAATTGGTCAGCAAAGAAATCAGACACTGGGAAGAAAATTCTTGACCCACAAGGGTCATTTCTTCAGTGGTGGAACAAAATATTTCTATTATCTTGTGTGCTTGCAGTGTCCATAGACCCTTTGTTCTTTTATATACCAGTGATTGATCGTACAAGGCAGTGCCTTGGTTTGGATAAGACTCTGGAAATCACAGCCTGTGTCCTTCGAACATGCATTGATGCATTTTACATACTTCATATTATCTTTCAATTCCGCACTGGATTTATCGCTCCTTCTTCTCGAGTATTTGGAAGGGGTGAGTTGGTTGATGATCATTTGGTAATAAGCAGAAGATATTTGTCGTCGTACTTCATTGTTGATATTCTGGCAATTCTTCCACTGCCGCAGGTTTTTTTCATTCCTAGGAAATCGACATAACAGTTTACACAATTTCTTGTTGTCAAAGAAATAAGAAGCTGAAGTCAATTTTTAATAACGTGCTTTTTCTCTATTTTCAGGCGGTATTTTTAATTGTCATCCCCATGGTGGATGGTCCAGTGCCATTGGTCACAAAGGAGATGACAAGAATTGTTATTTTCTGCCAATTAGTTCCAAGAATTTTTCGGATATTTCCACTTCTAAATGAAATTGAAAGAACATCTGGCATCCTCACTGAAACAGCATGGGCTGGAGCTGCTTTAAATCTTTTTCTTTATATGCTAGCCAGTCATGTAAGTTTGATTTGATAAGTAACTATTTTCATTGGATCATATGGATATTTTCTGATCATTTAGAATTGCAGTTCTTTGGAGCCCTTTGGTTATTGATTTCGGTAGAACGACAAGATAGATGCTGGCGTGAAGCGTGCAGGGAGAATGAGGTTCCTACTGAATACGTATACTGTGAAGAAAACTTGTCTCTTCCACCTAGAAACCTTTCATTTTTGAATGCTTCGTGCCCTTTGATCAGTCCTGATCAGATAAGCAATTCAACAGTCTTCAACTTTGGAATATTTACCGATGCTCTTCAGTCTGGGGTAGTGGAGAAGCGGAATTTCTCACAGAAATTCTTTTACTGCTTTTGGTGGGGACTGCGTAATCTTAGGTTTGTATATGTACATATCTATATGATCCTTTTGATTTAGTCGATATTTTGATGCATATACATTGCAAAGCAAAATGAAAGTAAAACTCAATATACGTCTTTATTGAAGTCTCTAATTTGATCATTCAATGCAGTTCTCTGGGCCAAAATCTCAAGACAAGTACTTTTGTGGGGGAGGTTATATTTGCCGTCTTCATATCTATTGCTGGATTGGTTTTATTTGCGCTGCTTATAGGCAACATGCAGGTAATGCATCCCCACCTCGGCCTTTAAATCTGCTTTTCACAATTGAATGTTGCAAGACATCATATGATGGAATATAAGCACAATTTTTCTTGTGCTTATGCATATTTTTCCCAATGTTTTTCAATGTCCATGCAACATCATGATGTCATTGTGCCTTCTTCAGAATAAGCTAAACATTGTTGTTCTTCTGCTTTTGCAGAAATATCTACAATCTACTACAGTTAGAGTAGAGGAAATGAGAGTGAAGAGGCGAGACGCAGAGCAGTGGATGTCTCACAGGATGCTCCCTGAAAAGCTGAGGGACCGAATAAGGCGATATGAACAGTACAGATGGCAAGAAACCAGAGGTGTTGAGGAAGAGACCCTAGTTCGCAGCCTCCCTAAAGATATCAGAAGAGATATAAAGCGTCATCTCTGTTTGGATCTACTCATGAGAGTGAGTTCTTTAATTAGCGTCTGTACATTTTTTAACAAAAAAGTACACACAAGTGTGTTATAATACTAACTAAAATGTCTCAACACTTCCTTAGGTACCAATGTTTGAGAAAATGGATGAGCAACTTCTGGATGCAATGTGTGATCGACTCAAGCCAGTCCTCTACACAGAAAACAGTTTCATTGTTCGCGAAGGGGATCCTGTGGATGAGATGCTGTTTGTGATGAGGGGCAAATTGGTGAGTACAACTACTAATGGTGGAAGAACTGGCTTCTTTAACGCTGCTTATCTCAAGGCTGGTGACTTCTGTGGAGAAGCTCTTCTTACTTGGGCTTTGGATCCCCAATCCTCCTCTAATCTACCCATCTCAACCCGGACTGTACAAGCTCTGGACGAGGTTGAAGCCTTTGCTCTCATGGCTGATGACTTCAAGTTTGTCGCCTCTCAGTTCCGACGTCTTCACAGCAAGCAACTTCAGCACACTTTCAGGCAAGTTTTGGAACCAAATTTCTCTTACTACTATAATGCACTGCTGAGACAGAAACGTAATTTGGTCATTTTGGTTTTTATCCTGCTTTCAGGTTGCATTCAGTGCAGTGGAGGACATGGGCAGCGTGCTTTATACAAGCAGCATGGCGCCGCCACTGCAAGAAGAAACTTGCTCAGTCCTTGCGTGAAGCTGAAGACAGGCTGCAAGATGCATTGGCAACGGAGATTGGGACCTCAACAAGCCTTGGTGCCACTATCTATGCATCAAAATTTGCTTCCAATCTGTTACGACCATTGCGACAGAGTGGTGCACACAGCACCAGAATTCCACAGAGGTTACGTCCAATGATACCGCAGAAGCCAACCGAGCCTGACTTCACTGCCGATCACTGATAATAATAAGGTGTATAGTTATTTTTCAAATTGTTTGAACCAAATTTTGTGCATATGTAAGTAAGAAAGAAATCTGTGTGTATACTAGGATCTGGTATGAAGCATGATTCTGGGTTTTGGTATTTAGTTTTCTGGATTTCCTTCAAGTTTACATGGAAATGTTATTTCTAGCTAAAACGCTGAGTATACTACTAAATGTGCAATATAATCTTTGCCTAACCAAAGCAATTTGTTTCTCCCAATAGCAATTTTTTTATTTTTTTCAAAATTTGTATTTTTATTATTTAAACTCTTATATGGTTACAGTCTGTATGTAGTAGCATAATCTGTATTTAGCATGATCCTTTCAATTTCTTACCCAAGTGGAGTGTCGTTCGTGGATCAGGAATAGCCCTCTGCCAAATAGTACAATTTATTTTCTACTCCATGGAACCACATAAATGAATTGCAAGGTGTCTTGGTCCTCTGCTCATTATTTAATTTAATTAAGGAAGTCACATTCAATTTAACATTGAATTTTGTGCTCCTGCCATATACATTTTCTTTTTTATTTAACTATAGCATTTGTCGAAAGGACAAATTATGATTTATTCTTTTTTTTTTTTTTTTTGAAAAAACAATAAAAGGAGATCAAAATAGCATAATATAATTATCAAGAATAATGCTATATTTTTTAAATTTTAAATAATGTGATAAGATGATTTGTTGTAAATGCCTTAATTATAAGATGATATATTAATAATGTGGTAGTTACAATTAAGTTTGTCATGACAATGAATTTGATAATTTTTTTGATACCCTATCCTTACTCAATTATCAATGATTTCATATGAAGGAGAGAGTGACTCTAGCTTCCCTTGGACTAATACAAATTGAAATTGGTTACATACAATACTTTTGTTTTTTTTAAATGAACCAGCTTTATACACAAGAGGCCCTACGAAAAGAGGGCACCTAGGAAAATATAGCTAACACTGGTAAAGCTCCAGTGAGAGTCCTTTCTACAGGACATGGCTAAATCAGTTAGACTATGAGACAAACGATTTCCGGAACGCGGGATAGCTTGACAACAACCAACCCCTAAATCTTTGCATAATACCAATACATCATCAAGCACAAAACCCGCCTCTCCCAAGTGTGACAAGCCAGAGTTTACTTGAGAAGCAACATTGACAACATCAATTTCGACATTAGAGACTAACAGATTACAAGATTTTGTAGCCAAGAGTCCTTCCCTCAGCGCTAGTATCTCAGTAGTTTCATGGGAGAAAAGGCCAACAACAAACTTAGAGACAACTTTGACAATAACACCTTGGTGGTTCCTAATTGCAGCTCCAAGACCCACCCCATCAGAACCCCTTCTAACTGCTGCATCTGAGTTCAACTTTAAGGCTCCAGGGATAGGAGGATATTGAAAGGACTTAATCGGGATTTTTCCTTTAAGGACCTAAGAGGAGCTATTTCGGCACCCCAACAGAAGTCCTTGCAGTCTTCATACCAGTGACTCTAAAGGACTTCGAAGAGCGAACCCGTGATACATTTCCATTTCATAATCATTTAGAAATTTGAGTGGTAAATCTTTTTTTTTTTTTTTCAAAAATAGGGTTTATCCAAAAATTTTGACAGCTTAACAACTATTTTCCGAGAATTCCAATTTTTTCAAATCACTTGAAATCAATTTATAAACACTTCAATATTCATACATTTTTCTCCACTTTTAATTTGGACCTCAAGTCCATCTCATTTTCAAGTTTAATCACAATTATAACTATTTCAATAAAAAACCATTTCAAATTTTAAAATATGCTATCATGCATATAATCATAAGTATTTACATAAGATCAAAAGTATTTATATTATGCATATTTACTATACATCAAAATATGTACAATAATTTCATAGTTGCAGTTATCGGAGATGCCCACCTAACTCTGCATCGGAGATCGCTCGCTCTAAGCACTCGTCTTTACACCTGAGGAGGTTTTCATAAAATCAACAGAAAAAAGTGAACCAAAGGAGCTCAGTGAGTGTTATGAAAAACATATTTCTTACAAAAATACCTCCCAAAAATTATTCAGAAATCTTAAATTCTTAATAATTTATTTTAATCATAAATTTCATAGTTTTGCATATACATTAATATAAATCCACTTGAAAACATAAATGCATACATCATTAAAATTCCATCCAAAACATGAACATAGGTATATAAAAGAATAATATCATTCATATAATATATATCTAATGGAACCTAAGAAAACATATCTCACTGACCAGTCTTAGGTCACTGGTGGAGGGGACGATCCATCTCAATCATAAACCACTACATTGTGGAATGTTACCTCGCATTGTATGGGGTATTAGTTATAGTATCTTAAAACGTATAGATGGTGACACGACAGACTCAATCCCCTCACAGTTAGTGATACACCCTCTCTTAACATGTCATGTGCGTAAAAGGTGTTTTGGCCTGTTCTCAGTCATATCGTGAGGATTAGGGTAACCATTGGTCTTGAAAACTTTATTCAAATGATGCTTTAAAAATTTAGTTTTTATATTAAAAATAATCAAACATAAAGACATATTTATTCAATTTTGTTGTTAAAAACATAAAAATATAATACTTCGATAATTTATACCTTAAACATTTTGTTTAGAAGGATGTATAAAAATATTTATAAACCAACATCTTTAATAAAACTCATTTCAATTTCAAGATACTTTAACATTCATAAAAACACTTTAAAGCATGCTTAAAACAAAATACATTTGGCATTTATAAAATACTTTTACACTCACTTTGCCTCCAACTTGACTAGAATGACTTTTAATAATTCTTCCTTGATTCCTTTACTTCATTCTTACCTACAAGACACATTCTAATTTAGAATTCATCATCCTAATTATATGAAATCAATGTCAATAACTCTTATTCACCCAAATTGAATTTAAAATACTATATACATCATAATTCACATACTTAGCATAAACTTATATCAACATCATGACATTATTTTATTTTCATTTTCTTTGTGCAAACTTGCTTAATTACATACATAACCTCATGAAAACACATCATAGTGATTGAGTTTCCACTTTGTTCACCAAAATGCCATCTTGACCTAAATTGCACATAATGGTATCCAACCTAATTCTTTCATTTTCATGACCATCAAAGACATTAAAATCACACTAATGTTCATCTAATGCCCTAATATCAACTCAAATTAAGTTATTTTGCAGAATTGCATAAATCCCTAGAATACATATCTTGATAAATTCCTTGTCTATTTGCTTCTTTTGATTTTCCTTTTAATTCCACACTTTAATATAAGATGATCTACTTCTAAACATGCCAAAAATTTTATAAATCTATCAAGTTATCATACACCCAAAAAAACATCAAAACACCATAGAAAATCATATTACTTACCAATTTCTCTTCACTTCCTTTGCTCAAGTTTTGTCCTAACACTCATTTAGTGAAGATCAATCCAATTTGACATAAAAAATGGGTTGAATTTTTTTTACTCTTCTTCTCCCTTCTTTGGCCGAAACTCACTTTCCCTCTCTCCCAATTTTCTTTTCAATTTGTTCTTACCATTCATGCACAATTCAACTTTATATAATCCTCTCATTAATTGATCAAAATGTCCTTGAACTAATTTCATAATGTCAAACAAGTCCTTAGTTACAAATAATGACATTTGATTGGTCCATGACTAACTAGTCGTTCAATTAACTAAATCCCACCAATTATTTGTTGCAAAACAACTAATTTATCAATTTTAGTGGCTTCTATGTGACATTCTCTCATTGGTTCATTTTGTTTCACATGGATTGTGTTTTTGCTAGATTTCATTGCATGCAATACTCACATGTAATCCATATGTGCTTAAATTTGAAAATGTGTACTTTACCCTTTAATATGTTTAATTTTCATTTATGCCTAAATAAATTCCAAAAATATATTCTATGGTTATTTTATCATCAAATTGACTATGTAACACTCTAATTTAATATTTCATCTCTCAATTCCATACGTACAAAAAAAAAATTTAAATTGGTGTAAAATCATCAATACCCATTATTTTTAAAAAATGATAATTTTTGTCCAAAAATCTTTGGAGTTCTTAAAATCTATTCAAACGGACTCATTTTTTATCAATTTTAGTTTCTTTAGTTACTAATACCTATTCTAGAAATTTTTAATTTTTGGGATCCATTTCCTAAAATCACTATTCACTCGATCAATATTACTCAGAAATGTTATTCATAAAAAAAAAAAAATATTTCTCATAAAAATAGGAAATTTTAGGGTTTACAACAAGGTGGGGGAGAGGAAGAAGAAGTCGTCCTCTTCTGAGAAGAAGAATTCTCGCAAGCCTTTTGAAACTCCTCAAGCACAGAAATAGCCCACCCTACCACAACAGCTTGGTCTTAGACGCCTCTGCAAGGAAATTTGTATTCCTGTTCTGCCATAGACCCTACATGATCATACATGTTTTAGCCACAGTGTCACAGGAATGAGAAGAAAAGAGACAAGCAAAAAAATCCCAAGTCGAAGAGGGGGATAATTTTAATAAATGGAAAGCTTCCTCACAAAAACTCCAAGTTGACAGAATTGAAGGGTAGTGCGGCAGAGCATGGATAGAAGTTTCTATCTTGTTTTCACACCAAGGGTAGTATTAAGAAATTAACACCCCCCTACGACTAAGGTTAGCCTTAATAGGGAGAACATTCCAGTACGCTCTTCATGCAAAATGCTTAACTTTTGGGAGAATGGGAATGTGCCAAAGGGACATCCACCATTTATAAGAGGCTATAACATTTGAAGACGAAGCTCTGGAGAGATCCTCAATAGCTACCCTATAACCACTATTCGCTGTGTATTTTCCTTTGGAATCGTAATGCCATTTTCGTCTATCACTAATGCTTCTAGAGCTTAGGGGAATAGAAAGGATGATGTCGCGATTAATCGGTAGACAAACTTGATTGATTTTTTGAATGTCCTAGCATTTTGACAAAGGATCTATTAAGTTTGCCACCCTCAGATCATTATCAACAGCAGGGGACACCAGCTTGAAAGACACGGGTCTTGGAATCCAAGGGTCCGAGAAAACTTTAATGTTCTGCCTATTTCCCATTTGCCAGCATAGACCTTTGACCAGTAGTTCCCTTCCCTATAGAACACTTCGCCACACACGAAAGCTGCCTGTTTTACAATTACTCTGTAGGAAATCAAATTTTGGAAAGTAGATAGCCTTAAAAATCTTTGCCAATAACAAGTTGGGATCTTTCACAATTTTTCAAGCTTGTTTGGTAAGTAGAGTTTTGTTGAAGGGCTCAAGGTCTCTAAATCCCAGTCCACTGAGAGCTTTAGGGAGGCATATGTTGACCCGGTTGACCCAGCTTATTTTACGTTTTCCATCTTTAACCCCCTACCAGAATTCGGAGGTCATAGTACCTAACTCTTGGCACAAGCTTTTGGGCATTTGAAAAACACTCATAGTGAATGTCGAGATGGCTTGTGAGACAACTTTGATTAAAATTTCTTTACCTCCTTGAGAGAACAGTGAGCTTCTCCAATTCTTGAATCTGCTCCAAACTCGTTCCTTAACAGCATTGAAGGTTCGCCTTTTGTTTCTCCCCAAAAAGGCTAGGAGGCCAAGATAACTATCATGAGAGCTTTCATTCTCTACACCCAAGATAGCTTTTAAATGAGCTTTGGTAGAAGGGTTTGAGTTTGGGCTGAAAATAATAGAAGATTTCTCTGAGTTCACCAGTTGACCCGAGCCTTTCCCATACACATGAATAATTTCTTTTAACAGATGACTTTATAGTCCCTTCTTGAAGACTATTTTTATTCTATAACGCAATACAAGTAAATCTCGCTAGAATATCTCCGCATGTGATCCTAATAAATCAAACACCATAGCAAGAGAAATCCCCGCATCAAAATAATACATATTAATGCAATAGTGTATTTAATATTTCACAAGGAGATTTGCAAAATCCCCTCGACCTTTCGTTCAAAAAGAAGAAGAAAAATTATAATTTCGAATTTAAGTAAAAGTTTCCCTATTATATAGCAAACCATTTTGTAGTTTCAAAACAAAATGATTGTTTTTAAAAAATATCAAACCTCAATCGGGTTTATGCATGCAAATCACCAAATATTTTATGCATGGACATAATAAGATAAAAGAGGAAAGGAAATGGGTACTTTCTACAATCTGTAGAATTAGTAACAGGTGGGAAAGTGATGCACGCTCCACATTTCTTGGGAAGCAAAGGGATATGGTTTGCAACACATGGTCCAGTGGTTTTCAATAATTCCTTAATGATCGAACAACAATCCGATGACGGAGCGTTAGCTTTATGTCGAATGTAATCAAAGAAAGGGCTTAGTTTCCAACAAAACCTATGGCATGAATGTTTAGTAACATTGGCCAGGGATGAACTTGAAATTAATGCAAGAATAACTAGGCACCTAACTAGATTATTCATGACTGCTACTCCTATTATATATATATATATATACACATATACATATATATATGGGTAGGATAAGAGAACACAAATTTTAATATAAGTTTTGACATAATTTTTCAACTATTAGATTGAAAGGAAATTAATGGTGTGGATTAGTTGTTAATTTTAAACCGGTGCACTTCACCTTACTTTATTTCTATCTTTAAACTAAACAACAATATTATTAATCAAATTTCATTTAATCTTTTCTCTTTATTCGGTTAATCAAATTATGCAAATAATATGGATTCAAAACTCTCAACATAAACTTTCAAATAAAATTCATATTACATAGGTTTAAACAAATATATTGTTTAAAATATCTTAAAATAAAAAATCAATTAAAAAATAAATAAATAGAGAAAAGAGAAAACATGAAAGAACATAAATGAAGAGAGAGAAATTGATGCATATGCAATTATCTGATGCAATACAACTCTCCAATAACTCTCCTACTCTCCAAAAAAATTAAATCTATACCAATAATTTCCTTTCAATCCAATGGTTGAAAAATTGTATCAAAATTTGTGTCAAAATTTATGTTTCCTGATCCTGTCCTATATATATGGGTGAATTTAACTCCTAATTGTTACAGGTGCAATTGATGATTTGTAGAGGGGAAGGACGTATGTTTATATATACAAGCTTGTGCAGGAAGGTTGTCAAAGTTGCAAATGCAATTCTCGTGTTTCCCCTTAATATTGCGTAGCGCATATGATCGTGCTGCAGGGGGCGAAATTTTCTATCATATGTTTTGTGTGCTTATTCAACAAATATTAACTAGGATGTCGCATTCAACTTCCCTCAACATACATATGAAATAATTTACTATATTGAACTGGTGGTATATCACCATAATGAAATTTTAAATCAATATTGTTAGATGATAAAAAAACATTTATTCAGTTTGGAAAGTTACACAGTTTCAAGTCACTTTTTTAAAAAATGTAAACAAATATCCATTGCAAAATTATTTGGATGGATTTACGTATTTGAGAGCTTTGTTCCAATTTTCTTGCTTTGTTTTCAACCTTATAATTTTCAATCCTGCTAGAAATTTTGCCTATGCTTACTAAATACAAGAGGGTATATAGATTGGATATAGATAAATGTTAGATAGTCTCACATTGGTAGAAAAAATGAATTTATATTGGTTTATAAGATAAAAATAAACATATATTTATGAGTTAACTTTTGTGGTAGAATTAGATCTAAAACTCTTTTATGACATAATATTAGAGCTTGAATTAGGCTCTATTTAAGTTTCATGATCCAAACTCAATTGCATGTAATAGAGATAAGTAAAATTTAATGTTGTGATCTTTTCAATATTTACCCTACTTTTCCATATATTTTCGTGGCAACCGATAGGAGAGAGAGAGAGAAAAAAAAATAAAGGTAAATTAAGATGTGTCCAAAAAATTATAATAACTTTGCGTGCCACTATCTTTTGATTTCCAATTTACTCTTTTCCTACATTTTGCTGGTGATCAAACAAATGAAAAATATAACTAAAAGTAATGCATATCAAGAATTAGTAGAACTTTTAACCTTTAACGGCGAAATAACAATTTGTCAATTCTTGGTTCCAGAATTCTAAACACTCAACTCCAACTTATTCATTTTTAACTTCGCTTCTCCCAACATTTTTCGACAACTAAACAAGGAGAAAGAAATAACTAAATTAGTATGTTTTTTTGAGAATCAATTGAAGTAGAGAAAGAGAGAGTTATTCTCCATTGATTTATTGTAGACTGTAGAGTGATATCTTTTCACCTGCACAATTTGTGGTGTCTAGGCTAATCCGACTAATATGACCACAAAATGCACCCATTTTCTGGGTCATGTTTTTATATCGTTCTTGTATAATTATTGGGTTGAAGATTTATCATAAGAATTGACAAAATTTAGAAGTTTACAAATTTGAAAAATAATTTTGTTTCTCTCACAACTACCCCTAAAACTGTAAACATCTTATATAATAGCTAAACTTGTCCTAATAATTAACATTATTGATGGTAACTAATATAGTATTAGAGCTTAAAGTTCTCTATGGGTTCAAATCCTCTCTTTTCCCCCCACTCTTATTTATCATCCTGTTATACATGTTGTAAGACGAAACATTTAATATGTGTCCGTCATTTATTATTTATTTATATTATACGTGAAGAGATGCATTAACATATCATAACTTCAAATCTTAAAAGTTGAAGGAGGTATGTTAATGTATCATAACCGCATGTCTAAATATTATAGCTAGATTCTTTCCTATTAGCTTAAATTTTTGGGTCTGATGACGATTAATAAATAAGATTATATTTTAAAAGGGATCAAACTTTAGGAGGTTTTTGTAAATCTTTATGTGTAAAACTAAAGCGTGAATGACTGTTTCAAATGCACTCCAACGAATAACAATAATTTTATCTTTGTTTAAAGGGATAATTTTATTTTTACAAGGTTATTTTGAGAAATAAGATAGGATATCTCAAATATATTAAAATATAAAATAATAGAGATTAAAAATATATGTAGAAGACATTAATAGTAATTTTTTACTTTTTCTTGAGAAATTATTCTTTTTAACTTAGTTATATATTAAATGGAAATTACGATAGATTTATATTGGCCGTGTGCTCATTATTATTATTATTATTATTTTGAAACCATTGAATATTTGCTTCTGCCATACATTTTTATTTTAACTATCAAATTAAAAAGGATAAGTTATAATTTAAACGGAAATAATGGTGAAAGGAGACCATAACATGACATTATAAGTATAAATTATTTCATATAAAGTAACTTTAAAAATGTGGAGAGCGATTTTTTAAATAAAAAAGAAAAAGAAAAAAGTAGAGTGTGACTCTAGCTTCTGCTAGATTAATACAAAGTGACATTGATTTTATACAATACATGAGTAGTAGTCCCTTCCTAAAGATTAATTTTATTCTATAAAGCAGTACAGGTGAATCCTGCTATAATATGTCCATTTGTGATCCCGAAAGAATCAAACCCCATGGAAAGAGAAAGCCCTGCATAAAAACAAAATTACATATTAGAATGATAGTGCATTAATATTTCATAGGGAGAGATTTGCAAAAGCCCCTTTTATGTTTGACCTTTTTGTAAAAATAAATTCTTATAATTTTGAAATTTAGTAAAAATTCTCTCATTGTATACTAAAATTATTTTGTAGTCCCAATTATTATTATTTTTATTGAAATTCAGAATAAGATGATTGTTTTCTAAGAACTATCAGATTTCAAAAAGGATCATGCAAATCTTGTAATCCATGCATAAATAAGTTGAAGAAAGAAAGGAAAAAGAAAAGAATACGTGTTACAGTCGGTATTAGAGTCAATAGGAGGGAGAGTGATGGACACCCCGCATTTCTGGGGAAGCGAAGGAATGGTGTTTTTATCATATCCGCCAACGCTTTTCAATATATTCTTGAGACAATTGCATACAGCTGTTCGATCCGTCCGGGACTTCACGTCACCGCTAATATTCTTAAGGCCTGAACAACAAGCTGGTGTCGGGTTTGTTGCCTTACTTTTAATGAAATCAAGGCAGGAGCGTAGTTCTAGGGTGACCTTAGAGCATGAAGGTGCAATTACTTCGGCCAGGGCTGAACTTGAAAGTAGTGCAAGCATGGCTAGGGACTTCATTAGGTGATTCATGATTGCTTCTTCTATTATATATTTGGATAATTTGATTCTTGTTATTTTTGGTAGTGAAACTGATGATTTTTTTGGAAGGACAGATTTATATATATGCTTGGCAATGGTTTGTCGAAGTTGTAAGCAAATGCATTTCTCCTGTTTCCAATTAATATTGCGTGAAGGGCTTTGATCAAGCAGGGAACGACATTTGCGATCATGCGTCTTGTGTGGTTATTCAACAAATTAAGCGATGTGGATGCGTCTGGGTGTCACTGCTTATTCACCAAAGATTACTCAATAAATGGTAATAAATATACTTGTAAGAAAGATAACTTAAAAAGAACAAGCTTTAGGGCTCATTAGAGAATATGTCGTAGTCTGCATAATGATATATTTAACACAATATCATTGGACAGATTCACCAGATGCATTCCCATCAAGTATTTTAGCTATAAGATATTTGAAGCTCAGAAAGAGTAAATGAATTGAAGAGCTATAGATTTCCTATCTATTTCACACCTTTAATATTCCAAACAGGTACTATTATCCAAAATGACAAATTAAACTATGAACTGCACAGAGTGGACAGATGTCCATATCATTTTTTTGATACATATGTCTATATCTATTTACATGTTATCTAGCTATGAGTGCAATTCAGTATTATGGCTTTGAAGAGTTTCGAGCCACAGATTTTGAGTCAGTGCCGCGCTTTGCATACAAAGAGCCCACAGCTGGAACTTCAGCAGGCGTAATTGCAGAAAGAGGCTGGAAGTTTGTATTCCCTACAAACCAATAGAGAGCCCACTTCAGATTACAGAGGGTGTATTTGAGAGCTTTGGTCCAATTTTCTTGTTTATTGAAGCTCTGTGTGATAGAGTAGTTTTCCACCTTGTCATTTTCAATCCTGCAAGATTTGCCCATGATTAGGGGAGACATAGAGGGGATTGCAGACAAAAACATCCAGTTTATCCCAACACAAGCTTTTACTTTATACAGATAAGAAAACTTACTTATATGGTAACTTAAAACGTTTCTCTGGTGGAATGTTGTTTTCTAGATCTTTAGAATTTGCAAACTCAGCAAAGTCCTTAAGACAAGTCAAGAATAATGTCATTGCTCTGTCATATCGCGTGCTCCAGAACAGATTCACCGGACCAAACCTGAGATATTACACATTGGTCAAAACATCAAATGGTTAAGAATGGTCAGAAAACTGAAAAATAAACTGTGATGCATGATCTACACATATTAAGAACATCTAACAGAATCTCTATTATACCATTAAAGTTGTAAACAAAAATTTCTAACCAAGTCTCATAAACTTTTGAGGACCAATCAAGTATAACCTCACTTTGTACACTATGTTTACACGAATAAAGGCACCACGTTCAATCGTATTTAATTTAACACAAAATTCAACTCAGAGAAATCCAAATCATGCCAATGGAGTATTAGTCTTACAGCTCATAAGTATTGTTATTGCTGTCCATTATCCGTGGGTAGCTCCCCATAGGAAGTATTTTAATTCGATATCTGAAGTTACGAATTAAGGAGTTTATCACATATCCTTCTTTTGTAAAGAAGTTGATGAGAACATACAAATGAAACTCTCAAAATGTCCAGAGATGACAAAACTAATAGATGTGTTGTTTAAAAGGATACTGAAATTTCGGCCGAAAATACTGGCACATTGTATGGAGGAGAAGACAAGCTTGGCCCCAGGCAGCATTGATCTCATCCCACTCAACCTATATGTTACCACAACACAATGAACCACATAATTTAAGCCTTATTCCTCTTATTGAACGAAATTCATAAGAGAATAATATTGAATCGAAGCATTGAATTCACAAAAATATAACCCCAAAATTTATGGAGCTTCTGAACCTAATCAAAAGTCAAAATCTTTTCCATTGAGCACTATACAGAAGTTGCTCGACCAAACACACTTTTTGTTGGTCTATGTCCAATATGTTTGGTTTAACTTTTGATCAGTAATTTATTAACACAAGCAGCACTGACATAAAAAGTCAGCACTGAATAATTCACGATTCATAGCAGATATCCCAAATATGTCTACAACCAAATCACGAGATTTCATGCAACATGAGTAGAGAGAGAGAGAGAGAGAGTTCTTACATTAATTCGCAGTCCATAAATTTCATTGGTGAATGAATTATGACCCAACATGTTGCTAATTCTCATATGGTAACAAGAGGACAGCATTCCAATAGAAAGCTAAAAGATTCTAAAAACATTCATAAATAGATAAATAAAATACTACCGGAATTTTAGGAAGTCGTCCAAGCCGAAAATTGTTAATTGTTCCAAAATCTCCATCGTGCCAAATTGGGAAGGCATCATTTAGTACATTAGTTCGCTTCAACAACTCTAAATGCGCTTGTGAAACTTCAATCTTAGCAGAAATTGCATCTCTCTCTTCCTGTTATTCCAAAATCCTTTATTGACATAAGTAGAAGAAAAACTTAAGCACATGAAGCATGGGTGAGTGAGGGATGGCTTTCTTGCAAGAAATTCTCATAACATGTTAAGCTCATAACAAACATATGTATTGATCAAACGAAGAAATCAGTATAACTGATGACTACATGTAACAATTTACTGATTTAACTACTACATCAATTTACAATGCCTTAAATGGTCACATTAATGTCCCTTGATAACTAGCACCGTAGTCTAATTGTAATCATCCCTGAAAGTTAATCAGTTAAGGGAAATTTTTAAGCCCCAATAGGAAAAGAAACAATAAAACAGAAAGCCTCATAAATTTCTGAAGCTATTTCAGATATTTCACAGGATGATAACTACTAGCACAGATAAAAGACAGGAAAAAGGTATCAGCAATGCACCTGATGAGCAATTAATTGAAACTGAAAATTATTGAACTCCTGCCAATACCTGTCATGTCAACATTGAATTTTAGAAATATCAATAGTGAAGTACCAGAGATCTCAAGGATCTATATATATGAAGTATGTAACATATGAACAATGAAATAGACTTGAAATAAGATAAGAGAAACGCTGTAAGGTATGTATCTGTCAAATAAACATACCGCTCCTCCAATTCCTTAAAGCGTTTAGACTTTAATTCTAGCTCCTTCAGTTCAGCATGTACTTCTGCATTCTGCTTTTCTGTTTCTTCAATTGCTGCCTCAAGTTTTCTTTCTTCTTCCTCAATCTGAAATAACATCAAGAAATGATTAGGTAAAGAATTGACCTTGGATGGAAAACATTACACACACACACACACACACACACACACACACACATATGTAATTATCTATGTACAAATGTAAATTTCCTATAGCAGATGAGACAAAATTTTAGGATTTATAAAATTGTATCATTACAAGTTTGAAATTCCTTGAATTATTCAATGTAGACTTGAATATATGTAAACAATTAGTTTGTTATCAGAGAAAGTAATTGCCAACCATGTATTTCCCATGATTTCCCTACAGTCGACAAAAGAAAAAACACCTTCTCCCACAGATCTAACCAATGTATTCTTTCAGGAGTACTCACAAAAGCAGAATTCAAATACTAAGATATGCATTGACAACAGTTTCCAGCTAACCACCTTTAGTTTCTCCTTAACAAAATCAGCCTCACTAAGGACATCTCCAGACTCTCCCTCCAAACGCTGAAGGCAGGCTTCATATGCTTCGATGTCCCTGGTCACATCTTCAACCTCCTTATCAAGTTTATCAGATAAGACCCTCATGCACTCAAGACATAAAGGTTGCTCGACCTGGAAATGCAAAGAGAGACATAGTAAGTTTACTGCGAATAGCTCAATCTATCTTTAATATTACCACTAAAGAAAACTGAACCTTGAAACAGTGCAAGGAAACCAATCTAAAGGCCTTTTCTAGTTTTTGCTACCTGTGTCTGGGTTGTGGCAACCTCAAATGCACGTTTAAGAACAGTTATAGTCGAGTGGAAACCAGAGTTGTTTGGCTGCAGAGGACCATTTGTTCCACCTTCCGGTGTTGGTAATTGGGCCCCCCCTCCTTCTGACGCAGACTCAGATTTATCCACAACCACAAAGGACTCATCCATATCCTTTCCAGACTGCCCAACATCAGGCTGGACAGCTGCACCACGAGGACGCGGAGGTACTCCTTGCGCCTGCGGTCTTTGTTTTGGCAACACGACAAAAGAATTGTCCATACGTGTTGAACCTAGCACACTGTTGGCCACATGAATCGAAGACCCCTGCATTGCTGCTAGTATTCATTCAAAACCACAATGATAAGAACAAAATTCCACCTCATGAACAACTTCCCATTGCTACGGCATGCTATGATATACGACCTTTGACCACCTCACATAGGCTAGTAATTACAGATGGTACGGTGTATAATTCTACATTCAAGTATCAAAACCCTAATTGCCAATCTGGCAACAGATAGAATTTAATTTGCATTCATAGGCTAAATTTTATAAACACAACAACACAATAAACACAGAATTGATAATTAAATAAACAATTCAAATGAAAACAAGTCAAAGTTCAACAATTGACACTAAAAAGCACCTAATATACTCAAAAAACTAAAATTTTATATGTCCGTAGCAACAACTTATTTAAATTAATAGCGAAGTTAGAGAAAAAGAACCCTAACTGGAGCGCGTAGAGTCGTTTAAGTACTTGTCGGCGTAAGAATCGACGCCGACGATGCAAAGGGCGCGATGGCAGTTCTGGCACGCCCATCGTGGTACATTTGGATCAGCCGATAACGTCCGACCCTTATCCGGTACGTCTTCCTTCTTCATTATAACGATTTTTGGTCAGATTGTTGTACACTGACTGACGATTAAAGTCTAGTCTCGCAAATTGAATCCGATGTTTCTTCTTTGGTTGAGCTCCTTCAAATTACAAGGCTTTTGTATTGGATTTTCGTTTGATAAATTCTAGCAGTCCACGGTTCACTTCGATGATCATCAGCTGGTTCGGATCTTGTAACACCCGATTCGTAATAAGATTTGCTGGCACTTTGTTGCCACGTCGGTAGATGATTTGTGGTCTTTCCCGCCACGCGCGTAAGAATTGGTCCCACCTATGATTTGTGTATGATTATCGTCTAACTACTTCTTATAATTTATAAAACAATTAATTTCCTTTTCAAAATAAAAATATACAATTAATTTTTTTTAAAAATGATAATAGAATATAATATATAAACAATAACATATATATATTTTTATTTTAAAATAGTAGTGTAAAATGATGAAACTATTGATATATATATGTCTGTATATATTTTTTAAGTTTTCATATGATACTACATTTCATAACAGGTTTACCGACATTAAATTTTCCTGTAAGGGATTGATTCTCAAAACAACAAGATTGATAAATTATGCAAAAACTTGGATATTTAATTTGTTATCCTCACAAACATTATTGATCATAAAAATTTCTCAAAGTTTTTATTTGAAACTGTATTTCATATATTTTGACTAAATAAAGTTATATATATATATATACATATATATTACATTTTACTTACACGAAATAAGATGATGATTTATTATTTTATTAATTATTAACATTTCTTTTTAAAAGAAAAACATTCATTGAGTCAAACCATATTTAGAAATGTTATAAGTTGATAGTATTAGATACATAAGAGTTACGAGCTATTTTATCGACGTTTAGAATTGGTCAATCTGGAGATTCAGGAGCTCAGACTACAACTCTGATAATAAATGATAATTAATATTGTTTAAGGTTTGTAAATGACAATAAAGAGGATTAAACGTTGGTTAAGGTAGATCGATGGAAGTAAAGATACAATAAAAGACGGAGAAGAGAGAAAAAGAATAAAGCAGAAACAAGGATTTTTATGTGATTCGGTAAGTGTATCTACGTCCACGGGTCACTTTGAATATATTTTAACAGAATGATGGTAATACTAGTGTTAACTTGTCTTTTACAATGAATTTCTCCCCTATTTATAAAGAATGGGGGATACAATTGAGTGTCTTACACATTAAAAATCATCATTATTTTCAACTAATCTGATTTTAGTCATACTGCATTTGTTGCTACTGTACTAATCATTCTTACATGTCCATGTCTACATTAAATGCTTTATGTAAAGTCTTCACTGCATTAAATGCATAACCGTCACCGCATTAAATATCTCTCGGGAATTGTAGAGATCGTGCCAGCGTAAAATCAGGAGATCAAAACGATCCATCATCTGTTTTCTAAGGGATTACGTGAGGCGAGCGTGGTGAACTGATCCGTTCATCTCTACGAGCTGAAGATATGCTGAGATAGAGTTTAACATGGATGCGGGTTGAGAGTACTTTAAAGTAGATCTGTCGTGAGGGCGAGTTAAGGGCATACTGAGGTAAACTGGACATAGGCGCGAGTTAAGAATCCAGCGAGCTCATTTTTGCGATATGATGACTGAGCTTTATGGATCCTTCATTACTGTATTCATCTTTTGGGCTTTCAGCAGCCTATTTGTCTGTGTCGTGAAAACGGGCATAACATATTTAAAGTCACAAATTCAGTTTGCTTGGAAAATGACCTTGCAATCTAGACCTGGAAGAGATACTATCTTAAAATGGCTCTTCTTCTTTTTGAAAACTTAGAATTCTTCCTAAACTATTCACCAAATGCCAATCTTCTATCTCGTCTATCTCTCTTGGTCTTCTGATTCTATATTAAAACTAAACAACTTGATTATTCATTCATTATCTTTCCCATCGTAGGCATTTTTCTGACCTAGATTAGGTCTTGTGGATTTTTTATTGGGCTTGGGCCTATAAAGTATCAGACTATGTAAAGAGTGGTGATATTTCCACCCCTTCAAAATTATATATACTTCGCAAATCATTATATATACATTTTTTAAATTCTAATATTACCCTTAAATGACTAAGAATCTTCTTTATCTTAAAAAACTGCTTCCCCAATAACATCACATTCCTCTACAGCCCCAACAAATGTTGATGAAAAAGCACAATGATTAAAAAGCTTTTAGCTTCGGGAACATCCTCTACCTTCTGCTTATGACGATCCATGGACTGCAATCAAATGGGTTGCTTCCCATGTCAATCAAAAAGGCCCTGACCATTAACATTGGCACCCTCAAGCTTTCCAATAAGTTTTTTTTTTTTTTTTTCCTGGAAACAGTGCTGGTGGTAATATCGCACACCAAATGGCCAAGCACTATGGTCAAGAATAGCTCGAGGGTGTCAACATCGCACATCAAATTTGTTTAGAATTTGGTGATCCACAGGCCCAGGCCCATTTAACAGTCAATTATTTCTATGAATAAACACTTAATCAACGGTCTTTGAAAGCACCACCGGACCGCCATCAACAAACCGGTAATTAGGGCTCCTATAAAATTACCAAAACCCGAAACCACGATCCCTCTTTTCTCCACTCGCAAAATTAATCTCCCTCTTTACCAAAAACTCACCTTCAAAAGCACAACCAAAGCAATGGAAGATCACACAAATCCGCAGCCACTACGGCTCTTCGTGAAGCTTTTAAACGGCAAAACCGCAACCCTAAATTTCGCAGCCCCACAAGTGAGCGGCCAGGAGATCAAGGACCGCATCCACGAAATCACCAAAATACCCGCCCACCTCCAGCGGCTCATCTGCTCTGGCTATCAATTGAAGGATAGAGCCGTGATTTCCGATGACAACGCCACCATCCACCTCGTGCTCAGCCTATTGGGAGGGAAGGGCGGTTTCGGCTCCTTACTCCGTGGCGCGGCGACGAAGGCCGGCCAGAAGAAGACGAACAACTTCGACGCGTGTCGGGACATGAGTGGGCGGAGGCTGAGGCACGTGAACGCGGAGAAGAAGTTGGAGGAGTGGAGAGCGGAGGAAGAGGCGAGGAAGTTGGAGAAGATCGCCGAGGATTTCATAAAGAAGGCGGCGAAGAAGGGGAAGAAAGGAGTGGGTGATGGAGAGGCCGAGAAGTACGTGGCGAAATACAGGGAGCAGTCGGCCAAGTGTGTGGCCAAGGTGGAGGAATCGGTCAGAGAGGCCTGTGCCAATGGCAAGCGAAAATTAGTGGCCGCCACCAACACAGCCGATGCTAAGAGATTGAAGATTTGGTAAGAAACTAAGAATTTTATCTTTTGAGTATTGTTTTCTTTTGTTACTTGTAGTTATGAGTTATTTTTTATATTTAATTTATGGGAGATTTTTGAGTTTTTAGTACTTAATTTATGTTTAGTACCATCTGATTTAACTGAATCTGCAATTGTTTAATTACATCTAAGAGATTGCAAATGGTGGAGAGAGATTTTCATATTGAATGCTATCAAATAGTTGTTAATTGGTTTTGATGTTTTTATTTTGTTTTGTTAGGATGGGGAAGAGGAAATTGGCAGATGGTGAGGATGAGGACAGCAGTGATGATGATGATGAGAATGAGAAATCTGTCGTCTTAAATAATGGGAATAGTGTGGATTCAAGTAAGGAAGTTGAGGGGAGTTCGGGTTCAGTTACTGGTTGTAAGCAGGATGCTGAATTTTCTGGTGGAGGTTCATGTGAGAGTGGTTCTGAAGAAGAGAAGGAGACTGTTCCACAACAGATCTTGGAATCTGGTGGGTCCTCTGGTGGAGAAGAAGCTCTACCAAAGGAGGAGAATGGCATGGTTGAACCTGAGATTGGTGAAGAAAAGGTATCACAGAGTACAAAATCTTGTTTGGAGCCTGCACTTGTGTCTGCAACTGAAGTAGCTGAGGAGTGTTCTGCTGGACTTGTGTTGGTAACCCCAAATGTTTTGAGTTCAGGAAATGAGGAAGGCAGCGAAAATGCAATTGTTGATGCTGAAGGCAGTGATTTCCCTGTCATTGAATCTGTATTGCATGAAAAAACAGCTGGTGCAAGTACAAGTAGTGGAGAAAAGGAAAGGCCATTAAATTTTGATGATTTTAATTCAGCAGCAGAGATGGAGGTATGTTTGCTAAATTAAATTTCTTTTGTGTGCCTTTTTGCACGCTTGTTTGACTTAATTTATTGGTTTGATTGTTACAAATTCAGCCTAGTTCATTAACACTGCATTGGAGTTATTAGTAGGCCATGTTTTGCATGTGTTCACACTAGCATAATGTTTTGGTAACAATGTTGTCTTAACTTGTCACTGGGTTTTAGTTAATGAATCCCCGTAATCCTACTAGTATGAATAGTCATGGATTCACTGAATCGTAATTCATTTGTTGCAATGATAGGTTCTTGGCATGGAAAGATTAAAGACTGAACTTCAGGCACATGGGCTAAAATGTGGTGGCACCTTGCAAGAACGAGCTGCCAGGCTTTTCCTACTAAAGACTACCCCTGTAGAGAAGCTTCCAAAAAAGCTGCTTGCCAAAAAGTAATAGCTTTATGTATTGTGCTTTGTTGAACTTATTGCTCTTTTGAAGGAATATTGTTCCCTGCAAGCCACTCAGAACTAGATCCTAATATGTGTATAATATGTTTTTTTGTAATTTTCTGTTGCACCAGGATGCTAAAAGGCTTAAGTAATAATTTGTTGTTGGTGACTCCTTGTTGATCATAGTTCTGAAATTCACATCCCTTTTACTAAGTCAAGGAAATTTAAAAAAAGTGACAATTTGAATTTGTTGAGACTGAGATTTGAGGTTAAGTAGAGAAGTTTGTTGCAATGCTATTTTGGTGGAAAACACCACTGAGTTGTAATTACATGGCTGAAAATTTTCTGTAATGGATTTCACAAAATTGCAACTGATAAAAAATGAAAAAGCAAATTTTTGTTAAAAAGAAGAGTAGTGCATTTGATCATATACAATGATAAGTTGAAAAGAAGCAATAGAATGAAAAGATCATGGCTGTTTGTCAAGTGTTATGTGAACTAGCATGAGCAGGGGATGGAGCAGGAGAGTTTCGGCATAGTGGACAACTGCTGTTCATTCGAAGCCACTCATCAATGCAATCAACATGGAAACAATGTTTGCACTCGGGTATGCA
Source organism: Litchi chinensis (assembly GCA_019925255.1). Taxonomy (NCBI): domain Eukaryota; kingdom Viridiplantae; phylum Streptophyta; class Magnoliopsida; order Sapindales; family Sapindaceae; genus Litchi; species Litchi chinensis. Next base: position 14,135,479 of record CM034463.1, on the reverse strand, counting down.
TCTGATGGTCTCGTTGCTGCAGTACTCTGATAGGCAAATGGCACAAGTGCTGTCGTTGGGTCGTGGTAGGCGCTTGCTCTCTCCAAGAACTACTTTTTGATATGATTCAATAGTAGACTCATCCAGACCCATCGTGATGATGGTGGGTTGTGGTGTCACTGCCACTGGGATGCTGTTACGCTGCCTGGAGGAACGTCGTCCACTGCTGTCAAGGAAGCATGCGCAAATTCCAATCCCGCCCGCGCATGCCAGAGCTGGTATTGCGATGGCCAAGCATAGCATCCTGAACACTTGGAAGTTATAATTTGATCGGCCTGAAATTTGAATTCATTAGTCACTTGAGCTCAATTTTTTCATGTAACGATGATAACATTCTGACATATAACTAATTCTTTTCCTCATTTTTTGCCCTTTTACAGTATGTGACTAAATCCCTCCTCTCAGTCCTGTATTTGCCATAATAATTTGGTCCCTTACATGTGATAACAAGCCCCAGGGTGCCTAACTTCTTACTATCCACCTAAGTAAATAAATAAACAAGAATGAATCCTCCAGTGTATTTAGAAAATAAATTTTCAAGCAGCAAAAATAAATATAATGAAAAGCATGCGTACAAAACGGCCTACTTCAAAATTACTCAATACGTTAGGCTGCTAACCACTTACATCTTCTTCTGTAAGATGATGAACCATTACGTAGACCTAATAACTAACTGTTTAATCAATCCAGGGGCCTGATGAAGGCCTCATGAAAAATGCTTGACCACAAATTATCACGGCATGTTAAGTAATATAAATTATAGGTTTGATTTAATCCATGTAGTTGACATTTATATAAAAAATTGCCAATACTCTTTAACAAAATCCCACTGGCCTAATACTTTAATATTAAACAATATCCTAGTTTCAAGTCAATTGCATTATAAAAACAAGAAACTTGTGTAAGACCACTAAATCATTCTCTCTCAAGTTCTCCATCTACTAACGAATTTGACATGTCCCCACAAAATTTTGGACCTCATTGTGGTCAAGTACGTAGAATTAGCAAAGTGCAAAATGATTATGACAATTACCTGATTTAGAATTGTAGGAACAGCCAATTTCTTGACTATTGCTGCTCTTCTTAAACCCACATATGCCTCCTCTCGATTCACAATCATTGCAATCAGGCACATACCATGTTAACTGAAGATCATTGTTGAGGTCATTTGAGAACCCTTCATCATACTGAACCGGCCAGGAAACTGGAACCGGCAATGTTGAGACGATCTGGCATGATGGGGTCATAGAATTGGCCAGGCTTATGGAAGCAGTAGCTAGAACTGAAGTTGTTGAATTGCTGAGGCAATCAATGGCGGTGAAACGGGACTTTGTGAGCTGAGCTGGGCAGGTTACAAAGGTGTAGTTGTGATAAAATGGAACAACAAAAGGAGAACCTGACAGGTTCAAGCTTTGAAGCCTTCTGGGGAGGCAATTATCCGAATCATATAGAGATATCTGCTGTGATACATAGTTGATACTGCGAACGAAAAACTGTCCTGAAAGAGGAAGCTGGAGGGCTGTTTTGCCTTGTCTGCTGCAACCAAGTCTGAAACCAGGAAACCTGCTGTTTTCAGATTGATTGCCTTCAATTTGGAAGGGAAATCGGATTGGGATGTCGTCACTGCAAAATGAAACCTTGCAGTATTCTGCATATACAAGAGGGAAGAAGAAGAGGAAAAAGAAGAGAATTTCTAAGATATCCATGGAGCTGGAAGGGCCTGTTCCAGGGAAGAGAGGGCCTTTTGATGATGAGAAGATATTTTATAAAATAGTTGATCAATTGATTAAACTATAATATTCCTCTAAGTCAAAACGCGATTTATGTGCAATCCAGCATTTATGGCAGCAAAGTTTTATTTTTTCAAATTTGTTGTATTTCATAGCCTTGTTGCTTCATACACAATACCTGTGACATCAAATAAGAATGCGTTTCAGTTTGAAAGGTAGATTTCTTTTAGACTATAATCACTTCACATATGTATCATGCTTATTTCAAAGTCAAATAAAAAAAGATATTGTCATTATTGCAAGGAAGAAAAGGAAAATTTGTAGATAATTAATGACTGTCTATAGAGATATTAAGATACATATTAAATTTTTAAGAAACTGGAGACAAATTATAAGAGAAACAAAAATATTTTGAGTCTTAAATTTTCCTTATTTAAAAACTATAGAGAGCTACAAAGCGCATCTAATTAAGTATCTACCAGGTAGTTTATTTTTCAACTTATCAAACTGAGATTTAAGGATTCAAAAGATTTTCGTTAAAAATTTTTAAAACAGAGTATTTTGATTTTCATCATTTTTATAATTAATTTTTATAAAATTTTCCGGTTAATGTGAAATAATGTGTAAATACTTTTTAGAAACATATTAAAAAACTGTATTCTAGAGTCTAAAATAACATCTAAAATAAAAATTCCATGAAAACAGCTTGCTCTAATTGTTTTTCGAACCGTAATTGAATTTAAAATTTCCAATCATCACATATTCAATTAATCAGACTAGTTGATCTCAGAATCTCACATCGATGACTTAGTTTATGCAAAATTGAGGTTCTAAAGTAACTTATGAGCTCAAATTAAGCTAAAATTGAACTGAATTAAAAGCAATTCATTCATAGTCAGAGAAAGAGTACCAACTGAAGCAGAGCAAGGAGCATCTACTGAAGTGTCGTTTATTCTATCAATTCTCTCTCCGGAGAACAAATTTGAAGTCTAAAATAAAATGACTTGAAGCTCTTATTCTTTGGATTTGTTTAGGCGCGCGAAATGCACAAATTAAAAAGGAAGAAATAAATTCTACAACTAAAACCTGTGACACCCCAATTAGCCATAAAAATCAATATAACGTAATGTTTAATCACTCATTTAAATCTCCAAGACTAAAACTCAATTAATAAAAAATTTTATAAAATATTTAATTCAATAACATAATTTTTCTCAATATCTTGATAGTAATCTTAAACAACTCAAATTCACAAACATTAAAAATTCATCCTTACATTTGAGTCCTAACCAATGAAACAAATTTAAATGGTTCTTTGACAACAGAAAGAGATATAATCATAATAGCAAAACTGAAATCTTTATCCAAGAGATACCAATTACTCGAAGTCATCTCTCAAGACAAATAATACCTACTAATCTGTAAAAAAATAATAGAGACGATAGGTGAGCTATCAACTCAATAGATAAACATTATACATTACGATATAGTATATAATCAGAGTGATATATTGTAAATTTTATAAAATAACTTTACAGTAAAAATAAAACAGTAATTTCATAGTAATTGAAAAACAATGAATTTAGTAGTACCAATAAAACACTTAACGATAGTAATATAGAAAACATTCAATTTTCAAAATTGAAGTCAATAAAACATCTAACAATACGATGCATAAAACATTCATTATTTAAATCAAAGTCAAAATAACGGAAAACATTTCATATATGAATTTAAATAAACATGGAACTGGCTCCTGTTACGTAATATCATCCACACTTGTAATCCCAGTGCGAGACCAATACAATTTACACCTATAATCCTGATGTAGGACCAATACAATTAGTACTTATAATCTTGATGTAGGGCCAATACAATTAACACCTATAATTATGGTGCAAGGCCAATACAATTTACATCTATAATCTCGGCGCAGGGCTAATACAATTAATATTGCGCAACAATAAATATTTCAACTGGATCAGTATAATACAATTATGACACCTGTAATCTCGATGCCTTGACTATTACAATTAAATGAACTACGGATAGATAAGCTAAAACATTTTCATTATAATTCCTATTACAATACATATCATGTTTTTCAAGTATGAAGAAATGTTTTCATATTTTTTATATAGGAAAGATAATACTATTTATATAATTCAATCAATGTACAAAATACATATATTTGATCATACAAAATTATTTAAATGAAATATATGAACAGTAACATTGACAAACTCAAAATTTCATTTGAATGTTTAAAAGAATCTATCAAAATATTTTTGAAGTTGAACATGTATATATTAAGGTAATGTATAAGGTTTATTTACCTCTTCCGCTTATCCCAATATAGAAAATGACTTTACGAATTTACTCCCTTTTATCAACCTAAAATCACATCACAAAACTCATAAATTTCTATGAAATTGTAACTTACTAACTTAATCTAAGTCCCAATACCATTAAAATCTCCTACTGTCAACACAATCTCAATGATACATTCCAACTTCTACATTTTTAATAAATCGTGTATAGAACCAATCATCCCAAAAATGCATATATATGTTCTAAGGACTTAGAAAAAATACCGTAAACATTTCCAGCCTTAAATACCATTGTTAACCTATTGATATAAATATCCGAATCCAAATTAAGACTGTATCGATATCAGTTTTGAAATTAAATAGCTCTTGATCTCAGAATTTTTTAAAATTACTCGCTTCATAAAAATCCTTCAAATTTTAATGGCTCATAGAGGACTCATGTTAGTTCATACAGAAATTTATTGACACCAAAATAACTTCAATTGCATGCTCAAAAATTTTAAGATTTAACTTACTCCAATGTTGTCCAGATTTTTAGTTTACTGGGTCAGAGGTGATAAAAAATTCATAACTAATTACATACTTTTCCTATGACCACAAAATTTTTCAGAATATAACCTAACACCCTAAGGAGTATTCATATCGAATTTCATAATTTTATCTTTGTTTGCTTATTCAAACAATTACATAAAATTGACAGGTCTATTAGAAAACAATATGATCCAGCAGTCTCTATTTCTTCTAAAAATTCTATAAAATTTTATTCTTATCTTGAAATGACTTCAAACATAAAATATGACACCATAAGTCCAAAATACGAAAAGTTTTCTAATATTAATAAAAATTTTTTTGAAGAAATATAAAAAAAACCTACCCAATTCACAAACAATCTTCACAATAACCTTAATCTCCATGCTTTGATGGTTGAAGGTTTAATTCTGTTAATGGAAAAGAGGGTTTTGAATAATATAGGAGGTGGCTGCTGTGAAAACAATGTAGCTTCAAACTCTAATAACAATTGGGGGAATATATATATATATATATATATATATTTTTGCCCCCATTTTTTTAAAATTTCTTTGCATAGTCACCAAATTCACCCAATTGGGTTTTGTTTAATTGCTTTAACTTTATTATATAATTTGGACTTACACTTAATTTGAACCCATTTATTGATTCTTATTTGGGCTCAATTAATCTTTTGAGTATTTGGATTCGGGTCTTACAAAACCCATGTCGAAGAATCCGATTCAGGTGATGGGTTGGGCCTTTTATAGGAATTGAAATCAATAATGCTAACTTATATCCCAATCTAAAAGTAGTCATTTCATTATATTTTTACATTAATTACAACATAATTATATTAGTCTATGTGTTAATTTAATTGAAACAACACTTAGAAACTTAAGAAATAAATTAGAGTGACAGCTATACTGTACTTGGATTTTAGTATAAATTTATTCTGATACACGGTAGAGATTTTTAGATATATCCTGTCTATTATTCAACTCACCCTACAATTAGGGACAATAATTTTTTCTTATTTCAGGGAGATTTAAACTTAGTAAAAATATGCAGGATGCATTGATAAAAGTCAAAGCATGATTCAACTCACCCTACAATAAGAACAATTTTTTTTCCTGAACTGAGGGAAGAGATTTAAACTCAGGATTTCACTTAGTAAAAGTATGTAATCACCACTAAATTTTGCCTATAACCACTCAATAAGAGACATTTGATACAATTGCTGCTGTTTTGGTGTTAGTGTTACTATAAACTTGTCATTCACTTGTAGAACCCTAATTATGAGATTTGCAATTGCATCCAAAACTTCAAAAGTATACACGACGTCGAAAGGACCGATCCCAGGGATGACAAGGCCTTTGGATGATGAAAAAGGTTTTTATTAAGACATAATTAATTAAACTATAATAGAAATGAAGTCAGTACTGTTCACATGCGCTCTAGCTTTATGTCAGCAACCTAATTTAAAATTTTGCTGTAGGAAATAATATTATGAAGGACTGCTTCATACACCATTTGTGATACTGATACCTAACAATAATATCTTTATCTCTGGAAAGTAAAAATTCTTATAATCATTTTGCACTTATGTATTAGAGAATATGCTAACTCCAAAAGCAATCGAAAAAAATGTCGTCATTATTGCAATGAAGAAAAAGAATCTTTTAGACAACCACATGTCGCAATCAAACACACATCTATTTATGCAGACGAAATTCTGAATTCTGATTTGATATATTATTCGTATTTGTTTAGACATTAACAAATGGGTATACATTTGTGTCATCTTGATTTTGCAGACTGGAAAAGGCCGCGCCCATGGAAGACCAGTCTACTCAAATCTTCTATAGTTTCTACCATGGGAGTCAATCAACAATCTAGGGGGATGTTTACGTGTTAAAACTTTATAAAGCTATTTTGAATTGTCTTGAAGAGCAAAGTTTCAGATATTTGCCAAGATACGAGAGAACTGATTAGAACTACAGGAGTTGCTGAGAGATTCTAATTGAAACAATATCTCCATTTGTCCCATCTCGCATTGCGTGGTACTTGACAAGAATTCCTGCTCCCAAAGATTGAAAAAAAAAAAAAAAAAAAAAGATAGAAAGAAAGTAATCATAACAAGGCAATAAGCAACAAGTCAAATACAGCCTATCTTAAGAATATAGTATTCGTAACAAAATGCAAGTTCAATTGGGGACAGGCAAGAAAAGCAATTAAGATTTATTTCAGATTTGTAATTAATCTTCACAGATTGGAAACATTATACCATCATTTTTTTGTAAATTGGTATTGACAGCGACTCCGTGAAAAGCTATTATAGCCTTTGGTTGCAGGTCATCAGGTTTTCCCATCCATGTATTGAGATTAAAGACCCCTGCCATCATTTGAAAGTCGAATTGTGTCATTGATTAATTTATTATATCAGAAAGCCAACTAATTCCAGGCAATGAGCTCTATCCAGCATATATGTACTTTTGTTACAAAGGTATATTCAAGCTAAATTAACCTTGTATGATCTCTGTTAACTTGTATGAGAAGTTATAAAGCTCCCCACTTGATTGCTTTTTAATTTTATGGAGAATAGAACAGTTTTCATGCAAACTCCTAGCAGCTATATTCCTTCTCAAGTTCAAGTAGATTTTAACTTTAAATTTCCATCTTGTTATAACTTGGTCATGGTGGTGGTCACTCAGTAAATAGGGACTGACACGGTGTGTTTGGCATGGCTTATCAAGATTTACCTGCTGATTGAGAGTCCTTGATGTGTTTAAGATCAAAAATGGCTCCACAAGCTCCTTGGGTGTTCTTTTCAATTTTATGAGTTCCAATAAGCTCATACTTCCAGCTCCCATTCTTGAATCCCTCACTCAAGAACAGCTCAATATGCCTTGCATCTAACATCTGCATTGTTCCTAGATAAAGAAAAGCAAACTTTCTTCATAAGTCTTGATGTCTTTCTACTGAAAGAGTAAATAAACAAATAAAATCTTGATATTACTTTCAATGCTTTATAAGCGGGGTTATATGCACTGCAAGCTCATTAAAAATCAATGCATTCCACAGATTTGTTTAACTTATTTAGATGCTCCTATAATCTAAACAACTGAACTGTAGGTTTTATCAGGAATTCTGTAATTGAATTAATTTCTATATTTTGGCTTCTTAGCTTGATGTCATTCACAAAGTACATCACTGTCTGTAGAAGCACCCGAAAGGAAACAATTCTATGCCAATTTTTGAAGTTTAGGGTTTAGGGTTTAAGTACTAACATGCCTCTTTAATAAATGAAAGAGAGTTCAAAACATAGAAATGTGAAGCTCACAGATTTTCTAAGCCTATCCGCAAGGTTCTACTACCTGCAGTAACTTACACAAAATGTGAAGACTTCAGGAAACATTCTGTTCGCTGGGACTTCTCGAATCTTACCTGACTAACTAATTAGAGAAAAAATTCATATCCTACTTCTATGGGTGGTTAGGCATGTTTAATCTTACCTTCACATGTATCGAGGTTACAGGCAGGGCAGCGTACAAGCTGCAAATCTGAAAGAATCAACCAGATTAAGTTACAAGTTAATTGGACTTATTACCCATGATATTCCAATTATAAATGCAACCCTAGAGAAATTACAGGGTATGTTATAATCAACTTGGCAGTACCAGCCATCCAGATTCCAGGTTTAACGTTCCTCAACAAGCATGTTCCGCAGGCCTCCAACATCTTCTCTATAGTTTTCCCTTTTAAGATTCTCACAGGTAAGTTCAGCTTATCAGTCAGGAGTGCATCTTTTGAGTTGAAAATGAAAGCTCCAATTCGCATCCAATCTGATTTGTCCCGTTAAAAGTCATAACACGATGAAGAAAGTTATTAGTCTGCAGATGCACTTACCAATATGTGTTTCTACATTTGACGATGTTTGCGTAAGAGCATATTACTCAGTACTTGTCTACTTTTGAACAAAGCTTAAAAGCATTAAACTGACATCTTTGTTGCATTGCCAAACATAATCCATATATGTAAAGTGATAGTTATCAAATCTTACTAGACAATTGACCTTTTGAACACATCAAAAGATAGATTGGAGATTCTTGACTGATAAACTATATTATTTGCCATTAGAAACTAGTACTCTAAAATTCAACTGACACTCAATGGATCAATCATCTCATAAAATACTATCTGGACGACAACTGCCGGCATATGATCAAACCACCTCTCGTTCATCCTTGAACCTTTATTTAGTCAACATCCTAGAGTAAATCCAATAGCATGCAGCTCTCTCTATTTTGAGCTAAATTAGTGGATCCTTCCAAATTCCCACTATAATTAAACAGAGTCAAAGGCACATTTAAAAACTAAAATTACACCAACCTTGAAATCTCAGAAATCAAGTCCCAAAATAATTATTTAACCTACTTCAGTGACTAGAAGCACCTGAAATAGTTTAAAAAGAGAGAGAACTAACCAAGGTGCCTGTCCTGTTGGTGAAACAAGTAAGAGTGACTCCCATCTGTCATAAAATTTATCAATCAAACATCTATAAGTAAATATCCAAACCAACTTTAGTTTTTAAAAACATAATTGATCTGTAAAGCAACCAATTGATTCGATACATACCAAAAGCACAAGCATAGAGCTTGAACCAGCTAAAAGCCACCCTGCCTGGATCTGGGACCTGAAGATCTCGCAAGCATGCAAACTTCCACACACTGTCATGCATAGTAACGCTGTGGAACCATTTGTTCGTCAATGCCAGCATCACCAGAGATTTTCCATCCAAAAACCTTGCTATATATGTCCATACGTCCTCCTCATACCTAATAAAAGTTAAGAGTTAGAGACTTATGAATTAAAACCAGAAAAGCTATCCGGATGTTTGGCTACCAAACGCTAGTTTCGAATCCTTTTTAACAAAGCACAGGTATATCTTTCCTTGTTTAGCATTGTTAATTGTAGCTGAATCAGGTGAATTGAGTCAACTATAAAACTGAATTGAGAATTGTACTAAGCTCAGACTCAGCTTCAACATATTTGCTAATAAGGTCAAAATTTTTTTAACTCAAAGGAGCTCTCATGTTCTAATTTTATAAAGTTAAATAATAGTAACTATAGCGTGAAGTCAGAGAAATAACTTATATTCAAATAACTAAATTTCAAAAAAAAAATTATTAGTGAATTTATCATGATGATTGTGTTTGGTTTAGCTCCATAAAATTTGAGGAAAAAACATGGAAATTTTACCAACCGCAAGTCAAATCTTCGAATCCTCAGTTGATTCGAAACTAAAACAACAGAGAACATCAAGTAAAGGATTCTGTTAACGGATTTTCACTAAAACCGAGTTTGAATGTAAACATAGAATGCATTCGATTCCATCATTTTAAGAATTAAGTTTTCGAAAACAGATCTGTTGATAGAGATAGGAAACATTGTTTTCACAAAACAGCTTATAGGAACACCATTGAATTGCTCCATCAAAATGGCCTCCCCTAACAGTTCTTCGAAACACAGTGTACTTATAAACATCACAGATTCAAATAATCAGAGGAGTTCATTGCAGAATCTCGCCATCACAAATCGAATCAATCAGGTCATTACCGATTCAAAACTGCAAATCAAGCTAAAATTGAACGGAGCAAAATCAAAAGCAGGTCGTTCAAAGTTGAAACTGAAAGAGAAGGTGAGAGAGAGAGTGTTACCAACTGAAAGCCGAACGAGGAGGAGGATGATTGCAGTGAGGAGAGCTGCAACAGCTAAGTGCGTTGCTTCTTTTCAATCTCTTCCTCATCTCTCCCTCTGTCTCTCTCTCGAATCGGATTTTTGAAATGAAATGACTTGAAGCTCTCGTTTGCTGGTTTATATAGGCGCGCGCAATGCACAGATTCGAATGAAATATAAAATCAAAATAACGTTTAAGGCCAGGGGTTGATCGAGTATAGGCCCACTAGGGGCTTGGCCCAATAAAAAAATCGAAATTTTTGTACACTAAATATTAATTTCGTGGTGGAACATTGTGGGCAATTAAGTTTGTGTTTTGATTCGACACGTAATGGGTACATATTGTTTTTTTTATTATTATTATTATTATTATTATTATTTTTTTATTTTCAATCTTAAAAATAGCAAATAAATTTCTAATAATCAATTGGGCCTTAAATAAACCAACCAACCCAAACTTAATTAGAGTGATAATTTTTGCAACAATTTGCAATTTTATATACACCCCAAATAAGTGTGTTTTGTAAATTTCATCATTACATTAAAGTAAAATTACCAAAAGATATAAGATAGTTGTAAGCGCAGTTACAGATGTAAAAAGATATACCAAGATTTCATCTACTTGGGAATCCTCGAAGATTGTGTACAGTAGGCATTTTTCATTTTCAATTAAAAAAAAAAAAGAAAATGAAAATAATTTTTTTATTTTACTTTTGCTTTCTAAGAATGTGTTTGAGTGCATATGCTAAAAATGGTATTTGATAATAATGACTGAAAACATAAAAAACTGTAATAAACATATTTTATTATGTTAATAATATATAATGTTTGACATAAAATATAAAAAATAAGTGAATATTAATTTTGTTAAATAATTTAAATGTATTTATCTCAACTTTTTCAAGGGTAACTTGTCTTCCAAGACTTTTAGTAAATAATTTTGAGTTGGGTTGGTATATTTGTAAGTGCGTGCCAATTATTACTATTTTATAAAAACTTTTAAAACAATCTCTACTAGAAAATTAAGAGTTGGCTGTAGGAGAGAACATATGACTAATCATGGATTTATTGCAACCAAGTCAATTCCATTCTCTTTTGTGAATTTCCAAGCAACATCTTGAGCTAAGATTTTTGAAAATATACCAATTTTGAGATGGAAAAAGAAAATTTAAATTTATCAATACTGTCAAACATTATTCTCTTATCCAACTATTATGTAGATAAAGATCAAGATCAACAATTAGAACCAAGATCAATTCAAAAAATCTTCACCACTATGACATTGCCTCTATCTTCAAAATACATTAAAAAATTTTAAAGTAGGTGAATATATATTTGTAATCCTTTGAGACTTTGCTTGACAAGATTGTATTGCTGTATTTAATATAATTGTGGGATTTATTTGTATTATGATATTTCAAAATGTACAATATTTGTTTGATGGAAATAACTTAATAAATTTAAGGTATAAATGGTAGGATATATTTGTATTATGATATTACAAAATGTAAAATATTTGTTTGATGGAAATAAAATAATAAATTATGGTGTTATATCATAAAAAGAAAAATTATAAGCCATTTGATATCCTATTCTATTAAAAAAAAAAAAAACAACAATAATTATAATTCTTCAAAAAATATATTTTTTATAACATACAAGTTAAATTGTTATAGGTTATAAATATTTAAGACAATGTGCACTCTATATCATTGAAAATATCTAAGATAATGTGCAGAATTTGTTGTCTTTACTTTTTATATATTACATATTACTTTGATATCTACAACAACATGCTCTGTACATTGTTAAAAGCTTCCACACTTGGATGCAAGGAGCAGACATACGTTGGAAAAGGTTTTAACAATTTACATTGTACGTTGTTGTAGACCTAATTTCTCATAGTGTTTTTTATTGACTAAGACCACCCAACTTAATTATGATATAGTATAATCTAGTAATTCTTTATCTAACATTCTTGTGAGCAACTATAGAAAATTGATCAACTTCACTTTAACATACTAGGCCGTGTAACATCATTTATCTTACTAGCATAGTATTTAGCTAAAGCGGAAAAAAATATTAACATGCTACAATGCATGTCGTAATAAACATCTTTTTTAGAAGAGTTAATGGTCAAAATTGACTTATATCAAACTCTAGAGCTATAGAAGAGACATCTTGGACATGTAATGATAGATATTTTCTTTTTTAGAAAAATATGTAACAATTGCATTTATCTCTTTCTCCTCGGCTATTCGATATGCTTGTAATCAAGAGATTTTTAAGATGATTTTATCCCTTTTGCAATCATCTTTTTTTTTTTTTTTCGTGGTTATCTTTTTAATTTTGGTGTTCTATTGAGGAGGCATATTCATACTGATTATAGATATAAATACAATGGTTACATATTAACTTTTGAAAATAATTTTATCCCTTTTACGATTTCTCTTTCTCTTGTTTGACAATCTATTAGGGAAGTAATTCACAGTGACTATGAATATAGGAATGAGAAAATTTAGAACACATTTGCTACATGAATGTTTCACCAAATTCACACATCACAAATAAATTAATGGGATATTTGTAAAAACCCCCTGAGAAGCAAAATAATAAGAAAATATCCCAACTTTTTTTTTATTAGGGAAACTACCCCCCACCGTTAAAATCCGTACAAACCGTTAGAGATTTCCATCCACAATTATTAAAAGTCCAAAATACCCTCAGTTTGGGGGGGCATTTTCCAATTATTTTGCTTTTCAGGGGGTTTTTTCATAATATCTTTCTCATCAACTTATCAAAATTGAGGGCATTTTGGACTTTTAACAATTGTGGATGGAAATCTCTAACAGTTTGTACGGATTTTAACGGTGGGGGTAGTTTCCCTAATAAAAAAAAAGTGGGGGCATTTTCTTATTATTTTACTTTTCAGAGAAGTTTTTACAAATATCCCTAAATATTAATTTAGAACGTCTTTGCCATAACATTGAATTTATTGTCATATATTTCACGTGTTTCTATGAGTTTAGTATAATTAAAAATGTAGAGTGGAAACTAGTAGGATCCAAGTTATGAGTACTAAATACACCATCCTATAAGTCTAAGAATTATTAAAATGTTTTAAAAATAATATGTATTATTTAATATCATTAGATTATTCTTACACTTTATTCTTAATCTGACATATGCAAAAAATTACAAATATAGTTTCCTACTTAGTTTATTAAGTAACAATCCTATTATTTTATTATCTGGTGAAATATGAAACAATTGATTCAAATATATAAAATGCATTTGCAGAATCTTCACAAATTTGATCAACCATCTTTGGAATTACCAGTAATGTATACAATTTTTTATGTTTTATCTCTTCCTTCATTAGAGACCTTACAAAATTATCATTTACTTGATCGCATAACATGTTAACATTTTGTTTTAATATTCAGAGTGCCACCGTGAATACGGCACGCAATTGTATCTTATACTCTACTATTCTACGAAGAGATACATAAATGTTGCTTAAAACCATAACTAAACGTCTATAGGATGAGATTACTAAAATCATTCTCCAAATTACTTTGCTGGTAATTCGTGTGCTGTAATTGTTATCAAAGTGTTAGCAGCCAGAAAATGATAAGATCACATTAGAGGTTAACTTTCTTGAAACTTTTGGGCAAAATCTGAATCATTAAATCAACATCAGAAAAACTAGAGTACAGCATGTAGTTGTCAAATAATAACCATTACAGCACACGAATTACCAGCAAACAGGACAGGACAATTATCACAGACTCATGAGAAAGAAATTGAGAATGTGATTATGCGTTCAGACAAGGCTGATACTTAATACTCCTAGCAGAGCAAAAGGATTGTACATTTCTGAGATTTTCAAAAGACCAAATTACAAATATGACACCATAACAAAGATTATAAGAATTCTAGAATCAATTTACAAATATGCTGACAGCCAAGCTGCTGCGGATTTACATTTTATTGCATCTGAAGACATTGCAGAACAAATTATAGGCTAAAAAAGCTAAAAATATAAGCTCAGGCAAAAATTGTGAGCATCCTAACGGGGTTTGAAGACAAGTTGATGATCTTTGCAGAAGCACAATTGGAATATCAAGAGTAATCTAATTCATAAACAATCGACAATTGGGAGCTTTACACAGGCAAGGGACTTTCAATTCATCTTTCTCATCATTTTCAAATAAGTAATCGTACCTGTCAAACAAAAACACATGTTCATTTTCTCAACAAGAAACCAAAATTTGTGCTAAACAATTGATGACTTTAAATCTAAACTAATCATTTCATACACATAACTACCCTCCCAAAGAGAAGAGGGAGAATCTTACGTAAGCTCATCACCAGCTCGCACATTAGTCTTAGCAATAAGAACTATCCGGCATTCTCGGCCATCCATACTCATTATCCTAGCATAGCAGTTGGGCATGCACTGCAGTGTGAGGAATTATAATTAGCATCATTGTATGCATACAAGCAGAGTTTACCACAGATGTATGGTACATGAAGACTAGAAGTCATAGTCAAATTCACAAACTATGCATAAAAAGTAAACAAAATATTGACCAGCACACGTAAAAAACCAAAATTTAGCATTCTTGTACCGATGTGTTTATTCTTCACAACACAAATTGACCAAACTGACTCATGCTAATAAAATTCAGACTTCAGGCCAAGCAAATGATTTAACCCAATAGCTCAAGCAAAACATGAGAAACCTAGTTAGCTCTGAGAAACAAGATTTAGATATATTGAGAACAAATGAATTTAGGAAGTTTTATCTATGTTCTAATAGAATTCAGTGAATAAACTCAAATACCAAGAACTTACCGAATGATTGATTAATCGTGCTATATTCCCCTTATCTGTGGCATCAATTACCACTTCCTCACTAATCTTGAATAACTGCAAATAAAACAATTAAATACAAAAAAATTAAGACAGCAGGAACAACAACACAGTCCTAAAAACAAGACATTGAAACAAGCTAAGCAGTCACAGAAAAAAAACTAAAGTGATCATAGAAGAGAACCAAGGAAAAAAAAATGAAAGAACAAAATGATTTTAGTCATGTGATGCACCCAGGGCTCAATAAATACATGAATATGTTATATGGAAAATTGCTCATTCCAATTAACATTTAGTTCAGCCACTCATTCAACACTGTCATAAAACATCTAGCAGCACCTATCCAAAAAAGACCAAAACAATGCAGACTATTCAAGTGCATGGACAGTCTAGGAAAACTTATTATCCTTTCTTGTTTAATAGAGGAATGTCCCCGTCCATGATTGTTACATCACACTTGTACCATTGGAGACTTTCAAAAGAGTCCTAAAAGCCCAAGCTATAAAGTAGATTCATTGTTATCATAGCTTATTAAATATATTAATATATTTCAGTACAGTTCACACACACACACACACACATACATACACGCATTCTTCTCAGTGCATATTGACATAATTTTTAGTTTCTCAACTATTAACTGTTAGACCTACTTCTTATACATACACACACACACACATTCTTCACAGTGTATATTGACATAATTTGCAGTTTCTCAACTATTAACTATTAGATTTACTTACCTTATCACTCACTTATATTCAATCAATAGCTCACAAGCCTTACACTGACTTAATTTAATTCAAAACACTAAAGTGCATCAGCATGGTAAAATTCAACCTCTTCGTTGCACTAGAAAAAATTTAAGTTGTATTTCCAATCTTGCTCAAATACCAAAAGCTATTGTATTTCCAACCTCACCTATCAAACATTAAATTCACTTATTTTGAGACTCACTTACGCAAGTTGTGCTTAATCAATAGCTCACAAGTCTTGCACCACTCAACTAAATTCAATGCACACAAAAATATATTTCAACATGGTAAAAATTCCACCTCTTAATTGCACCCAAAAAAATTAGCGTTGTATTTCTGATCTTGCTTAAATACCAAAGCTATTGCCAAGAAAACGCCATGCCATGCACATATATAAAGGAATTTAGATAAAAACTCACATAGCAATCTTTGCCTTCTTTACGGTATCTTGCCTCCCTCAGATCGGCAACTTTTTGAGTAACATTTTCACCAAGATACTCAACAACCTGTTCATAGACAAGCCTAGCATTAGGATCACATCACTAGAACCAGAAGATAGTTCTTAACGGAAATGTCACCAGAAGTCCAGCCAAGTAAATACCTAAACACAACTTTAAAAATGTATGCAAGCATAGAAAAAAACTATAAATCAAGTACCATTTCTCCTTCTTGAATGTTTCTACGTGCAAAAAGACCCCATCCATGTATGCCAGATTTCCCAAAACAAATCCGTTGCTTTTCAGTTCTCTAAAAGCAGAAGTACAAAGAAAAAACAATTAAATTAGGACATAAGATTAAGTAGGCTCTACTTATTGCAGTTGGATAATGAAGTTTACCTGTAGGTGACAAAGCCGTTCCTTAAAAGAAGTAAAAACCTTATGATCATCAAGTTCCTGCTATGAGACCACACATATAAATGTAACATAATATGTTAATACCAACCACAAAGAACCGAAAAGGAAGGTGCAGTGAAAGGATTAGGAAGGCATGGGACAACATCTATTATAACAAAGACAATAAAATTATTGTTTGGAAAACTGAGAAAAAATATTACTTTGTTTGCAGTCAAGCTATTTATTGCATCTAAAGAATGATGAATGGGACCCATTGGTCGGTGAAATACTGGTTCCCCTCCCGACCCCTGCAAACAAAAACTATAATTAGAATGAGAAAATAGAGACCTATAGATCAATCCTGCATGCTACAAGCTAAACAGAAGAAGCATCAGACTTGGACTTCACAAAGCAAGAAATGCAAGATTGGCCAGAAGCAAAAAGGAAAATTTACAGGAAGATTACAAGTTTTCACAAAACAGTCAAAACAAAAATTAGTAACACATAAAAGGTTCACAGATTCATCACCTTATTCTTTGATCTTTTAAAGACACGGCATCTTGCAGCAGATAGAGGATCAAACTCATTAGTCTCTGCAGTTGAAGATTCAGGAGATTCTGTTCTCTTTGCTGAAATCAACCTTGAACCCCGGAAACAGCCTCTCTGGTTCCGAAGCATGCTTCCACCAGAAAAAACCCCTGTAGGTGCAAGCACAACAACAGCCGCATCTGGAGCTGGGGTCCTGTACCAAAATCATGAAATGAAGATAAAAAAAAAACCTAACTCATAGCTTTGGTGCCCAAAGTAGAAGAAAATTTTATTCTCTTTCATTGCAGAGACACACAGATATCATAAAAATTAATAAAGTAAGAAAAAAAGGAAATCAAGTTACTAACCTATGAATCGCGCAGTACATTAACTTCCTTATTATTTGTTTCCCATTCTTCTCAAAGCTCTGCACCTGAAGGTTTAAAAATTAATGAAACAACTTACATTGCAGTCATAGGAACACTATCATCTCATTTTTAAAATAAATTCTACGGATGTACAAGTTTCAGATCAAAACTTACTTCCATGCCATATCCAGCTCTTGATGCACACATTGCATGGAAATACGTGGCACACTTGCAACATTGAGTGCATGAACCATGAGCTTGCTTACAGATTATGCAACTCTGCAATATTTAAATGGCAAACACTCAGTATTTAAACTATCATGGATAGACAACCAGTTTATAAGATGATAAACAAAGAGAAAAATCATAAGAAGACCAAGTATGCTACAAAAGACTCATCCCATTATTTGGGAATGGTCCTACTTAAAGTTGATATTTTTTAGATCCCAACAGGCAAATTTACTTTAAAACACTGAGAAACAAAATAGAAAAGTGCCAATTTTAAAGAACTTTCTGGAAAAGATCTCTAATTTAAAAAATGGCTCCATAGATAACTGTTATGACCCCAGTGTACCTTCAGAAACGAATTTGCGGGAATTCTAAGAATTCCGGATGCAGGTTCCATGACCTCATGATTCATGAAAGTGACTTCAGGCCGGAACCAAGCACATGTAACATGAACCCAAAGCGTCTCAACATCAGTTGGCTTCAAAGCACCACCTAAGAAACCAGATTTAACATATAATAAGAAAAAATAGCCTTTGATGATAGAGCAAACTTTGTCAAATAAATGCAGAATTATTTTCAAATCAATGTTCTATATACATTATAAAGATGCATACAAAGACAATCATCTAAATCAAACTACAATCAACAACAGAAGGCAAAACCTCCATTTAACTTAAATAAGTGGCCATGGTGACAAAAAAATCAAGGTTGAAGCATAAATCTACAACTTTGGCACCATCTAAATTGGACTACAATCAACAATAAAATTTTAAAGTCCCAAAAAGGGGCCAGTAAATTATCATTTTGCAGGACAGGGAAAAGGTATAAGCTTACATAGGTTCCAATAGTATTTACCCCTTTTTTTTGTCCCAGGAAAGTGGTAATTACACCCCATATGTGAGTATCACAATCCAAGAACATCATTACTCAACAACACAGTACCGCTAAGAACTGTTAAGACATAATTCAATAGCATAATACCTTTTACAGGACAGAGGCAACACTGCTTCTCAACATCAGGTGTTTCACACGCTCTACAAACCCATGAAGTATAATCTTGGACATCATTAGCCCCATAGCATTCTTGATGCACAGCTATTTGGCACCTTAATCAATAACATTATCATTCAGATAACACATAAATGTGAAAAAAAAAAACTTCAATGTTTGCACCTAAGAATAACTAATTATTTAACCACCCATAATATACTAATTCGCCATCGTAGAACAACTAATAGAACTACCTGTTGCAGATAATAATTTTGTTGTAGTCCCAATCTTCAACCCATCTACAGATAGCACATCTTTCTGTTGTCCATTTTGCATAAACCGGCTCATATTTCTCTGTTGCAATTGAAATGCAATTAGATTTCCTGCAACTGTAAAACTCTTGAGCTACCTTAACAGTCACACCTCCACCTTCCCCATTCCCAACTAAAAAGGGAAAAGGATCAACAGGATATATATATATAGATATATCATAGAATCACTTATTACCTTTTGTAAAAGCAAGTAACTTTTGCTTATCTAGCTTCACTGGATCTATACCATGTGCATTGAACTCAGCAATCTGCATTGTATTCAATGTTAATAGAACTCATGCATATAAGAAGCACAAATACTAACAAAATTAAATAAACAAATGCCCTCAACCAAATTATCAAAGCACATAGCAAACACTGTCATCAGACTAATATTGATACTATGACCAGAAGCAGTGAATTCTTGGGAATCCAGTGATACAATAACCTTCCAATCAAGAGGTTCTGGTATAAAGTATAAGCACAAGGTCCATGAGCTTAAATTTTAATAAAATCATCAAAATCACCAGCCAAGATATCACAGTGCTGGGAAAGATATATATTGATACACAAAGCTACGAAGACAGGATTCAGAAAGACTTGTGAGAAATGCTTTATAATATAGCAGTTTAGCAAGTGAAAATGCGCTAGAGACGCTAATTAGGTATAGAATAACAGTTTAGCATGCCAAAGTCTAACATAATCTATTGCCATTGAGAGTACCAATTGAATAAGTTCTGACTAGCAATACATTAAGTAGTAGCTTCAATTAATCAAACAAAAGGTTTCAACTTAACAAGCAGGAAAAGAAGGCCAAAGAATATAGTTTAAAATGTGAAAATTCAATACAAACCCATTTTTCCAGCGTAAGCATTGTTCCCTTGACTTTTACACTATACTTCCACTTTTTGGCTCTGCATCCAGTGTGGCGTTCCCATTCACTAAGTGTTTGCTGCTTTGGCCCGCATGAACCACACTTGCACACAACTCTGAAGCAAATAGGAAAAAGAAACAACCTTAATTCAATTCTTTTATAAATAATAACAAATTACCAAAATATCTGCCTTAGAACTAGAATAAAATTACATAACTAGAAATTAGCAATGAAAACAACCAAGTTGCAAATTAACAAAAGAAATTCCAAATTTAGAACAAATAGAAACATCTTTCTGTCAAACAAAATATCACATAACTGAAGCTATGTAGTAATCAAAAGATATATACCGTCAACTTAAATATATAACTAACAGTAATAAAATTCTCAGGACTTACAAATGAAGTTTTGGAATATATGCTCCTTCCACGTTGTTGCATACTACAATTACTTTGTCAGGCAGCACCATTTGTCCATTACTTTCTGTAGGCCTGTTTAAAAGATATTGTCAAAATATCAGGTCTACAACTTCACAACACAAAACACGTCCACAAGTAACATACCAAGTTAAACAGGCAAATCATCTAATAAAAAAAATGAAAGGGGGTAAAATAGGTGAAAAGCTAACATACTTGACATTTGGATGCCATTGCTCTGCTGATGATTCAAATCTAAGATTTGCTTTGCAATCAGGACAATAATAATCACTTTTCTCCAGATCCTTAACATCATAACCAAATCAGTAACTCCCAAATTCCATGAATTTTGATGAAATACGTGAAAAAACATAAAGATAACATGTTAACTTAGGTAGAATAGACACACCTTAAAATGTTTTCCAAAAATTTTGTCACATTCAGCATGCACCCAAACATTACAGCCATCACAACATACCTGATCCAGAGAGTTAAGAACAGTGATTTCTCCTACATTTCAATTGTTCTGTCAAAGAAAAGCATTATAGCCCTAATTTGAAGCATTAATAAACTCACCCAATTCCCACCATCAGAATGGTGCCAAATTTTCTTGCATATGCCACAATACTGTCTCGATTTATTTAACTGTAAACAATTAAAAATGCAAAGATACGTAGTTAAGAATGGAAATTATATCTATTCACCTTTTAAAAGGAAAAATATTTTTATGTCGAACATATTCAAGAATTTGGAATTTCTTATGCACCTTAGCACAATGATCGCATAGAAACTGGGTTTCAGATATTGAATCATTCAATTTCCTCACTTTGCAAGGTCGAATTAAACCGCAACCATCACAAGCCCCTGCATCCTTATAACATGCACTCTGCACAATTCATTCATCAAATAAGTTCTCATAATTAAACAACTAAATTTTGTAAAGAGTATCAACCGTAAAAATAAAAATAAAAACAGATATACCAAAATTAAATTCAAAAACTATTATCAGAAAAAGAAATTCAAAATCAGAGGTTTAAACAATTTGATCACTTATAAAACAGATTTTTGCATAGGAAATACACCAAAATGGAAAAAAAAAAAAAAAAAAAATTCACTCCGTGCACAATCAAGTGACTTATATCAAGTGTGGTTCCACCCGTAAGATGATAACTAGTGCTTAAAAGAAAAACAATTTGCATGAAATTTTAAGATTACATATTTTATTTGATTACATTGTTTTCATGTCTTATTATTTTAGCACCTATACAGTCCCCCTCGATCATTCTAAACCTGTTCTCTGATATTATTGTATCAAACTATAATACCGTATCAAACACAGACTATGACGGAAAATACTCAATACAAAAGCAGAAACAAAACATATTTAAAACTTAAGTACAAAAGCGAATACACTTCTAGTCTGTCTTATATCTCTGTGAGTTTGACAAGTGACTACAGCATTCTAAAAACATGCTACAGATTTCCACAATCCTGAAAACTACTCAACTCACAAATCAAAACTTGGAAAAAGAAATTAGGAAATCTTAAAGTAATTGCCTGGTTCTGAGAGTAAAATTCCATATTCTGACTCGAACAGGTGGCCACTTGGACTATACTGGAATGAGCTTCTGGATTACCAACTTGTTCAATCCCTAGGCTTGCATCCAAAAAACCATTTTCTGCTAAAATCGCCTCTTCGAGTGCCACCTGAAAGCCACTCAGTTTGCTCTTGTACAACTGCGTTGGCTCCTGAAATCTTCGAAAGGGAAAAAAAAAAAAAAAAAGGAAAATAGTTATGCCCTAAAAATATTATAATTGCGGCGCCTTTACTAATCGAAAATAAAAGCTCTATTGAAGAAAGGAATCCAGGATGAGAACTTAATTCCTTAGACGAGTAAAGGGAATCAAGTCCCCTGTCGAACTTAAATACCAATTTTAGTGTGGGACCCACGTAATTTGAATCGAAACACTTATTGGTGAACACGTAATCACAAATAAAAAATTAAATTCTATTTCCTCAAAAGGATAAATTTCTATCTCACTCAAAAGAATTTCCAATTAGTAAATAAACGCTCATATAATATAATTCAACATTGCTTACATACATACCTATCCATGAATTCAGCAAAGGGGAATATCATCCCTTGTTTCACCCACCCGTAGTCCTGCCAATCAACATTCATTCATGAATAATGTACCACTAAAAGCAAAATGGGCCCAAATTGAACAAATAAAAACCAAGAAAACAAATTATTGACAAACAAGAAAAATTCAAAAAAACAAAAAATTACCCTTTGCGTTCCATTCTTTGAGTAGCCAAAAAACATGACACAAAGAGCACCAGGAACACAACATCTCAAAACAGCTTCAGGGGCTTGCAAAATGGGATCAATAACGATGGCTGGCCAAGCCGGATATGTCCTCCCACACTTAGCCCACACCAAATCACCCAATGCAAAATCCTCCGGCTTATATACATCCTTCCTCTTTTTACCTTTCTCTTTTGTCAATCTCTCTACGCTCCTAGAACTAAAAGCAGACATATACTGTTTATTATCAACCAATGGCAAAGAATTCAGTTTACTATGTGCTGGCATAACACTGCTACGCGAAACCAAATACTCTCTAGGATCAAAATCATTGTAATCTAGGTAACCCAACCCTTTTTCTCCTAATGAGTAATAATTTGAGCTTCCAAATCTTAACTTATCCCTCACATAACGCATCCCATTAAATTTTTTCTCTTTCAATTGCAAAAGTGAACCGTCATTGTCATCCTCATCGTCGCCAATGCTTGAATCCGTGTCACCTACAATGAGAACCGAGTCATCGTATTTCGAAGGAAGCATTTGAGTTCTTCCTTTCAAAGGTTTCAATCTAGGACGCCGAAATTTGTTTGAGCTCCGATTCTTGTCTCTCCTGTTGAATTTAAAACTCTTAGAGTTGGACTCCAATTCCAAGGCCCAACAAGCGGCGTCCTCGCTAATCCAAGAACCTGAACCGCTGCTAAATTCGTCGACTTCAACATGCATTGAATTTGGACGACAGACATCGCCATCTTTTCTTCTCCGCTTTCTCGGATTTGCCGCGTACGTGTACTCGTAGTCTTCGTCGTCTTCGTAACACGTCACTTCTCCAATCTTGCACTGCCTTGGATCCTGTGTTTCGAGTTTCAGATGTCGTTTTACTATCATCTTCTATTTTAGCCCTTTAAACCAAACCCTAATTTTTCACATCCAACAAGCAGAGTATATATGCTTACGATATCAAAAAAACAAAACTGGTTACACTTTCTACTTTAAATTCCACGTACCATTCAATTGTGAATCCCAATCAGAACCCCAGTTAATTGGAGCCACAATCACAGAAAACTGACGAACGCCGCAAGTTTCTGTTATTTTTTTCCTTAAAAAAAATAACTAAATAAGGCAATTTGTAAATTACGATCTTCGAATTGAGAGTAAAGATACTGAGAATCGCTTTTCCCCGATAAGCAACAAAAAAATTTCAAGAAAATCAATGCAGTTGACAGATGGGAATTTCGAGTTTTTGTAGAAGACAGGGATCTGTTTGTGCAACGGCGGTCGAATTCTAAACAGACGCACACTCCTCATATATTTTTGGAAATATTTAAGTTTGATACGATTAGTTATTATATTTATATTTATTTTAAAATATTATTAAAAGGATTAAATATAAGGTGACGTGTTTTGGCTCCAAAGATTTGGAGAAGGAGGGAGGCGCTTGAAAATTGCGACGTGACAGGCGCGAAATGAAAAAAATTGAAAGGTAGCACGGACTTTTTATGCTACGGTTGCACGTGGGTGTATCTTTTCGCGGTCACAAACTTGCAGTTACGGATAAATCTTTTTTGGTGTCAGAGTTGGACAGAGAAAGAGAGTTAATCTGGCTCTACACCTGCTGCCGGAGAGGTGTGCGCTCACTGACTCACTCTGGCTCGTGGCTCGAGCCCATACTGCGATGGGAGTACAACAAGACCTGTACTTTATTTCAAAATTTAAAAAAAAAAAAAAAAAAACTAGACCTGTACTTAACTGTTCGAATTTTGTAGTTTGACGGTTGTTGGTCGTATGATCCGTATATGTTGCTTTTTCCCTTATTTAGGTGAAACGATGGCGGCATGCCGCCCAAGAGTTGGTAGAATATGTTATGACTACAGTAGATAAGTTAATGGGTCCTGTTGAACAACCATGAATGGGTTTACTACTGACTAGTCCGTTGCTACTGGAATTGTCTGGTTCTTTATAAAATTGCCTCACAATTTATACAGTAGCTGAATTTGATTATTTAAAAATTTTAAATGGGATGGGAATATTAGTAGACTATTTGACTTTATCCAATTTGTTTTCTAAAATAATGGCTTAAAATCAATTCATAGTCTTAGAGGATCCACTAAGACTAGACATAATCCTATTCATAGATGTCAAAGGCGCGCCTAGATGCTAGGCGACTTTGGACGTCGGAACAGCGCTTGGTGTCTCCTCAGGCGTGCCTATATCTTTTAAGCGAGCGCCTCTTCCGCCTACGCGAGGAGGCGAAAAGCACGCCTTTCGCATGACAGACCTTTTATAAGGGTCAAGATCGGTCAAAGCATTAAAAAACACTCTTCTTCACCCGAAAACAATCCTTCCTCCTCTTCTGATCTCACCGATGAAGTTTGCCACCGAAACCACTTTCCCAGCAGTCGAAAAAGCTTGCCGACAGCCAAAAATAGCCCGTCGACCGCCAGCAGCCACCGAAACCAGACTTTTCAAGCTTTCCAACTGTCGATCTACTTTTCATCTCTTCTTCTCTGCTCACGCCGGCGGTCGAGCACTCCAGCCTGTCGATCTACTTCTCTTTTATTCTCCTTTGCTCACGCCGATAGTTTAGCACTCCAGCCGCCGATCTACTTCTCCTTTCTTCTCCTCTACTCACGCCGACAGTCCAGTCGCCCTACTGTTGTAGTTCCGAATTCCGCCGCATTCTCGATTCCAACCTGTTCTATTCTCTGTTCCTGTCCTCTGAAGTCTGAAATCATAGTAAGGTTGGTAAGTTCTTTCTTCTTCTCTCTTTTTAGTTTGAGCTTGTGAGTTATTGTGGGCTTTGATTTGTAGCTAAAATTTGAATTATTTGAGAGTTCTTGTGAGTTGTGATTTGTTTGCGACTTGTTGTGTAGTTTGTGAGTTGCTGTGAATTTTATGAATTGATTTTGCTATTGTATATTATATACATTTACACAGACCATGAACAGCTTGATTATTGAGTAGTTGCTTTGAAATTTATGAATTGATTTTGCTTTGTAGTTGTGATTTGTTTGTGACTTGTAGTGACTTGTGTTTCGATATTGCCCTATTTTATTTTAGTAGGAGCTCTCAATGTCGTCGTCGACGTCGAGTAACTCTAGTAACGAAATCGACCCTGTATAGAAATACTTTGAAACTGATCATAGTAATAAAAATAACACCACATGTAAATTTTGTGATAAAGTGACAAAATGTGGCATCTTTCGGGCAAAACAACATTTAGTGGGTGGACATAGGAATACTAAAATTTATCTACAATGTCCTCTATCAATAAGATAGGAGATTCAAGAGTTCATGCAAAATAAGAAGAATGATAAAGATGAGTGGAATATGACACCACCGTTAGATGATGAGTTTCAATTTGACGAATTTGATGATGATGAGAATGAGCCCCAACAGTCAAACATTAGAAAAAAATTGTCAAAAGGCCAAAACAGAAGGGTCTAATGGATCTATTTTATAGCCCTAACCCATAAACATGTGTATTGAAGAACAAATGAAGGCAAACAAGATTGGATGAGAATGACCATGCAAAGAAAGAGTTAAGGAGTTGAGTTTGTAGAAGCTTTGCAAGATGGATGTATGATACAGCATTCCTTTTAATGTCATGATATATGATAGTTTCAAAGTGTTTATAGAGACAGTTGATCAATATGGTTCGGTTGTAAAGTCGCCTACTTACCATGAAGTCAGGATTCCCCTTCTCAAACAAGAAGTAGGAACTACTCATAGCATGATGAAAGATCATGAACAAACATGGGCCAAGTATGGATGTTCCATCTTGTGTGATGGTTGGAAGGACAAGAGAGAGAGGACATTTATTAACTTTTTAGTGAATTGTCCTAAAGGAAACATGTTTTTAGAGTCTGTTAATGCTTCTGGATATGCAAAGACTTGAGAGAAAATGTATGAATTATTGAGTAAATGTGTTGAAAAGATTGGAGTAAGAAATGTTATGCAAGTGATCACCGACAGTGCTTCAAATAATGTTATGGCAGGTATGAAAGAAATTCATTTTTGTTTTATATTTAATTCTTTATGAATAAATAAATAATTTGAAGATTTATATTATATATCTATTAATGTTTTTTTTTTCCTTTAAATAATTATAAGAAAATTCTTAGAGTCGAAATATCTTACGTTGTTTTGGACATCATATGCAGCCCATTACTTGGATTTGATATTGGAAGATATTTTCAAGTTGTCTATTATGAATAAGACATATGAGAAAGTCGTTATGGTGAATAGCTACATCTACACTCGTCCAGGGTTGGTAAACATGCTTCGAAAGTTTACCGACAAAAAGAGTTGTTGAAGCCTGCAAAAACACGATTTGCAACTGCCTTTATCATTTTAGGTAGGATGAATAGTTTGAAAAACAACCTCAAAAAGATGTTTACCTCCGATGAGTGGATGACGAGCAAGTGAACAAAAGAAATAAGAGGTAAAAAAGTTGTAGATATGATTTTAATGCCATCTTTTTGGACTAATGTGGTAAATGCTTTAAAGGTGTCCAGTCCACTAGTACATGTACTTCGCTTAGTGGATGGTGAGAGAAAGCCTCCTATGGGGTATATATATGAAGTTGTGGATAAGGCTAAAGAAGCAATTGTCAAGTCTTTTAATGGGATTGAAAAGAAGTATCAAACCATTTTTCGGATCATTGATAATCAATGAGATATTCAGTTTCATTGCCCTTTGCATGTCACTGGTTGATATTTGAACCCAGAATTCTTCTACAAGGCTGAGCGTATAGATACAGAGATTATGAACGGCTTGTATGAATGTATTAGAAGGTTGAATCCGGATC
Source organism: Litchi chinensis (assembly GCA_019925255.1). NCBI lineage: Eukaryota > Viridiplantae > Streptophyta > Magnoliopsida > Sapindales > Sapindaceae > Litchi > Litchi chinensis. Next base: position 14,107,837 of record CM034463.1, on the reverse strand, counting down.
CAAAGGTTCAAGACCAGATTGATGAAGAAATTCCAATCTATGCCAAAGCAGAGGGTTTTTTTGGAAACTACATGACTATTAGAAAGAGAAATGAGAAAATATCAGTATATATATTATGTTTTATATATAAATCTTAAATTAAATCAAATATCATCATTCATATTAAGTTACTAACCTATGAATTTTAATAGACAGCTGAATGGTGGAGTCAATGTGGAACATCAACACCCACATTGCAAACTTTTGCAATTAAAATTCTTAACCTTACTTGTAGTTCATTTGGTTGTGAACGTAACTGAAGTGTGTTTGAAAATGTAAGTATATATATATAATATGTTTGTTTTTATAATTGTTTTTAAGAGACTAATTTGTTCCTTATAACTTATCCTTAGTATTTTTTACAAAAATTCTTGCAGCTTTATAGCAAACGGAGAAACAGCTTGATCAAAATTGTTTAAACGATTTGATGCTTGTCAAATATAATCGAGCATTAAAATGTCAGTATCAAATGCGTGATACCATTAATCCCATTGTAATGACTCAGATTGATGAAAACAATGAATGGTTGACTGAGAAACTTGATGAGGATGATGACATTGTTTTTCCAAATGAGGATTTGACTTAGACTGATATTGTCATGGCTGCAGGAGTGGGAGAGCCTATCCATCAATTAAGATCAGAAGCAGTTCATCAAAGCGGTTAAGAATTGAGGAGATTGAAGAGGAAGAGAAGGAGGAGGAATGTGACATTGAACGAGAAGAAGTAGAATTTGGAGAGCAACTAAAAGATGAAGAGGAGATTAGAGAGGGAAAGGATGAAGATGATTATTTAGATGATCTTGATGATGATTGATGGCTTGATGCATGAATTAGTTTCTTTTTTTTTTTTTTTTTGGTTGCAATGATTAGTGTTTTTAAACTTTAAATTTTTATTGTTGTGTAAGTGTCTAACAAGTAATACATATTTGGTAGTTACTAATTTACTAGTTAGTTATTACATACTAATGGTTTTATTACTTTGCATTTGCCATTTTGCCTTAAATGTTTGTTGTTGGTACTTGATAGTTGGTATTAGACTACTACTATTTAATAGGTGACTAAGTTATTAACTATGCTACTAGCACAATAGCACTTAGAATAAATTTTTTTTGTTTGCATGGTCAATGTTACTATTAGTTTAGAATTTGAAGATGATTAATGATGGAAAATTTGTTTATTTTATGAATCAAATCTCATTATTGTTTATTGTTTATGATTTTACAATATTTTGAGTCTTTTTACAAAACGTGCATCTCTCATTCGAAAGGTGTGCCTCGCCTCGTACGTCTTGCGCCTCAAGCCCCACGGCCCTTTGCGCTTAGGTGCGCTTTTCGCCTTTCAGAACTATGATCCTATTGTAATTTTAGCTCGTTAGCAGTTCGTATGCGAAATAAGCCATGAAAGTTGTTTTACAAAAATAGAAGAGACTCAATAAGGGCCCATCGTCTATTAAGCCCCATAATATATAGATATGCACCCCGCATAACAATTTTTAATTATTTATAATTTTGTTCTTAAAAAGTTTATTAGGTAGTTCAATTTTTTTGGATTTTCTTTTTATCAATTCAACACTCAATATTGTTAAAACAAAGAAATAAAAATCTAAAATAATTGTTTAATCAATTTGACTCTTATTTTGATAATCTGCGATTTTTTTTGGGGGGGTCTAATGCTCATATAATGTGAAGCTCATGGTAAATAGTAATGATATCCTTAGGCTTTATAGTTATGCGGTCCTTTAGTAAATTTATTAAAATTAAATTTCTAAACAGTCATAAAATAAAACAATATGGGGTGTACATACAAAGTAACGGGGCTGCAGATGTCACCATTCACCACACGGTCCGTTGGATCTGACTGGGCTTAAAAATTAATTGTCCGATCCATCAACCACCGACGCATACGCCGTCGTTTTATCCATTTAGCATTTAGACTAGGGAGTCCCGCCTCCTTACAACAGGGGCACCGCACATGGCCGCAGTTAAAAAACCCTAATTCTTTCCACAACACTGATGGCGTTCTATCTGAATCAGCAATCACAGCTGGAGAGCGGGTCCCGAACGGAAAACAAAAGCATGCGTGTAGGCGGAGGACTTAGCTTCTGGCGATGACTTCATCTCTGGCACAATGTTGCCGGTGTTGGTAAAATTAGTTGTATATTTTTTTTCCCTTCTTGTTCTCGGGTCCGTTTTAGGCAGTCTCATTTTGACTACCGCATAACAGTTATTTAACCCAAATATAAACAAACATGTGTTAGTTGCTTATTAGTATTCTATGTTATTTTCGGCGACGTGGATATGATGGCAAAGTAAAAGGTCTGAGCAGGAAGGTTGATGGTGGTGGTGATGATGTTAAAATTGTGGGAAAGGGAGAGGGCCCTCGTCCTTGTTTGAGTCATGACATTGCGACTTTCGCAACCTCTCCTACATAAATGGGTTGAAATAAAAGGCGTGGGCTACATTCTAGTATTGAATGCTAATCTAGACTTCTCCCGACATTCATCTATCGGCCGCCACCATGCTTCTTGCATTGATCAAACCTTCATGCTGATCCATTCCGCTGTTTTGTGTTTCATTGCTCTCTCAAGAATATGTATTTTTCTTTGTTGTTGTTTGAAATAAGTTGATTTTCTTTTCAGATATTTTATGAGATTTGATATAGTCCTAAGTTTCCTCTGAGGATCAGTTTTGATATTTGATATGGTGGTAGTACTTACATTCTGATTTTAAGTATTTGAAGGAGATACGTCCTCGCAATGATTGTGGATGGCTCGTTTTTGGGATATAGGTCATGTATTTAAAATCAATGGTTTGAAGGTTATGTACTTTTTGTTGTGATGCATTCATGTTGTCTGAATTATACAATAAGTTCTTCAATGTGTTAGATTTGGGTGGCTCTCTTGTATGCAGTTGTCTGTCATTTGTTTTTGTGGTGCAATTTTTCTGCTATACTAGTACTAGGCTTTTACACGCAAACTCTGCATGACCACAGATTTCTTAGCCTGGCATGTATTACAACACACTCTTTTATACATATTGATAGTTTGTTGGTTTAATTTGTTTTGGTACCGTTTGTCTGTTGTTTAGAAAAGTCTTGAACTCATAAAAATTTTATGAGCAAGTTTGATCTTAAGTTATAATTTGACTGGGGCCTACAATTTCATTGAAACCATTACTTTTAACACCCATAAGGGCTCTGCCATCGCTATCGTTGGAGTTCATTTTTTTCTAGCTTCTGATTGTTTGTGATATTTAAAATGCCTTATAAGTTAGATAAGAGTATCCATTTGGTAGAAATTGCATTGCACTGTTGATAACATATGCATTTATGTACACACAATTTCATAGTCAGTTGGAAGCCTTTTAGTTGTTGCTCTTAGCTGGTTTGTACCATAGTCCCTTGTTTATATTATTGCTTATTAATGTGCCTACTGCTGCTTAGCTCTGGCTCTTTTCTGCTTATTTTATTACAGAGATGTGGTTGTGCTCGCAATGCTGAAGCAACATAAAGTCTGTGAAATTTGTAGACCGATGATTGGTTTTTTAAATACATGAAAGTTGAAGCTACTTCATAGAGACTAAAATGACGATAACGGATACCTCTTTTGCAGAAAGATGTATTGATCCTCATTGCTCTTGAGATCTAAAGAGTAGTAGCGGACACTTTAGGTGGAAAATGTGTGGCTAAGACATCTCTATTCTACCTGCAAATGTGATCATACATATCATTGAGATTGGAATTTTTTTGTGCCCTTTCACTACCATCAATTTGCCATCATCTACATTCAATAATTTCCTGTACCTCCAAACTACGCCAAGTTTGTAAATGGGGGCTGGGCGGCTGGCAGCACCATCACTAATGGTGTTTATATTTATTATTGCTTTGCAAAAATCAAGTGCCTATGGGCATCTTAAAAGATATTGTAATGTTATAATGTGTATATATTCATAAATTCGTTGGTGAAACTTTGTCAATTGCTTGCTCTTTTCACTTCTCTTTTCTTTTTTCTTTTTATTTTTGGTTATTTGTTGGAAGATAATAAATATAAATTTATTTGCTTTTGGATTTTGGGGATGTAACAGATTCAGGTAATGTCGCAATAGAATACATTTTTCCAAAATTGTCGTCACTGACCCCAAAAAAAAACAAGTTTTGTTGGCTATGGCCCGAAAAAAGGACAACACTCACCACATTAAAATCGTCAACTTTGTAATAATTGATAACTAAGAATAGTATTTAATGTTGAAAAAGCACGGCCAAATAGTGTAAGTAAGAAGACACCAATCTTGTAAAACTAAAACACAAGCAGAAACATTTTTAACAACCGTTATACAAAAACAAAAAGTTTACATAAACAAGACAAAATTGAGTGTGTTCGCTTCCAATCGAGATCATGCATTGCGTCCTCCCATGATACGGCATTTACGACTCTCTGGTTGGTTTGGCGTTCGGGACTCAGTCATTGGGCCTTCAACAAAAATACTGTATTTTGATTGGCAAGTTTTGACCAATCCTAATAACACTTTCTCCATAAAGTACTATTCATTAATAACTGTAAAGCATGTGGAATACACTTGAGCTAACACTAATGATCCACGGCACGGGTTGACACATAACCAAAAAGAACCTATTATTTATTTAACTTTGTCCTTTTTCGGTGTAATCAAAGTTAAAACACAATCTAATACCGCCCCACTTAGTTCAATTTAAGTGCTTATTACGGTCCCGAAATCCCTTCAGTAGTGGCCATTAGTTGACTTGTTTTTACTCTTTGTTATTATTATTATTTTGAATGTATTAATTGTGTGTCCCTTTATCCTAGCAATCTATGACAAAGGTTTAGGGTGCATTTAGAAGCATATCAGCAAAATAATACAAAATTAACTACAAAATTTCAAAACCTTTTTATTATGTAAAATAATATTATTCAATGTGGTATAGTAATAGAGAGTTGTTATTAAGCTTGATAATAGTACAGATTCGAGCTGCAACGCATCACCAAATGCTATATAGAAAAAAAGAAAGAAATTCATCTTTATTGATTTTTTTTTTCATTGATTTTAAAAGTATATATAAAACTAAAAGAAAGAGATAATGCTGATGCAGAAGGCTTCTGCTCATTAAAGGAATCTCTTGCAAGCCCATTATTAACGTGAAATTTGAAAATATTATCTCCAGCAATACGGACATGGAGTGCTTGGCTTTATGTTAATTTAGGTTCACTGATTTCGTCCACTTCTAATGATATTTAATTAGAATTAAAGACAAGACAAATTTCAAATTTATCTTATCATGTGGTTAATTACAATCCCTTCGTGATGAGATAATTCGGGGACGGCTATTATATGTCCATTCAGGCATTCACTGTTTGTACCACTTAAGTCATTCGTTTGTGTCCATTCCACTATTTGGAAATGGCATTTTCTCATAGTTCACACTGAAATCTCAATTAAGAAAGGTCAATATCAAGTATCAACTATCACTGAGTTGAAGTCAGGTGATCTGTGACAAAATTTTCATTTCATATATATTTTTTTAAATAACATTTCATATTGTTTTAATATATATATTTTTAATAATAATTTTTTTTTTTAATTTTTTATTTTAAATTTATTTATAAATTTAAAAAAAAATAATAATCTTGTGAATAGTTATACTATAAATAATATATAAAATAAATAACTAATTAAGAAAGAGAGCCAATTAAACATCCCATAAAACTACTAAATTAAGATTATTTTTTGCTGTAATAATATATACAGTAAGATTCACCATTGATGTAGCATCAGTTTCTATAATAGCCGAAGGAACTCTGATTTTTTGACAAATCACATTAATCCTTTAAGAACATTCATAGCTTATTAGCTTTCACAAGTTGAATTGAGTAATAGGCTTAAACCTTTGAGCACCATCAGTCTTGACCTACCAAATAATTTTGATTTCCCGTCTAGATCATCAATATCCAGTGCGTGTTCGAAGTATTTTTATAATTAATGAACTTACTTCTTTGACAAACTCCAAATTTCAATAAATATTATAATTTATATGTTATTTATTTTAATTAAAATAATTATCAGGTAAAATTGTATAGCATATTTACACATAGCTTAAATAATTAATATATTTATACTTCATACACATGATAAAGATTTTAAGTTTTTGATGTATATTTAAATAGACAGTTTTCAATATAATATTATCATTTTTGAGCTGTACATATTTAGTGTTTGACATTGATATATGACACTTAGAAATACATGAATCACATCCAAAAATTCACAGACTTTTCATGTCCTAGTATTTAAAGAGTCATGTATTTCGTGCTACATAGTGGTTAATTATTGTTAACAACTCAAATTCATCAAATAGAGCCAAAATCGTACTGCAAAGCGTGTAAAATGCCAGAAGTAATAAGACTCCATCCAACTCTATTACACTGACTTTTGTTCTCAGGCGTCGACATTAAACACGAAACGAATTAATGTTTACACCTTTTTAAAAAAAAAAAAAAAAAAATCTAACAGTAATTTACATATTGACCACATATTATTTTAATTCTGAAGAAAATCATGAACCGCGCAAATTGAGTAGAAATAATCGTGAAAAGAAAGGTAGAGAAGCGTGTCACGCAATACCAATATTCACAACAAGCCACCAAACTTTGAATAGCTTACCCTGGAAAACGAAACGGTTGTTTTTTTCTTCTCTTTCTTAGATAAGTATAACTCGTTAAATCATCTGAGACTTATTTTTTTGTCCATATTTTTGAGAACCAATTTTATTTTTCTGAATAATTAAAATGAATATTACAATATTTTTTATTGTACAAAAGTGTTTTTCCATTGCAGAAGTCCAAAAAATGAAAGGCGTGTGTCGACTTATCCATTGAAGATCATTTTCAAAATAAAATGGTGGTGGTGGAAGTGTGTTGTACACCCACATGGTTCATGGTTAGAGATACAAATTGCTATTGCTAATGGTCGATCTGCTGCATATTTTGGTGGCACATTAATTCATAGAACATGACAAATTTTGCCACTTTATCAAAATTCACAATTGTGCTTGAATTTGGTTTTAAAAGTCTTAATTTGAATTTATGGAAATAAAATCGAGTAATTAATTGTTTAAAAAAAATTCGAGTAATTAATTTTGTTTGTCGGTATTTCATGTGTTGGACAGCCATAGCCGAAAGATCCAGAAATAAGCATATCAATTCATGTCCAAAATCAACAGTGCTTCCTCATATGGTCTACTTGTTTCGTGTTTGTGTAGTAGTTCACAAAACCTGCTATCGTAAACTAGTCGACAAATGTTTGCTAAGACGATCAAGTCATCTGCTTGTCTACACCCTACACTAAAAATGCCCATTCCAGACAAGAGCCAATTTGCATTGCACTTAGGATAAGCGTTTTTAGGTTTGAGTTGGGTTGAATCGAAAATCTCCTATCCTGGGTTAGGTTAAAAATTTTTCAACCCAACTCAACCTAATAATAGTCAAATTGGGTTGGGTTGAGCCGATCGAATTAGCAATAAAAAAAAAAAAAAAAACAAAAATTATCCTAATCTTACAAATCTAAAACTATTCATCCAACAGATAAAACTATATTTAAACATTTTTTTTCGTAACAAGTTCATGTCTTAAACTCCTAATAGATCATCAATCAAATTACAATTGTTTAGAGAAGAAATTAGCCTCATAAAATTAAAATAGATGCAGACCATAAAACACAAAGAGAAAGCCTAGAGGATAAGTCCACGATCAGCTCAAAGGGAAAGCCCAAGGGATAAGCTTATAGTTAACCTGTGGGAGAAACCCAAAGGAGAAGCTTACCATCAGTTTGTAGGAGAAGTGTGAAGGGGAAGCCCAAGATCGACTCGTAAGAGAAGCCCAAAGAGAAAGCTCAAGAGACAAGCTCGAAGGACCATAATGGTTTCCAGTCCAATCACTTTGGAAAAGGGCATAAAAAGAACCAAAATACTTTTGACAAGGGGCAGTAAGACAAATCAAAGGGTAACTCCACATTCAAATTCAAATAAGTCTCCACGTCATTTGATAGCCCTTGTACCGTTAGAGAGGCAAGGAATTCAGGTCTGGCAACAGGCCTAAGTGAGACAGATCCCCTTAAAATTTCAGGCCCTAGGTAGCAAATGAAAAAGAAAAAGGCCTAGAACAACCACGTGGTCTGATGTTAGAATCGACAAACGAGAGAATGTCATGTGTCTCTGCGATAGAACGAATAACAAAAGGACACAAAATGAGGAAAATTATGGAAAGGATAGTATGGACCAAGCCGCAGAGAAAAAAGAAAAGCCCTGTGTTAGAACAGACAAATGAGAATCAGTCACGTAATCTTGTGTTAGAATGGACAATAAAGGGAGTTGACCACCAACTAAGAACAACGTGAAGATGCCAACACATCAAAAAAGAAAGGGAAAGTCTTGACCAAGGAGATGAGGAGACATGAAAGCACCAGAATCAAGCAAGGAAACTATATATAAAGACATTATTCCATCACAAAAGAGAGGACATTTGTTGGATGACCCTTAGAAAACCCGAAAAACTCTCATAGGGGTTTCTTTAATAAAATTTAAGGGATCTCAACCCTTTTATTTATAAGAGGCATATCTCTACAACACTCATCCATATAAAGGGTCAAAAGCTGGAGAAATAACTAAACCTTTGCTAGCTAAGGAAGCCTCATCACGCCCTAGAATATCTAAGTGCATTAAACTTACTTTTCCGGCTATTAAGAGGTTCATATCATCAAAGTCAAACCCTAGTGTCCTCTTTGGTCAAAGGAAGCTAGGAAGGTTATAAGTTAATCTCTCTCTGGAATATCCATCAAACAATAAAGTTAGGTATCCTCAATCTTCAATATTCTCATATACTTATGCTATAATTACTATTCCTAAAGGTTTGTCATCGTCCTTCATGTTTAACTTGAGTGTTGAAAGGTCTTTGTTAGCGGGCCCTTGATGGATTTTTTGGTCTCATAGGTACTTACAAACTTAGGACTCTTTATGCTCAGATGCTAACCCTTTGAGATCCACCTCATCCCTTGTGAGGGGCTAGAGTAAAGATGGACCTAGAATGATTTTAAAGGCATTGTTGCAGGGTAACTATCTAGTGAATGAGAGTAGAAAGACCCCAAAAGATCACATTGTGTCCCCCAATCCTAATGTCCCTAACGTTATTAAGGATGTATTCTTTTATCAGCTAAAGAACTAGAGAGTAAATACTTCATTTTACTCGTTGGAACAAAAGCTAATTTTTTACATCAACAATAATAAAACATTTTGAACAAACCAAATCGGAAACTGACAATATCAAACATTTACTCCAAAAATAAATCGCAAAAACCATCAAGATTCAAGCAACATGCACCAGATTGAAATCAAAACACTCGCTCTCGTTTTGTAAGACCACAATTCAAGTAGATTAAAGAGATTAATAAAAATCTATTTTATTATTATTAATTTGGTTTTGCTTAAGTTTAGAAATAAATAGATACATAGATAAATATTCATTTGGTAAATATTTTTAAAAGGAATTTAAGAAAATGGGGGTAAAAGGAAAAAGACCATAGCAAAAGGTTGGGTACACAATACAAATTTACAAATAATAAATATGGTGGGTCATGTCCATGGAAAATTGAAAAAAAATAAAAATAATAAACAAATGAGAATGGGGTGGTTGTGAAATACAATGATGATTTTTTTTTAATAAATAAAAAAGTGCAGATATTAGCGTGGGAGTAGTTTTGTTTTTTTATTATATAAGAGATCAATAATTCATGTGATAAAGTACATAACAAAGAGAATGGTCTATCTTTTTTTTTTTTTTTTTATTCAATTAAACCAATTATTCGTTATTGGAGCAGATAGCAACAACCATTTCATCGGACATGCGTTTTTTTTCATTTTCCAATATATTACCATCCCCAAAAGTGGATCCCACTCTAATAGTTTCGAATAAATTAAATGCATGTATCAAGATACGAAGCTTCTTATTCCACAACAACGAAAGCACTTATATATGTGTGTGTGTGTGTGTGTACTATACCACCTTAATTATTGATCTCCTATATATTAAAAAATAAATGTATAAATAGAACTACTCCCACGCCGATACCTACCCCTTTTTTATTAAAAAAAAAATCATCATTTTCTTTCACAAGTACCCCACTCTCATTTGATTATTATTATTATTATTATTATTTTCAATTTTTTTGAACATGACCGATTACATTTATCCATGTGTCCATTTATTTTTAAACTTAGATCGAACCAAATTAATAACAATAAACTATATTTTTATTAATCTCTTGGATCTACTTGAATTAAGGTTTTACAAATCATCTCCCTTTATGAAATTTTGTCCTCGAAATTTATGAATGATCTCAATTAGAGACATTTCACTCTAATGTTGCTAGTTTCATTTCCTCTTTCAATAACCATAATAATTATATTCTCAATTAATTTCCAATTTCTCCACATACATAAGATCGTATATTCTACACTACAACAATTTACACCTATATAGACCATCATTACACAAAACTCTTGAATTAACACTATAAATTTCCTCATATACAATATCCAAAACCATAATAGTTAACACCTAAATAGACAACCATTAAACAAAATTCTTCAATTAAAATTTCATCAATGATCATACTTGTACACTTCCCAAATAATGATAGCTATAACTATTCAAAATAATAATCATTTTCCTTTTTATCATTTCTATATATACTCTTCATAAACAAATAAATCATTTAAGATCATACCGTATGACATCAACACTATATCATATTCATATAAATTTCATCCAATTATCTCTCTTATCTACTGCTTCATAACCCAATTTCAAACCTAATAAACATCAATTTTCTTGAACAAAAATTTAATACCATACTTTCACAGTGCAACTCTGATACTTAACTAAAGTGCCTCACTCACTCCATCATTAACACCACAAAATAATTATATAAGTTTACACACATACCAATAGTCAATCTAGAACTTTATTCGATACTTTAAAATTTCGATCATCTAAAACTTTAAGTCATAAAATTTCAAAGACATCATATATAATTCATATCATCATCCAAAATTATAAATCATAAATATCCACAAATAATATTTCCAAATTCAAACATATTGAAAACAATCCTCCTTGAAAGCTACTTTAGTCCCAATTTACTATAGGAGACTAATAATAATAGACACTATCACCACTTTTAATATGACAATTCTCTACAATGATATAAAAAATGTTCACTAATATTTCCTTAGAATTCAACCACTCTTTTCATCCAAACAAATATAAAATAACCAATCAAATTAAACCATAAGGAACTTGGAGCAATGAATATTCACTAATGAAAATCAATATACTAACACTGATACAAATAAAGATCCATATCATATTTATCACTAATAAAAATAAAATTCCTCCGAACATATTTTTAATCACTAGAATTGATTAAAATTCATCAAAATTACATCCAAATCATAACCTTGTATAAATCCATAAATTACTTTGCAATCATAAATAGATTCAAAATCAACACTTAAAAGCAAAATATTATACAAGGATTAACATTGAATTCTCAAAATCTTTATAAGGGAGACTTAAACCCTTAAATTTCACCTCCACTTGAAAAATTGAAAATTACATCCATTTATAACTACTCAAACCTATCTTATCATATCTATCAATTTGAAGGTTATCTAAACACCAAAAACTTGAATCGCATAGGATCTATCTCACTTACCCATTATCTTTCCAATTGATTCCATAAACTTTTATGATTCATAATATCAACATTTTCAAGCTCCACAACTTGTGCTAAATAGTAATCAAACAAAATAATACTATATTTATTCTACTTGATCAAAACATAAGATCATATCATCTAAACACATCAAAACTCAATCATTAAATATTCATATCAACTCTTAATCTACAAACAATTCAAATGTAATGAACAACTACGACTTCTAGGTTTATTCATTAATTACATAATCAATATATTTTCACCATAATATATATTTATTTTCTAATAATTATTATCCAAACATTCGAAATACTAGACAATCTTATGAATCCCTTATTACCATTATACACATATATGTCTACACTAAACTACAAATGCTAACTTAGATATTGCACAGGTTTCGTGTGAGATTGGTTTACAGGACCCGACATGAATTTCCTTATAGCGAATCCAGTGATCCGGTCGGGCACCTCACGAAACCATTTTGTAGTCTATCTGGCAAGACTTAAAAGGATGTTGTGGAGCAAATCCTTAACTTTTAATCTTTTGTTAAATATATGAAACATAAATTTATAAAACATAATTTAAAAATATAATCACAAATATTCAAGTATGTAAAACATGTATGCAAATAATCACTAATACTTTATATATAATAACATAATATACCACCATAAATATAGCCAGTTTTACAACCCAAAGTATGCACATGCACATGACTTATATACAAATCAAAATATTCATATAAATGACTTCGCAGCATCATAGATCGTCTCTGGTCCACCTAATCCGTAAGAGAAGAACGGGTATCCTGATCGCTCGTTCCTGCACCTAGGGAAGCTTTTATAACATAAAACCAAAAATGTTATGAGTTACAAAAGCTCAGTGAGTGTGTAAGCGATTTTATTTAAATTAATCTTTATAAAATCTACTTCTAAAAAGTATTTGAAAAACATTTTTATTTAAAACAATTTCATTTCTAAAAACTTGTGTTTTATAAACTTACTATGAAGTTCAAAAACTCATGCTAAATTAAGTTCATAAAGTACTAAACCACTTCATAAATTTTCGAGTATGACTAAAACCTTTTCTTTCTAAAATCCACTTTTTAGTTATATATTTTTCTTTCTAAAAATGCACTAATGGGAACCTAAGGGAAGCTACAACCACATGGCGACTAATCTAGCGTCGCTTAATGTGGGGTTACGTGGCGTAAAAACTAGCATCGCACACCGTGATAAAACTACAAAGACATTTCGTTATCATGTGACGGAATTTTATATCGCACATCGCATAGCGAGATAATACCCCACAAGTGTAGAGGGAACACAACAGACACAATGGACTCAATCCCTCCCGAGGTTAGTGACACGCTCTCCCAACACTTGCTATACACTGTGGGGTATGCCGTTGAGTCTGAATCTATAAAGTCTATAAACTTGGGTAGTCCACTAGCCTTTGAAAACTGTTTCTTTACATCATTAAATTTAAATTCTTTTCATTTTATAAACATAAAAATATGTTAACATATTGCATAACATAAAAGATTTCTTTTCAACTAGAGCATAAAATCATTTATAAACTAATAGGATTTATGTAAACTTATAAAATGCTTGCAAAATAAGCTAAAAGGTATTTAACATTAATAAAAATATTTTCACACTCACAGCTTGCTTCCTAGTTCAACAATAACTACTCTTCAGCGACCTTTGCTAGCTTGCCTCGTTACCTACACCTAATACAAATGAGATCTCCGATTAGAACGCACACGAGACACCTCAATTTCAAGTCAATTCAATTATCGATATAACTTATAATCTCATTCAAAAGGTAACGGACTGCAATACTGCCCAGTCCAGATCGAGCTGCGAGCTCAGACCAACTCATCCAACTCATCCTTTCTGCGAGCTGCTACCTTCTTCCAGCTCAGCCCAATTCACAGGCACCACCTAAGCTCGCCATTTGCGAGCTTCTTCTTACGATTAGCTCAGCTTGAACTATAGGTATTGCCTAACTTCGGTAAGCTTACTTAGCTCGCTCTTGGCGGCCTTCTACCTTCGTCCAGTTTGGACAAGCACTGAAAAAGGCTACGGGCATTGCCCGACTCATCCTTTGCGAGCTCGCGCTCTAGTCCAGCTCGACAAGTGCTGAAAAGGGTTGCGGGTATCACCTAGCTCGCACCTCGCGAGCTCCAGCCCTAACTCACACGTACTAAATCCTAACATTTCCTTTCAGGTTTTACACTCACACAAGGATCAACACATCTCGATCTCATCAAATTTCACAGACATACACTCACCAACATTTCATCAGTTTCTTCACATAAAACCAGATCGCAACCACAACAGGTTTTGCGACAGAAATTTAACATCCTAAACAACAATCAAACTTTTTCAAACCAACATATTTTCTTAGCTACTTCACTTACCAATTTCTCTTCAGTCTCTTGGTTTGCTTTCCCACTCACTTGCTGCTTCAAATCTCCAAATCATTTGATTCTTACTAGATCTGGCTTGATAATCCTCATAAACTTGTTTTTCAATTTACTACAACTTGATTACCCTTCAAAAATGGTAGAAAGACAGCCAATGCAGCTGCTGTTCCACCTTTTTTTGATCTGCCGACAGCTTCCTCTCTCTTCTCTAGGCTTTTCTTTTCTTCAATTTTATCTCTACCACTTTTATGACAACACTCAACTATATATATAGGCATGGATCAAGTTTAACATTTACTCTTAAACTTTCTTTAATTTACGAGTTTACCTTTTCTAGAGAATTCTTTACTTTCCCAAAATATCCTTGACATCTCACTTTATTTATAACTTTGTCATTTTCTAAAAAAATCTTTTATTTCCATAGTTAAAAGTATACTTTATACATTTCGTCTACAGTACTGAGTTCAGAAAAAAAAAAAAAAGGTGTTACATTGGCCATAATGATGCATGATAAAAATGTAATTTTATCTTTAATTAAATGAAAATTGAATGTCAATGACAAGAAAAATATAAGAATGAAAATGATTGCTCTGATACCAACTGGAAGGACTCGACTCGACTCCTCTCTTGAGTTCGGGAGGATCCCATAAAAACTGAGATCTTTCTAATTGAAATCTAGAATTTAATGAAAATCGTTTAGAAAAATCATAGTAAATTTCATAATTTATTTATAAATATAAATTGAACAAATTAAAAAAATATATTTACATTTCTCGTGTTGGACCTATGTACTGAATATATAAAATATATTCATAAAATATATGAAAAATATTTCATTTCCAAAACTATTCTCGAAATAAATTTACAAAATCTAATTAATTAAAATTAATATATATATATATTCAAATAGAAGCAAATCAAACACACGAAATCAAACCGCATATCAAAACAAAAAGAGAAGAAAATAACAAACCGAAGAAGAAGAAGAAGAAGAAGAAGAAGAAAAGAAAATGTAAAGATAATAGGAAATAATTGAAGCTGATTTCTGGGTTGATTTGATTGCAATAAATTCAATTTTAGGTTTAATTTTCTATTTTTTTTAATAGATTCTAAATAGGTTTTTGTGTTAATTTTTAGATGGAAAAGAACTCAAAGATAATTTCGGTGCTAGTGGTTCCAAATAGAGTCTGACACTAAATTTATAAG
Organism: Litchi chinensis; assembly: GCA_019925255.1. Taxonomy (NCBI): domain Eukaryota; kingdom Viridiplantae; phylum Streptophyta; class Magnoliopsida; order Sapindales; family Sapindaceae; genus Litchi; species Litchi chinensis. Next base: position 14,092,376 of record CM034463.1, on the reverse strand, counting down.
TGGATTTTTTTTATTTAAATTGAATTAATTGTTTATAATTATCTATATTTTTAGATTTTGGCATTTATAGATTATTATAAATGAATTATTGTTAAATAATTAATTTATTGGATTGTTTATATCAATTGAATTAAGTTATTTTAAATTATTTAAATTTCAACTTTTATTTATTTAATTGTTATTAGAAGAAAATTATTTAATTAGTTAATTGATTTATTAATTATGTATTACAATTTATCATTTGATTTTAGAATAGTTATTATTGATAATTGTATTTTTATTTAGAAATCGAATAATACATATTTGCATATAAAAATTATTTTAGTTAAGAAACGAATGAAATGAGATTTTAAGAACACCAGGACTATACTCTCCCCTCTAATGGTTAAGCAGATTTCATGTGTGTAAGTCTGAGAGAGTCGCCTGGTACGTGTATGATAGATGTCTGAAGAGTCATAAAGTTGTTCAACATGTGTATGATAGATGTTATCCCTCACTCTGTGTGTGTGTTAAATATCTTTACCACTTATGATAAATTTTTTTAGATACTAGTTGGTATAGATTTTCATATTACAGATGTTATATATTGAGTTTGATCAGTACAAATAGAGATTTACAGAAAATCAGATTTATATAAAGAGATTCTAGAAAAGTTTTACGGATTATATTATTATAAAAATAATTTATATAGAAATTATTATGATATAAAAATTATTTATTATTACCAGTAATATGTTTAGTTTTAATAGAAATATTTTAGAAAAGTTAAATCCATTCATTGGACGTTAGCTTTCACTATTTTATAAAACTTTTTTGTTTTTCAAATATCTGTCGTAGGTTTATGCAGATTGATGCATATTATGAGAAAGACTATATGGTGATGACCAAATGCATTCATATATTTTTAAGTAGAAATATTTTATATCAGTGTATATTAATTTTAATTAATCAGATTTTGTAAATATATTTCGAGAATAGTTTTGGAAATGAAATATCTTTCCATATATTTTATGAATATATTTTATATATCCAGTACATGGGTCCAACACGAAAAATATAAAGATTTTTTTTTTTAATTTGTTCAATTTAATTTGTAAAAAAATTATGGAATTTACTATGATTTTTCTAAACGATTTTCATTAAATTCTAAATTTCAATAAGAAATATCACAGTTTTCACGGGATCCTCTCGAATTCAAGAGAGGAGTTGGGTCAAGTCCTTTCACGTTTAGCCAAACTCAAGCTGTAGTTGTTGTACATCAAATCAAGCAAGAGAAAAGAAAGTGAAAAAAAAAAAGTTGCGTGCATCAATAAAATATCACAACAAAAACCAGAGGTATTAACATGAAAAACAAGTGACGAAAAAAGAGGAGATACTTGAAAGGCTGAAGAGGACCGTTGGCACGTGAAGGATGAAAAGTGGTGTGACCATCAACGAAGTGACCACAAAAAATAGCATGAAGAAGGCCATAGATTGGAGTTTGATGAACGACTAAGGCTGTTCGACGTGAAGGGTGGATCGTTGATGAAGGGGAGATGAAGAAAAGGAGAAAGGAGATTAAGGGGAGGTGCCGAGGAGGGTGAATACTAGGGGTGGGTCACATACTCTTTGGTCTGTAGAGGAAATGAAGAAAAAGAGAAAAGAAATCAGTGGTAAAGGGTGGACTGTGGAGGAAATGGATAAATGAAGAGTGGAGGAAAAATGAGAAAATATGAAAGATATAGAGAGTGGAGGGGCTAGGCACGTCTTTTTGTTTAGATATTCTAGAATCGGGTTGGGTCATCAGATTACCTAACTTAGTTGGGACAACTCAAGAATGAATTAGGTTTGTATAAAAACAACCATGTCAAGTTGTTTTAATGATGTAACCTGACCTAACTAAACCAAAAATGATCGGGTTAGTCGAGTTGGGTTAAAAATGCCCACTCCTAATTTCTCTTGTCAATTGCCATTTTATTTGATTTACTTATTTACTTATGATTTGATTACTTATACGTCGTTTATTTTTATTATTTTTACTTAATGAGTTTAAATTACATTTATTAAGTGATTTTTTTTTTAAGTGGTAAAACCACTTAAACCCACCCAAAAATCATTGGAAAAAAAATATACAATTTTGGACTTTTAACTGAATATCAAATCATTTAATAGTTTTTTAAATATATTATTCCAAATCTATTCTTTTCAAAATAATATATTTTCAAATTTGTCCTAATTGCAAATCAATTTTTATAAGTATTTGACTATTCTTGTTTAATTTTAGTAGAAAATATATGTTACTTTTTAATTTTAACTTTTGTTGTAATAGTAATTCAACTTAAAAAAAAAAAAAAAAATTCAATTTAAGACAATTTTACTTATTTTTATTTAAATATAAATTTAATTTATTTTACTATAATAATTTATTATGTATATATAATTTTCAAAAAAGAAAATTATTTCACTATAATAATTAATCATATTTTAATTACAAATAAAAATATTATTAATATAAACGTGTTTTAATATTTATTAAATAATTTATTATAGTTATTTATATTATATTAAATGTAGTTATATAACAACTAATAGTAAAAGAATATAAATGTCAAATTATTAGTTTTTAGATAATTTTAATTTTAAAAAACAAATAAGATTATATATATATTAAGATGTAAGGAAAAAAAAAAACATATCATTTATATTTCAGGTTTTAATATTTAACAATATTATTTAGTCTTTAGACCAAAAAAAAAAAACGATCCCTAACTTTTTATTTTAAGTTGTTTTTTTAGTAATTTTAAGTTATTTGATCACTTAAAAAATAAACAAAAATGACTTAATAAATTCAATTTAGACTTATTAAATGAAAGTCAAAAAAACAAAACATCTCCTTACTGCTACTCGCCCTTTCCAAATAATGTATAAAAAAATCTCATCATAACGACTATTATTTAGTAACGACAAATGGTGTTTTGACCAATGAATGATGAAATTCACTAAATAAACAAGGTTTTTATTATTATTAACTTTTAAGACCGCATAATTTTATCCCTGCGTGGTTGAACTTAAATTATAAAAAGAATATCCCTTTGAATTTATATAATTAACATTGAACGTGGGACACCTTTATATTATTAAGATTCAATGTGGAGCACATCAATTAAAATTTTGATTTTATTATTATTATTTTTTTCATTTTTTCCTCAGCTCACTTGGACTAAAGGTTGGAATTTAACCTTGCATGTAAATTGCGGGAATATCCGCATTATAACTCCCTCACTTAGCATAACAAATAAGTATATTATTGTGAATGATCAACATAGGGAAAAAATGTGAGAATAATATCCACTTCCTTTTATATATTTTTTTAAAAAATCCACTTCCTTTTGTGGGTAACCTCTTTCTTAATTTAAAGAAATAAATATATTATTACGAATTGATATTTAATTACTTTTGATCCCCCATAAGAAGTTAAAGTTCAACCTTGCATGTAAAAGTGTGGGAATATCCACTGCCTTTGGTGGGAGTAACTCTCACAAGTCTTGAATCTCACTTGTGGGTAACCATTTGAGTTGTGTTTGTAGGATTTAATTTAAGAAAATCTTATTAAAATCTTAATCTAGTGTCTGCCATTAAAAATAAAATTCAACCTATTGTGGCTCACGTGAGTAGAATAACACTATAATATGAAATAAAAGCATGAATGTGGGCTTGTTTTTCGAATGCCACAAATGGTAACTAATTCATATCGGCCTGGCTTGGAGGGTCCTATCTCAAAATTAATCTCTTTTTTTTTTTTACCTTCAAAAGTCCCAACATTACCTCTAAATCTATATATCTTATCAGGTACTATTTCATACATGGTCAAGACAAAAGCTTTATTTTGCTGATAGAATCCTACAACTTCGAAAATAAATATATTGTTGTACTGTGAAAAAAGTCATGGACTATGACCTAACTAATTTTGCCATACATGACCATACATTCGTTTAATTTTGTTTCACTTTAGTTAATTCAAAAATCCAAAAAAGGCCTGTGGTCTCTCCCTGCCCCTGTCTGCCCTCTTCAGTATTTTTTCCTTTCATTCGAATATTTAATTTTATATTTATTTTTATTAATATTTTATACCTTTAAAAAAAAAGAAAAAATATTTCCACAAAAAAAAAAGAAAACAAAATAGGAGAAAATGATAATTAATGTATAAGCCAGAAACTGCCATAAAATGCCATTTATCACCTGCTGTTAAATCTCCACCCTTCCTTCCTTATCACACCCCACCTCTCTCTGTCCCTGTTTTTTCTTCTCTCTCACCGTTTTCTTCCAATAGTGGATGAGAGTTCATTTCAAGCCTCTTTAATGGTTTAAGCATTCTTCACTACTCTCTCTCGCAGCTCGTTATACACGCCTTGTAACCTTCCACATACAGTTGCTCTACTACTACTCTAAAAGTACCCTTGTTGCTGCTATCATTCGACAGTGCATTTAAGACCCTTCTCTTTTTTCTCTCTCTCTCTGTCTATCTTCTTCATTCAATTCTCGGAGTTCAGATATACCTTGCTCTTTTAATTGGTAATTTAATATACTTATAATGCTCTACAGCTCTTGATAACCAGTCCATGTTTCTATTCATTGAAAGTGTTCTTCCTTGTAACTTGTTCCTCTCAGCCAGCTAAATTTCCATTTTTTTTTATTTGAAGTTTTTCAATACCACTAGATTTAGTCGAGTTTGAGCTATAATTCTCTAGTGGTACTGCGTTTTCTCTTTTAAGTCCGATTTCAGATTAGATTATTGAATAATCTTGAATAATGACATAACAGCTAATTTTTTTTATTATTTTCCCTTCTTTATTGGCAATAGAATTCATGAAACACTGTTTAATGATTTTTTGAAACAGGTGTACTTATATAAATAATATTAAAAAAAAAAAAAAACACTTGAAGATTCAGCTCAATCTATAATCAGAAAAAATCAAGAATGGCTCCAAGGAACAGTCGCGGAAAGGCTAAAGGCGAAAAGAAGAAAAAGGAAGAGAAAGGTACACAACCATGATTAACACTATTTTTGTTTTTGTATTAACAAAATAATATTAATATTATCAATGGTTTAATTACCATTTAATTATCTTTTGTTTACGTGTTTGCAGTTCTTCCGGTTGTTATGGACATCGCCGTAGAGCTTCCCGATGAGACTCGTGTTATTTTAAAGGTTTGTTGATTAAGTACTCATGGCTCTTGTGTTGTGTTGAACAAATTCTGCCAAAATTGTTCCATTCAATTAATTTATTATAAGTTTTGTTTGATACAAATACTAGTCAGCGCCACACCAACCGTGTGATTGTGTTGTTTGTGTCCTCATTCTTCAATTTTTTTGGGAATCTTTTTCTTCTTTATGCTTTGCAAGTTGCATATCTCATTTTCTAATTCACTAGTCATGGTCTCAGCCATTCCAAGTTTGTTTCTTGCTTGTTAGTTGTGCTCGCATTCAAGACAAATGGTATTGGGTTGACAAGTGATGTCATTTTCCTTCAATGTGTTTCACAATACTTTGATACATTTGTTATTTATAACATGATACATGAATGAAAATTACATTTATGAACAGGGAATATCAACTGACAGAATTATAGACGTTCGTCGGCTGCTCTCCGTTAACACGGAAACTTGCAATATCACTAGTTTTTCACTGTCTCACGAGGTAAAAATCATATCATATATGTTATATTAGTTTTTTTTTTTTTTTTTTTTTTTTTTTTTTTTTAAATTTATATTTAGGGAAAATCCCAAAAACCCTTGACTTTTGATAGATTATCCATTTTTCTCTAAGTAGTTTCATTTTTATTTAAAATACAGTTTTATTTTTTAATAAATATCTCATAGAGACGTATGAAACGATGATAATATTTTTGACAGTCACATATTTTGTTAGGTCAATATAGTTGACTATTTGATTTCAGGGGCAAAAATGAAAATTCAATGAAAATATTAATTAAAATATAAAAAATCAGAATAATAATATTAAATATAAAATTATAAAAAAGTATTTTTATTTCAAAATTAAAAATAATATATAAGAATATTTAAAAAAAAATTCTCTCAACTCTTCTCTCTCTCCCCCTATTTTCTCCTTCTCTCTCTCCAACTTATTTGCAGGTAAATCGACAGTAAATGAAATAGTGGAGACTTCGATTTTGGGTCTCCGACGATGGCGACCCAATTCAGGTCTCCATCGTGAGGTCTCCATGATGGGAGACTTGGTTTCCCATGGATTGGGTCTCCACTACCAGAGACCCAGTTTCCCTCACTATTGTTGTCATTATTCATCATTTTCGTGGTGGAGATCCAAATTGGATTTCAACCGTCCATCAATTAGATGGATAGTGAAGATCTAATCTGAATCTCTATTTTTTTTTTTTTTTAATTTTTAAATTTGATGGGGTGATCTCTACCGTCCGTCCATCTATAAGATGGACGGTGGAGATAAATTTTATTAATATATAATTTTTTAATTTTAAAATATTATTTAATTTTTTTCTATTTTTATCAATTTTTTTTTTTTTAATTTAGTGTATTGATTTTCACCTTCTATCTCATAAATGGATGATAAAGATAAGTTTTTATTAGTTTATAATATTTAATTTTAAAATAACATTTTATAATTATTTTATTTTTAAATGAAAATTTGATGGTTAAAAATGTATTTTTACTTGTTGTTTAACTTTTCTGTTAACTTTATAACATAATAGAGATTTTAGATAAAAATGAAATTACATAGAAAAAAATAGATAATCCATTAAAAGTTAATTGGTTTTTTAGGATTTTTCCTTGTATTTAAGTATTTAACAAATAATTGTAAATTTAAAAAAATATACATGTAAAATTTTTTTGTTACAGGTGCGCGGGCCACGGTTAAAAGACACGGTAGATATTTCAATACTGAAGCCATGCGTGCTCACTTTAAGTGAAGGTAAAAGAATCTCGTGACCAACGGTAATAATTTAAGCGCTTAATAAAAGCACGCGTAATTCAAATTAGCTTTACAAGGACGCGCAAATAGCTTCAAGACGGCGCCATCTTTACTGACAGCTATAAATAAGAGCGTGTGAGCTGTTAACGACTAATTGTTAATTTCCTACTCTTCTCTCTACAGAGGACTACTATGAAGAGCAAGCGGTGGCGCACGTTAGGCGAGTGCTGGATATCGTATCGTCCACGACGTGCTTTGGGCCGTCGGGTACTGCCAAGGACGTCTCGAAATCCGATGGCGGCAGGAACGCACAAGAAAGCAAGAGCGCCAAGAAATCCGCTGCGAAGTCGAAGCAAGACGAGCAGTCGCCGCCACCACCACCACCACTGCAGTCAAAATCTTCGGAGGATGCGGCGGTTGACGGAGACGGAGAGATGAGCTACGCTTGCCCTAAGCTCGGCAGTTTCTACGAGTTCTTCTCTCTTTCTCACCTTACTCCTCCTCTTCAGTGTAAATTGTTTTTACTTTCTTTCTATATTTTCTTGTGTTTATAGAAACGTTGAATTTCTTTTTTTTTTGGCCTTTTTTTTTTGTTGGAATGATTTGAAGTGTCTACATTTAATATACACAAAAAGGTATTAATTTTGTTAGACATTGTGGATGTTTTTGTGAATTTGGCAGTTATAAGAAGAGCGACCAAACGGCAGGTGGATGACATTTCTGCTGATGATCATCTTTTTTCAATTGATGTAAGTTTGTTTTGTCTTGCCGAGCAACCCCACTGGCAATAAGTGCTGATAATGTTCTTTCTAGCCATACTATTTTGAATTGTTTCACTGAGTTATTTATTAATTCTATCAGGTGAAGCTTTGCAATGGAAAGCTGGTTCATGTTGAAGTTTGCAGGAAGGGATTTTATAGTGTAGGAAAGCAGCGGATCCTGTGTCACAACCTTGTTGATTTGTTGCGGCAGCTTAGCAGAGCCTTTGACAATGTCAGTTTTTTTGCTGCCTTGCTCAATTATGTTCCATTGATGTACATTGTTTTTACTCTATTTGTGTGCTAAATTTTGTGAATGATGCCTATTAAACATAGATCGTCAATTATAGATTGTTGTCTCGAGTGTTTATGTAGCTGAATTTTGTATTTCATGAAGTCTTATGTTAGAAATAGTATTTGCTTTGATTGTCACATGGTCTTGACTTATTAACTTTTTGGCTAGTAAAAAGTTTGGATTATTGTTTATTTCTTGTTTTGCAGGCTTACGATGAACTCATGAAAGCATTCTCAGAACGTAATAAGGTAAAGAAAAATCATTGTTGTATCGAATTCCACTTTATTTTATTACTGACATACTTCATTGCTTTGATTGAAAGTGCAAAATAATTTGATGAATAAGTCAATTTTATGACTTAATGTAACATTGTAGTTGTTGTCTTATTTTTTTATTCTTTGTAGTTTGGGAATCTTCCTTATGGCTTCCGAGCAAACACATGGCTCATTCCTCCCATGGCAGCACAATTACCATCAGTTTTCCCTCCTCTTCCTATGGAGGATGAAGCATGGGGAGGAAATGGGGGTGGTCTAGGAAGAAATGGAGAGAACGATTTGATTCCTTGGGCAAATGAGTTTTCTTTACTTGCATCTATGCCGTGCAAGACAGTGGAGGAAAGGCAGATTCGCGACAGGAAAGCATTTCTTCTTCATAGCTTATTTGTTGACGTTGCTATTTTCAGAGCCATCAAGGCTGTGAAGCATGTAATGGGAAAACCAAATTTAATCTGTTCAAGTAATTGCAAAGTCCCATTTACTGAGATAGTTGGGGATTTGAACATCATGGTCATGAAAGATGCTAGTAATGCAAGCTGTAAGGTGGACACCAAAATTGATGGAACTCAAGCAACCGGAGTGGGTCAAAAGAATCTTGTGGAGAGAAACCTTCTGAAAGGGATAACTGCTGATGAAAATACTGCTGCCCATGTAAGATTTAAATAATGTGATTGATGATTTGTGATAGACATTATGTCTTTTCCTTTTTTTTTTAGTTGACTGGGTTTGCTAAATTCATTAAACAAACTTTTACATTTGGAGTTCAGGATGTTGCCACCCTTGGTGTTGTCAATGTAAGATATTGTGGCTACATAGCTGTTGTCAAAGTTGAGGAAAGAGAAAAGAAAGTCAGTCCTCTATCGCAAAGCATCGAACTTGAACAGCCTGAAGGCGGTGCTAATGCCCTAAATATTAACAGGTTTGTTATGACTGCAATGTGTTAAAACAAAAATAACATGTAGAAGTTGTAAGTTGTAACACGCTCTTAAGGCAGTATGATAATTTCAACTAATAATTAGTTTTTAATATAAAATTTTGAAAATATAGAAACAATAATAATGCAATCTTGTATGCATATACTATTTCAGATATAACCAAATGTATGCTGCAATTGGATGTTCACCTTGGTCTCTCCTAGGGGATGTTCAATTTTTTTAAGTCTATAAAGGATATTTATTTTCTTATTATCTGATATTATACTGTCTTTGGTTGTATGTCATATGTAGTAACATTTAGAAGGGTACTATTTTGTACCCTCTAATCTTTTGAATTGGAAATCATCACACGAAAACTGCCAAATTCTGCATGTGGAAAATACTTTTCTTTTAATCCCATTGGCCACCTTTTTGTTTCTTTGTGCACCTGTTACTTACTAATTCAGGTATATCTTTGAAACAAAAATGCGTGTCTTTTCTGTTCTTTTGCTATTTGTATGATGAATTTCATCTTTTGTGTGTGTGTGTGTGTGTGTGTGTGTGTGCTAGTATGTGCTTTTGGTTCATTGTTTTCCCATGGTCATTTTATTCAATATACAAAGGTCTAAGTAGTGTCATTTCCTTTTCAGTTTGAGATTACTTCTCCACCAAACATCTTTAGAACACAATAAACCAGCAATGCATTTGCAAAATTCAGAATGTGAAGAGCTTAAGGCTTCCCAAGCATTTCTGGAGAGACTGCTGGAAGAGAGTATTGCGAAGCTTGAGGAAGAGGGACCAGAGCGGGACCGTTTTGTGAGATGGGAACTTGGAGCTTGCTGGATACAACATTTGCAAGACCAAAAGAATGCAGAAAAGGATAAGAAACCATCACATGAGAAGGATAAGAATGAAATGAAAGTTGAGGGGCTTGGTACACCTCTTAGATCCCTTAAGATCAAGAAGAAAAAAATGGATGGAAACAGTCAAAGAATGCAATCTGAAAATGTAAATGCCCATGCTACTGGAGATTCTGAAAGTGCTACTTCAGCTTCTCAACTTGAAACCAGTGCCAAAGATAATGAACTAGCACTAAAGGCAATGTTGTCTGATGCTGCCTTTGCTCGACTAAAAGAATCAGAAACTGGACTGCACCTTAAGGTAGCTTTTGCTTGATACTGTTGTGGAGGAGAATAATTATATCTTCTCCCACATATCGCACAGTGTGAACTAACTTGCCATGTCTTTGACAGTCTTTGCAGGAATTAGTTGACTTGTCTCACAAATATTATGTTGAAGTTGCTCTTCCAAAACTGGTAATTATAAACTATCATTTCCTTAATTTTTGCAGGGAGAACTTTATCTGGGTCCCTATGTTTTTGAAAAATTTCTCATTTTTAAAAACGAATCCGTTTATAGTCTTTATGGTTCCTTACTTTTCAAAAACTCATCAAATTAGTCCTTCTGTCATCATTTTGGTCCCTATGTTTAATAGGAGATAACTTCATTTTGGTCTCTATGTTTCTATTAAAAATAATGATAGAAAGACTAATTTGATGAGTTTTTAAAAAGTAAGGGACCATAAAGGTTATAAACGGATTCGTATTTAAAAATGAGAAATTTTTCAAAAACATAGGGATCCAGATGAAGTTCTCCCATTTTTGTAATGATCTGCTTGTAAGTAAGGTTAAGGTGATTCCTAGTTGTAGTACTTATTATGCAATACAGGTAGCAGACTTTGGTTCTCTTGAACTTTCACCTGTTGATGGTCGGACGCTAACTGACTTCATGCATACTAGAGGCCTTCGGATGCGTTCACTAGGACAAGTTGTAAGTGCTTATTCTGAACTAGTCTTCTGTTTTTCTAGTATACGTGTGTGTTTATTTAATAGTAATTTGTAGTTCATGTGGTCAGATGATATGCTTCTGTTTTCAACAACTAATCAAATATTGTAATCCTTGTGACGTGTACATCAACACATGTCAAAATGATAATAATTGTGCCCCTTTTAGAGTATTGTTATCTTTATATACTGTAGGATTACACCCATTTTGGCAACCAACCTGTCAAAGTTTCAAATGAAGTTATTGTAGGACGAGGGCCAACTGGTAGTGGTAATGATAAGTTATTCAAAATTGATGGGTCTGTGTAATTACTGAATCTTGGGTGGTTGGCCACCTACATATGCTCTTGTAGATACTTTTTAGAGTAAGGATAATTCAAAAAATTGTATAAACCATGAACCTACATCTTTTTGGCTTAAGCATCAAAAAGTCTCCGTAGGTTCTGTTTGCGTCTCTTTAATAACATTTGTTCAATTGCTGCATTCAAGTTGCACTTGTTAGAGAAAATAGTTGATAGCTTAGGCTTTTGGGTCTAGCATACTAACATGAAATTGAACCTTGATATGTCCTCGCTTCCCAGGAGTCCTAGGTTCGAATCCTTTCACATGCAATCTGTTTATGAATCTTTTGAAATGCCTAAATTCTAACTTATGAGCTTCATTGATCACTAATGCTTCTTATTTGTTTTGGAAACCAGGTCAAGCTTTCAGAGAAGCTGTCACATGTACAGTCTCTTTGTATTCACGAGATGATAGTTCGAGCATTTAAGCACGTTCTTCAAGCAGTGATTTCAGCTGTTGTTGATGTGGAGAAAATGGCTGTATCAATAGCTGCTGCATTGAATATGATGCTTGGGGTTCCTGAAAATGAAGAATTGAATAGGTCTCACAATGTCCATTCCCTTGTGTGGAGATGGTTGGAGGTGTTCCTGATGAAGCGATATGAATGGGATGTTAAGGGCTTAAACTACAAAGATGTGCGGAAATTTGCAGTTCTACGCGGGTTATGTCACAAGGTATTTGACACTGAACTATGATTTTCAGCTTGTGTTTTTTTTTTTTTTTTTTTCTTTTGTTGGGAATGGCCCACATTGTACTCCACTGATTTTATGGATCTGAAATTCTATTGATTTATAGAATCACATATTGTTGTCTGTTTCTGGGATTCTTGAATTTGGAACATGTCATGAACAGTTTATATCAACTGTGAAGAAAACTTTAGTATGGTAGGAGGGACACTTATTAGAGGTTGGATGTTGGAAGTTGCCATGCAGTGGGTTAAACCTGGTGGGATATTTCTTTTGAATTGATGATATAGCAATCATTATTGACTTGTTAAATTTTGAAGTCTGTACTATCTAAGTTTTAATTTGATGAGAAGTTTCTTATTAGTAATTAATTTGGGGGATAATTCTACTTTCCCCATTGTAGTTTGGCATAATAGCCAAAAAAATCTCCTCACTTCATAAATCACTAAAAAAAACCCTCTTATAGTTCATAAGAATAGCCAAAATGACAGCAGGGGTTTTTGGCTATTTTTATAAACTACAAGAGTTTTTAGCAATTTCTGAAATCAGAAGGTTTTTTGACTATTATGTTAAACTATAGAGGAAAAATTAGAATTATAACACTTTTAAAACTTCATCTCTTGACCCTTGAATGGCATGGACTTGTTTTCCTCCTTGGTTTGAATATTCCTCTAAAAGTCTAAATCCATTTACTTGAAGTTAATTTTAATCTGAGTAAAATTGTTTATCTTTGCACATGAAAATTAGCGTTCTGTGAAATTTGGAAATAACAGATGTAGATTACAAAATCCTACATATGTGCTAACAAATTTAAAGAATAAGTCTTTCTGTTATCAATTAACATTAACTCTAGTCATTTTGATCTTTGTTTACTTTTACCTTTTTAGGTTGGTATTGAGTTGGTTTCAAGGGATTTTGATATGGATTCTTCAAGCCCATTCTGGAAAACAGATGTTGTCAGCCTGGTGCCTGTGCATAAGGTACCAACTGGTGATAGATGATAGAAGTAGTATACATGTTTCTGTTTCTTATAAAAATAGAAGAAAGAGATAGATGATATAGCATGGTCTTTTCTTTGTTACCTGTAAAATGGTAGAATTTCTGTATTTTTTTTGTTGTAAATTGCATTTCTAAGTTTTTGCAGCAAGCAGCCTGCTCATCTGCAGATGGAAGGCAACTTCTAGAATCATCAAAAACAGCTTTAGATAAGGGAAAGCTTGAAGATGCTGTCACATATGGTACAAAGGTATATGGTCTCCAATTATTATATTAATCTTTCTTTAGTGTGGGTCTGTAGTAACAGCTGTTTCTTCTACCTTTTTTGGGTCTTATTTCCAAGTTCTGTGGTATATGCAGGCTCTTGCAAAGCTGGTAGCAGTTTGTGGTCCCTACCACCGAATGACTGCAGGTGCTTACAGCCTCCTTGCTGTAGTCTTGTATCACACTGGAGACTTCAATCAGGTTTGTTGACTATCCAATTTTAGAATTGCTGGAGGACATCTATAACACTAATATTTTGGTCATCTTTCCATGCTCTCATTAACTATTATAGAACTGCACCTTATGGATTTCTGTGTAGACTTGACTGTATGAGAATCTCAAGAACATTTACTGTTTGCATTTATCTATATAAGGTTTTAAGATAATGTTCAATCGACAATCTATCAATTATACAGGCTACGATATATCAGCAGAAGGCCTTGGATATCAACGAGAGAGAACTAGGACTTGATCATCCAGATACTATGAAGAGTTACGGGGATCTAGCAGTGTTTTATTACAGACTTCAACACACAGAGCTGGCTCTCAAGTATGCTTTATTCTATTGTAATGTATATTAATATTTATATTTTTAAATTTTTTGGGTTGGTTTAAGTCCTTACCTCAAAGAACCAAACTGGGAAGTGCCATGTGTAATGTGCATTTTATGACGTAGTGCAAATTTATGAGAATGGATTTCACTTATAATTCATGGACGGTCATATTTTATCTTTTGATGGAGGGATTGTAGTAGTAAAGGACTGGAAGCTTTATCCATTTTTGAAACTACTATGTTTTATACTATATAGTTCAATGTGATAATTTTTTTTAGATGGTTTTTGATATTCTCTACCACTTAATCCAATTAGCAACTTAATTCCTTTTCTATATTTAAAATGTGTGCATTTGGCTATTAAAATTACTTAGTTGCTTGACTTGGGCTAATTTAAAAGATGTCTAGATTATCTAAAATACCTTGATAATTTTGTGACACTCAATCATATCTTTGCTACTGCATTTGCTGAAGATTGTTTTTGAGGAATGTCCTGACATGTGAAAGTAGTTATATGACGTATATCTATGTTGGCATTTATGAAGGTTGTGCATTTTATGATTGTGCTTATCAGGTATGTAAAGCGTGCCCTATATCTATTACATCTCACTTGTGGGCCGTCTCATCCAAACACTGCTGCAACATACATCAATGTGGCTATGATGGAAGAAGGACTTGGAAATGTGCATGTTGCCCTCAGATATCTCCACAAAGCTTTGAAGTGTAACCAAAGGTTACTTGGTCCAGATCATATTCAGGTATTTTTCGTTATTTTTCTTATCAAATTTTGCTGAAGTTTGTAGATGGTTACATTATCTATAATATAACTTCGTTGTTTGTAGTTGATGATAGACTGAAACTTTATGCATTCAACTATACTTGTCCCCCACATCTCTGATGAAAAAATATCACCTTTTTTTCCATGTTGCTTGAGAGTGGAATTATTTTGCTGCAAGAGACAGGCCTGTGGCTGACGCGGTTGGATGGGCTTGTTAATTACTGTAGATGACAGTTTGAAATGCAACATAAATTTGTACTTTTTTGCACATATTAAAATTAGCAGCTACACTCAATATCTTCTTTTGGCAAATAGAAAAGCTGTTGAGTCATTTCACTTGAATGTAATGTTTAATTTAACAAGACAAGAATAGATCATGCTTTGCACTTCGTGTTTGCTCATTACAATAAATTTGGAAAATTTTTTATGCATTTCAGATTTTTACTGAAATTTTATGTTCTTAGCTATGTATTTGTACTGGTATTAATATTCTGCAGACAGCAGCAAGTTACCATGCCATAGCAATTGCACTCTCCCTGATGGAGGCATACCCTTTGAGTGTTCAGCATGAACAAACAACTCTGCAAATTCTTCGAGCAAAGCTGGGTCCAGATGATCTACGTACGCAGGTATATCTTTTTAAGCCCAACAGTTGAAGGCATATAAGATTATGAATGGCGTGCAAAACTGAGTTCAAGTGATGACTCCAAAGTAAAAATTTTCTTAATATTTCTTGGTTGGTAGGTGTGGCAGGGCGGGTTGCTGTGTTCGTGATTTAATTTCAAACCTGTTTTCTACAATCTGTAATTCTCATCTTTGTGATGAAATGCTGCAGGATGCTGCTGCTTGGCTTGAGTACTTTGAGTCTAAGGCTTTTGAGCAGCAAGAAGCTGCACGAAATGGTACTAGGAAACCTGATGCATCCATCGCCAGCAAAGGCCATCTGAGGTAATATATGTTGTCCTTGGGGTGGATGATGCAACTGATTATTATATAATTGCTGGTGTTGAGGGTATGATCTGTATTTTTTCGTATCAGAACACCCGAAATTTCTTGTTGATAATCATTCCTTCTTGTCAAAACATGGCAGTGTGTCTGATTTACTTGACTACATTAATCCGAGTAATGATCCCAAGGGAAGGGATGTGTCCGCAATAAAGAGAAAGAGCTATATTACAAAGGTATGTTGGAGATTAAGTTATGGTTGGTTGATAAAATTTTAAGTTTTTAACTATGTAGTATGAAGCTAGAGTGAGGCTTTGAAGGGTAACGTAATGTTCTATAATGTGAGCTTGTAAGAACTAAGAAGCTTGTCTTGGGACAAAAATCTAAAAGGCCTTATCATGGGCCAGAAGTCTAAATTAGTCAGATCAGCTTGTGATGGAAACCTGCCTTCTATTCAAATAAATTAAGTGGCATCACATTCTTCCACAAGAGCACAATGTCCTCTTGGTTAGAGATGCTTTTAACCAATTTGTCAAATTTACATTAGAAGTACGAGACAAAAGATCTGAGGGGAGTTTAAACTTCCCTGAGAAATAGAAAGATCAAGCTGTAATTCGCTTCACAATGGAGGCAAAGACAGCCTGCAGAACCAGATGTAGCTAACCTCTCTTCTCTACATTTTGTAAAAGATGTCCAACAATTCGTAATCCCTTGGGTATTCAAATTTATATTATTCGGTATTGCACCTGATCCTACTAATTGACATTCTATACAGGTGAAGGGAAAATCTCACACAGATATCAGTTTGGCAAATTCTGATGAATCTACCAAAGGAATCCTGAAAGAGAGTTCAGATGAAGAGACACATATACCTGAACCAGGAGATGACACGGATGTTAATCAAGAGCCTGTTTCTGCGCCTATTCAGCGGCAGCAGCCTGCTGTGGAAGAGACTGCAGAAGACAAGCCAAATGTTGCCAAAGATATTCTAATTGAAACTCATGAAGCAGGAGATGATGGATGGCAACCAGTTCAAAGGCCAAGATCAGCTGGCTCATATGTGCGGAGACTAAAGCAGCGGCGAGCGACAATTGGCAAGGTTTATAATCATCAGAAAAGGAATATGGATACAGTTGGGGACTACGCTCCAGTCAAAAATACTCATCAAAACAGTAAGTATTACCTTTTAAAGAAACGCCCTATATCTCATGGAAGTTTTG
This sequence comes from Litchi chinensis, assembly GCA_019925255.1. Taxonomy (NCBI): domain Eukaryota; kingdom Viridiplantae; phylum Streptophyta; class Magnoliopsida; order Sapindales; family Sapindaceae; genus Litchi; species Litchi chinensis. The sequence continues at coordinate 14,075,560 of CM034463.1, read as the reverse complement.
CAGATCACCATGGTGTGAACTCCTCACAAGGTGCCAAATTTGGGCGGAGGATGGTCAAGGCTGTAACATACAGGGTCAAGTCTATGCCTTCTTCTGGAAAAACTGGTACGATGGAAACCTCCAAAATTGGTGGTGAGGTCTTAAGTTCTCCAACAGAATCTCGTCCCAGTTCTGCACCAAAAGATGTCAGTTCTATGAAAAACTCAATAATCAGTCTTGGAAAGTCTCCGTCTTACAAGGAAGTAGCGTTGGCCCCACCAGGCAGTATTGCAATGTTGCAGGTTAGGGTGCCCCGATGTGATAATCCAGATAACCAGGAAGTTAGAATTGAAAAACATGAAAATGAAACCAATGAAACAAATGACGATGTTAACACAAGTGAAACTGGAGTAAAAAATACTTTCGAAGAGCAGAGTTCTGTATTAAATTTGACAAATGATGTTGAAGAGGAAAGTGGAATTGTTGAGACAAAGGAAGAAACTCAGTTAAATGATGCAGTGAAAGACAACTCTTCTTTGATGGTGTCTGAGAGTGTGGAAGGACTCAAAACTGGTGCTACTGAGGCTCATGATGTGGTACAAGATAGCTCATTGATTGATGACGTGTCCAATTCACTTGATTCCCCCATCAGAGAATTTTATGAGGAGGAATCATCTAAAGAATTTGATGAGAAGGAATCATCTAGACATTTTGAATCCCCTGATAATTCTAACCCCACACTGCAAATGGTTGAGGATTTGAAGGACAAACCCTCGGTTCTATATCCAGGTGATAGTCAGGGACTACCCAATAGGAAGTTGTCTGCATCAGCTGCACCATTCAATCCATCACCAGCAATTGCACGTGCTTCACCACTTCCCTTAAGTATGACACTGCCTCCTGGTCCTGGTACTGTTCCAGCTGTTGCACCTTGGCCAGTAAACATGAGTCTTCACCCAGGGCCTGCTACTGTCTTACCCACAGTTAATCCAATGTGCTCATCTCCGCACCATCCATTCCCATCAACTCCTCCAACTCCCAACATGATGCAGCCATTGCCTTTTATGTACCCTCCTCCCCATACTCAACCCCCACCGGTACCAACCAGTAACTTTCCTGTAACTAGTAGTGCCTTTCATCACAATCATTTCCAATGGCAGTGCGGTGTAAACCCTAATGTACCAGAGTTTATTCCTGTAACATTTTGGTCTGGTTGTCATCCCATGGAGTTCTCTGTTCCAGCACCAGTTGTTGAGCCAATAGCTGATCCTATATTGGAGTCAAAGACGCAATCTGATGACTCTATGAGTCCAAGTTCAGAACCAATTCCGCCGGTGGATATTGATACTGTGGCAGAAGTTAAGAAAGAAGGAAACCCTCTAGATTCTAAATCAATGGTTAGTGCAAATGAAGTAGCTGGGGTTGCTTTAGAGAGTATAAAGGAAAATGGTGACCGAAATGTGCGTGGGATTGACAATTCTGGCAGTGGATCACATCAGTTAAATGGCCCGAATGGAAGTGCTGGAAGCAGTGTAGAAAGGAAAGTTGAAGGTGAGAAAACCTTCAGCATTTTAATAAGAGGGAGAAGAAACCGAAAGCAGACTTTGAGAATGCCAGTTAGTTTGCTCAGTCGACCATATGGTTCACAGTCCTTCAAAGTAATATATAACAGGCTTGTCAGAGGGAGTGAAGCTCCGAAGTCTACTAAATTTCCTTCATCTGGAGATTCTACAGCTAGTGCAATATAACATATATTTGGGAAAAAGAAATTTCAAGCATTTAGTCACAGCACTTTCTGGCTTCCGTTGGTCATGAATTGCCTTGCCTCGTCATTCTTATGATCATTGAAATGAATCCAGGTTAACTTCATTTCCTTTTCATAAGACAATGCAGATTACTTTATAACCAAAGCATATTTAAGTACACACATAGGAACATGCTTGTGTGCACACGCATACACATATTTCTCTTTTGTTAAAGTTCTTGATAAATATGTTGCCATTGCCTTCTGCACTTTTATCATTTTGAAGCATCTTTGAAGTTGCGATCTTCATGAGGAAACTATAGTTGTTGGAGCAGAAGTTTTAAGTACAGAATGGGTGAAAATGTTTGCAAGATTTGTTGTTAAAAGTTAAATACTAACATCCACAAACAATATTGCAGATACCCTTTTTGACAGTGAAGGTATGAACAATGGTGACCGGAGCAAAGGCTAAACTTTTTGAACCAGGTATAATCTTACTGTTACTACTGATTGTGTGCAAGCCTGATTTATGCATCATCACACTGATCACCATCTTTTGTTGGCTGTCTTCTCATGGATTTTCTCTCAGTTTATTAATATAGCAAATTTACTTAATCGAATAAATTTTCAATGAACTTTTTGGATCATTAGAAACATGCAGGCCACACTGTCATATGGATCTTTTCCTTCAGCTTTTTGTTGCTGATCAACGGTCTTTGTTGATTTGCAGGGTTACATGGGTTTGTTTTTTGCTTAATTTGGAGGTGTACGATACGAAGATTACTTATGATAGTTTCTAAATCTGTTTTAAGGTGGCAATTTTGGTGCATGATATTGTGTAGGAAATTTTGATATCTTCCACTACAACGTTTAAAAACAATTTCTTACCAATAGCAATGACTAGAGATATTAATTTGATTTAATTGTATACGACTGCCTATATTTTTAAATTAGGCAATAAGACATTGTTCAAGTTGACTTGTGTTTTCTCTTGCTTGTTCAAATTAACAATACCATCAAAACAAAAAAGCGCATGAGACATAGATTCTTCGAAGTTATTTTTTTAGTATCTTGTAGTATGGCAGTTACCAAGTAGAGATAGTTATATTCACACAAGATTTTGACAAGGTAAACCTCTTGGGTTAGAGATTGCAAGTTCAAGCCAGCTTACTTGCAGTTTGTTCAAGTCTTATATCGTTAGTTGAGTCCTCACTTCAATAGCATAAGCTTTTGAGTTTAGTGGCAATTAATTTGTTCTAAAAGTATTGGGTTCAAATTGTCCGCGTGCACCTCTTAAGCTTATGGATATAATGGTAACTGACATTGTCAACTTTGAGGGTTGTTTGAATCATTAGAAAACTAGAATCCATGGAACTTGTCCTGTGTCATATGGAACCAATTATTTTCATTTTGTTTTTGTTGGCTGATCAACGGTTTTGCCCAATTTGCAGCTTTAAATTGATTTGGTTTTTGCTTGATTTGCAGGTTATGATAGGAGGATTTTTTATCCTTAGATCTTCTTTAAGGTGACAATTTTGGTGCATGATATTGTCAGGACATAAGAATGTGACATCTTCCCTTATCTAATATACAACTGAACTCATCACATCTATTTTGATCCCTCATTTTCTGCTAAGTTCCATGACAGTGCTTGTTAAGTCATGTTAGAACAGAAACATTCTTCTATTTTAAATGATGGAATTTAAAACCTCTCCAACTCCGGCAAATTCATTATAGATCACGCCACTATGACAAAATTGACAACCTACATAAGTAGAATGTGGTAGATAGACATTATCTACAAACTGCCTGTTGTTACTGTATCCACAGACATGGCTTGGCATTTCAAATTGGGGTAAAATCAGTTACTGTTCATAATTTTCTTACGATTTCTACTAAATATAGGACCAGACAAGCTCACCAGACAAAATTGAATTTAACACACAACTGAGAAACAGAGACTTTTAGAAGAGCACCAGGACGCTGCTCATTGCATTGGATTCATTTGGAATGATGAAGGTGGATCAATCTTGTGTGAATTTTTCTTCCATGCCAAAACTTCTAAAATGATGACTGCTAGTAAAATTATGCCCAGAAGAAACCCATAGCCCACCTTCCAGTCGTTTCCCGCATACCCTATTTGCATCCCCAACACTATGTTCAAAGCTCCAAAGAAAAGTGCAAGCCTGCCAAACCAGTGATGGTACCAATTCCAGTATCTGCGAATCTTAGAATCATTTTTGGGTCGTAGAAAAAATGCCAGTATCTGAGACAGAAAATGAACGCCAGTTAAAATGTTCTACGTATTCAACGTTGATGTCGTAGAAATTTGCAAAAAAGCAGCTAGATAATATAAAAATAAATATTGCATGAAAGAATTGCTTGGTTGTGTCAGATATCTGAGGCAAACCTGAAGAATGCTAAGCACAAGAATGAAGATTCCGATGCCTCTATGTGCATCTATGTTGGAACTCCGGACATTCAATGTCTCGTAGAGTTGTATTCCAAGTAGCACTGTAGCAAGCCCGAAAATGAATCCCACAAGCTGAATAATTGCATGAAGATAATACCATAATGGATCTTTATGCTTCAAGTATCTTGGAATTATTGCTCCCACAGGAAGGATTAAACCCCATCCAAAGATACCCAGTATCCCATGATTCTTCTTCTGTCTAGAACTTACATATAAAACAGATGAAGAACCTGGAAAATGATGCAATATATGGCTTCAGTTTTCACACTACACGGTATTCAAATCAAATCAAACAAAAAGAAATGTCTGATATGAGAAACCTGAAGCAAAGAGATGAACAAACCTCCAGAGAAGTCAAAAACTAAGCTTCTTTTGTCATCATGATGTGTCAGGTGAAAGTGTTTCGGGGTTCTGGCTCCAAAAGCAAATATAACTGGTTGACGACGTAGATGAGTTTCAAACTTAAGTTGAAATGCCATGTAAATCATAGGTCCATGAAGAGCAACAAGGGGAGGAACTTTTGTTAGTGGCAATTCACCCTTCTCAGGTATGACTTGCGATCGACGCGTGCCCTGCAAGAAATATTGCTTGATTCTTGCATGACCCTTTTTGTTAAACCATCCCACCATTGCACTGGAACCAGCCATCATTCCATCTCTTGAAAATCCCATCCCCACCCATCCTGAAGTGTATATTGCTGATAATATGATGGTCATCACATGATCATCTCTTTGCAAATACTGCCACATAAACCATGATTCACAAAAGTCATCAAAAATCAGATGTTTACTGTGTATGTTTAGGTGTAATGATGAATTATTCACAGTAGATCATACTCACCCTCAAAATGAAAGTATTCCAAATAGGTTTGCAGACTATGCCAGATATGTTTCCATACGGTGGAGGAAGAAAAGTTCTTAAATCTGTATTACACAGCTCTAACATTTCACCACTGCTGTCAACGCCACTGCCACCAATATAACCATCAGCAGTGGTACTTGGAGGTAGTACACCTGAATTACCTTGTTTATTGATCCCCACAATAGCAGTTGCAGCATTTTCACCATCAGCCACTGCAAATGTCTTTGGTTCCAAGAATAGGCTCAGAAGATATAAACCAGCAAGAATCCGTGAAACCAGAACCTGGAATCTAAAATTTGCCATTGAAATCCAAGGCTTCAAAAATGTAGACATAAACCCACTTGAAGATAGGCCAAGTAAAGAAATTTTGAGAGTGAAGGCATTGAGGTGGTTAAGATGTTTCAATTTCTTTAAATTTAAGGTTCCATCATGGTAGATGGTCATGGTGGGGATGGAGGGTGGTTATCATTCCCGCCAAATCAATCTTGCCAAGTTACCTCCTGTTCCTTCTGATCTCTTTCCCCATCTACAGTTACTTTCTCAAATTTCAATCAAACTATCAAATATTTCAATTTTATCATAATTCAATAGTTGGAAATAATTGACATGTAATGTTGCCTTTGGCTAATATGAATATATGACTGTGATTGGTTGGGATTAATGTTACAAGTTAGAACTCTAAATTCACAGTTTTGAAGTTCTGAATATCAGCCTTAAAAAGTAAGCAAGCACCAACTCACAAGTCACGCCCTAAGATGTTGGAAAGAATCTTGAAATTTACTTCTGGTAACAAATTTAAACAGTCTCAATAAGCCGATAGGATGTGTTTCTTTGGAGGATCAGATCAGTGTCGGATCAATTATTTGACCAGTTTCAATTATAAATTGGTGTACCAAATGATTAGTAAAGATAATGATGAGATGTGAGTTCGACATAGACTTGTTTTGTATTTTAAGTTAACATAATAAAGCTCTGGCTTTGACAGCCCAACCACAGAAGAAGACCAACAAATATACAAGTAAATAAATCAGCTACCAAATCAAGGATTTACTTTATAATAACACTCTTTTTTTCCTGTTTCATTCAGTTCTTAAATCAAAAAGATGGCTGCAACTGAAATTCAACTACGATTATACATTTATATCACTCGCATACATAATATCTTTACAAATTTTTTTAGTAACATATAAGATAGAAGAAAGCAAAAATAAACCACACTACTCATTTTTTGTTATGGGCAAAACCACACTTACGAAACTTCTTTGTTTGTGGCCAACAAAACACATTTCACCTAGTTCCATAGCTAGCCTTGCTAAAACTCAGGTGAAATTTGGTGACAGAATTAGCATTTCATGGGGGCCAAGCAATGTAATGGGCTCAGCAGCAGCTAGTATTCATGAAGCTTTTCGTTTCCTTATCTGGCAGATCACACTTGCACTATTTATATGACACCATATGTAGTAGGGGTGATATATACTTATGTTACTAAAAGCAGAGTTGGTCATGTGAAAATATAGCCTTCTATGCTGGCAACGTATTATAAAATCAATATTGTCGCCTTACCAGCTAATAAAACAACCAGGGGTCCCTGATTTTAGAACCACTGCAGGTTCCATATGGGGTGAAGCTCTTGTCATAGTTCCAGTAGCCTATTTTGAACTTCCTTCCCTGATGTTTCACAATAATAACACTAGGAATAAAAAAAAAAAAAGAAAGAAAATTCGTCTCACTGGCCGCAATTTAGAAGGGCAATGTTCTCTCTTTGCAATGTGAGACCTCAACAGTTTTTTTAGGCAGCCTAAATATATGCTCCTCACCACTCTCTTCATCAACCTTAGAAATCCATCTGCTCTTGCCAGTTCTCATCATGGCATCATCATCAATGGCTTCTTTGAAGTGACTTCCTCCAATGTGATGCTCTCTCTTTCTACTAATTGTAGTAATCTCCATGCCTTTCCCTATAGGATGCTTCATAGACCTCACTTGAACGCGATCCTTCTTTCCCTTAACGTAACCTCCCAATCCTTTCTTTTCACACACCAAGTTGTTTGCCACCACAACTGAATTTTCATGATTAACATTTAGCACGTTGAGTAACCTCGTGTAGTCATCATTCTTGCAATCAATAACGGAGAAATCAATGTCCCTGTAATGCGATAGAAGCTCAGAGGGATCACCAGTTTTGAAGTCCACAATGTCTTTAAGACCACAACTTTTAATCACTCTTTTGGATTCAGCAAGTACAGGCTCAGGGAGGATACAAACGAACCTCCCTCCTGTATGTCGCGCAGCAGCCGCCAAGGCTAAAGTTGATGATGAGACATTAGAGGAGACCTCCACTATGAATTTTGCTCTCACGCCTGCTGCTAGAGCTGATATGAATTCATTGCTCCCAGGCTCTTGTGTCCACGAATCACCTTGCCACTTGCAATCACTAGTCTGCAATCAAAATGAAACCAAATTAATTAATTTAAGATATAAACAGCAAAGCTTAACCACCCACAAAGGCCATAGCTCAGTACTCATGATTTGTAACTAGCTAGTAATTTCAATGTCAGAGACAACGAAAATAATACAAATGCAAGCCAACTATTAGTAAAGATCAAACAAATTTGAATACAATTCTCATGCTAATGGTAAAAAGAAAGTACCAGTTTGAGAGTATCAAGATAGGCATTCGTAGCTGATGCTGCATTCCATTCCATCTTCAACATAGCTAAATGTTTCATAGTCTAAATTATAATGGAAAATTTGGTTTGTTTTATAGTTTCTAGATTTTTTTTTTGTTCCCTGTTCTTGTTCGTTCGTTTCTGGGTTTTGTTTGGGGGCAAAGAGGTTTTTTATGTCAATTGAAACAGTTATCTAAAAATATCCACGCGGTCGACAAAAATCCTTGGACACCCACTAAAATTGGTAAATCTGTTACTAACTCTCTAAACTGTACAAGCACGCGTAAAACACAAGCTACTGCTTTCAATGCTTTTCTATCTTCTTCTTACAGATATTTACCAAATTTCGGTAACCGATAAGTGAGCTATTGTTTAAACTGCAGTGACCTTTGTATCCTATAACATATATTTTGTTATTGGGTTTAAACTGTACAAGCACGCGTAAAATACAAGTTACTTGGCGACCTTCTACATAGGAATTGTTGGTCTGTCAATGGTCGTTTTGTTTAATTTGTGAACGTTCTTCCATAAACATGTCTGGTTAGTAGTCCATGTTAATTTGGGTATAGTTCTGGAATTTACTTATTTTTCTACTCAACCTCTGTGCCAACCCCTTTCGTCTCTACGTGGCATGCATTGGTTATTGCAAAAGAACGTTGCCTCAGATATACTAATATTAAGTTATTAACAATTACTCAAAACTTTTAGGCTCGAAATTACAAGATCACCACACACCTGTATGAACAATTCCTCTTTCAAACGTTTTGGTTTCATATACATATGATATACAATATCTAGCCCGTCTCTCTCTACTGGATCTGATCGTGTTTCAATGAGTCCACTCCATGCATTGATTTTAGTGATATTGATACTGGATATTTTTCAAACAAAGTAAATTTGCTCTGAAAATTATCTAGTAGCGACTAGATATAGTTCTAGGAACCTTTAGGGAAATATACAAACAAGTTCAGAAATTGATAACTTGATTGCTTTTCAAGTATGAGTTAGTTACAGAAAACATAAAAAGGTAAGAAATCATTACAGAGGTTAATTTCTTCTAAAATTGGGCTTGAAAATAATGGTGGGGAGTGGTTGGTTGCTTTTGAAATTAAGTTTGCAGAGTAGAGGTATGGCTTATGTAATTTGACGTTCGCTGAGTAGGGGTATGCGGATACTGCTACTGCATTAGAGACACGCCGTAACAATTCAATAGGCGCCATTGCAACCAGGCGTCTCCAGCTTATATAAAAACATAAATGATTATCAAAAAGGAAAGATGAATTGTTTTTTACTCCTGAGCTCATCTTCAAAGATGTTGCCAATACCTTATCACCTAACTCTAGCTTGTACCGACTGAAATCTTTCCAGTCGCATGACTCAGTGAGTTAAAAGATCCGGGTTCAGGTATATCAGATGATGTGTAGCGCGTTAACCCACTAAATATTGTCACATCGAGTGAGAGTTGACACTGAATATAATATAATCATTATATTCAAAGACCTTCAAGTAAACGGGGGTGTAGCTCATATGGTAGAGCGCTCGCTTCGCATGCGAGAGGCACGGGGTTCGATTCCCCGCACCTCCATTTTGTTTTGTTATTATTATTTTTGGAATTTGACATTTTGTTTTATTTTTTGTCAGCTCTTCCAATCTATATAATTTTTCTACCTTTGCTTCTCTCAGTGGACTATCATATAGGCAAGTTTGGCACGGATTTGTCTGCTCTTCCAATCTATACGATTTTTCTACCTTTCAAATAGGCAAGTTAGGCACCTCCGCACCAACAAAAGTTGAATAGAGGGGATGAAGAAACCGTAAAAATAAATGTGAAAGTATATAGTTTGTTATTATCGAACAGTCATAAAGAAACCGTAAAAATAAATGTGAAAATATATAGTTTGTTATTATCGAACAGTTATGATATGACGCTCTTATTTTTCTCATAAAATAAGTTTAAGATCCTTTTTTAAAAACTTATTAGATCAAATCTCTTATCCACAAATGTGAAGATATATCAAATTAAATTCGTAAAATAGAATTTTTTATAAAATTAATCCTGAAGACGTGTTATGAATTCAAGATGTAATTGTAATTTCAGTCGAATGACTTAGGAATTTATATATTCCTTGCCCTAGTGCCAAACAATACTCCAACGCAATATGACTTGTAGGAAAATTTTCCAGCAATTTTTTCTTTCCTTATTTAATAATGAAGTTAGTTTACTAGAATAATAATCATTAAATTCAAATGGACCATACAAAAAATATACTAGTATTCATGAATAAAAGAATCAAAAGCCATTATCTATGACCGAAAAAACCAATATCTAAAGAACCCAAAATAAAGATTTTGCCTCTACTTAGCCCAGGCAACCGCTTCAATCTCTGACTGGGCACTTCTGTACAACTCCAGTCTCTTTGCTAGGTTGGTTCGGCGTTGCATGATTGCTGGATCCTCATCCAACAATGCAGACAACCTTTTCGTCTGAAATATAGTAATGCATAAAATCATGCCCTTTTTTATTGGAAAGAAAAAATAATAAAAAATCTTACTTTGGAAGCAATATAAAAGATGGATTCCAGTTGTGTTTCACTTCAATACTCACCTCTTTTGCACCCAGCTCAGTGAAAAAGTGATCCAGTAAGCTCCGTTTGGCCTCTCGTACTTGACAGTAGACAACTGACTTTGGAATTGAATGTCTCAAGCTTGCACAAACCATGTTGACGTAGGATAGAACAGTGCTTCCTGTTTGTTTCCCAGGAAAAACAAAAGGAAATGAAACCTTAATCTGCAAGGCAAATTACAAAATGTGCAAGCAAACTATCGGTAATATAACAAATAACTACACTGACCAACCAATGGCTGATTTTGTTGGTTTATTGTAAACTAGTATCAGGTGTCTATTTAGCATGGTTTATTTTAAACTAGTATCAGGTGTCTATTTAGCAGGTGTTCTGGATACAAATCTCTCCACAAGTCTCATGTATAGGACAAACTCCTCAAGACTATGCAACCAGCACCAAGTTAGACCTCATTGGATTATCGTAAATCGGCACGATCTAGTGCCTTAAATTGTGAATCTATCCAAAATTTTCATGTATCAATCAGACTTCCCGTCATCACATAGGTGTTCCATTGCACTTACCAATTCGGCGGAGATATGAATCATTATATCTGTCAAAAAGTGAATGTGTTGGATTTCCACCCTTCTCAACATCTTGAGGAAGCTTACGAAAAAAGTCAACTGTCAGGTAACTACACTCCATGTCAACTAGCTGAAGAGTTGCTCTCTTACTTTCATCTCTCATCCTTTCCAGTGACTCAACAGCTGCATTCCCAACTTCCATTCTGAGACTAGGGTACTGCTTTAGTTCCTATATGCAATACAAAGAGCCATCCACTTAGATAATTATAAAATGATTAACAAATAAGTCACCTTTGATGAGCAATTCAATGTCTTTTTATAGAAAATAATTTTTTCAAGGAAATACAAAGCTATTCCTACAACTTTCCTTTACTTTCCTGTCATTTTATATTATGGATGTCTATGCAACATCCATTAGCTAACAGGTGAAGCTCGCAGGTGTAACAGATCATCACTGTATAGATGACAATAAAACAGCAAATATCCTCCATGTTTTTTAGTTTCTTTTTCCCTCTCAATAACATATCACGTATGTATTAGAATAAAATTCAGAAACAAAAAATGTAATGGACTAATAAAATTAGAATGGTCAGGGGCTTACCATAGTCTCACTGATGGACTTATGAACCATGTCCTTTAATATAGCATGGATCTGTAATCATGGCAAAAACAGGTATTAATAAAAAAAATGACTGATAATAAACAGCAGAAAAGACACAGAAGGTTGAAACAAAGTACTGCAAATGATGCACAAGAATCACAAATTATCCATACTTTTTCTGGAGAAAACATGTAAATATTTACAGTAAAATTGACAGGTTTTGTATAACATTTTCAAACTGCAGCTCCTCTACCTTTCCTAATTTATACTGTGAAAAGTTGATGGTGAAACTATTTGCAACCTTTTCCAAAACAATCAAAACCAAACTCAAAAGAAAAGTGCAGATTAAAGCAACAACAAAATGATTGCACAAAATTCACCTTTTCCAAAACAATCAAAGGCAAACTCAGAGGAAAAGTGCAGATTAAAGCAACAACAATATGATTGCATAATATTTTGTGGGCGGACACAACAAGCACAAGCCTGGCATTCAAGTTTCCAAGGATAAAAGGATTAACTTTAGAAGCAAGCATTGGGAATGGCTCAGCCACATAATTATTCATATACAGTCCAGTTCCTTTTAATTTGATTAAATATGAGATAAATCAAAGAATAAGACTTGATCTGGCATGAAATGTCAACAAGAAAGGCTGTTGTTGTAGACATGAGTGCATACTGCATCAACAGCTGCCTCAGCAGGACCTCTGATAGTTACTAGACAGGATTCAATGAGACGTCGATATCCTTGTTCAGGAGCTATTAGATGTGGCTGGTATCCATCAGCTTCAGTAATAAGCTTTCTTACATTATCCATAGAAAGATGTTTGTCAAATTGCAGCCTCTTCAAACCAGCAGGCAGTTGGGTGTCAAACACACCATATACTTTATCACCACCAGCACGTCTGCAGACATTGATTATCATCAAACCTAAGGTCAAATTACAACACCATATACTGCAGTTAATTTGTAAAAACGGCCTTGGATACATACATGCCATCAAGATGCTCTTTAAATGTTTGATCGAAAGCACGGCAAATTTCCATTATCATGTATAACTTCCCCTGCATTTGATAATTCGCTTTGCAAACATCATGCAAATATCAACAGAAAAAAATGCATTTGGATAACTTAAAAATGGAAAGTAACACATAAAACAAATGCTTACTCCAGCATCAGTAGCAACAGGCTTCCCAAGACGGCTCAGTTCTGCCTCTAGGTCTAAAATAGTTTTGTTAATAAGAGACTGAAGACCAGGGATTCGAGACTTGATGACAGTTTCCAAATGCTGAAAATTATGGATAAAGAAAGAGCTATAACTGATTGCCAAAATATTAATCTCAAGTTTCTCAAAAACCATAACCAACAGGTGATGAAGCCAAGGGTAAAAAGCAAATTCTGTCTTTTCTTATTTTTCTAGTACAGAAAGAAAATGCCCTGTTTGTCCAGTTTCCAGTTCAACACTTCAATCTTAAGCATCTTCATCGATATTACCAAGCCTTAAAGAGCACAGTGTAAGAAACTTAACATAATAATTGTCATATAAACTGCATTGCAAGAATCCTTCATACCTTAGAAAGCACCTTTCCTAAATACTCAGAACCCATCCTGCTAGCAAGATGACTGTACTCTGGGGTGCTTTGGAAGTACTCACGCTCTCTACGCCGAGCAGCAATCATGTCAACACTTTTGTTAATGTCAGCTTGTGAGCGATTAACAACACCAATCCAAGGATACTGTAGCTTATATGATCTTCCTTCAAGGATCTACAAGACCACCATATCAGGAGGGGGTGACAGTAATAAATGGAATATTATATAGTGGAAGACCATAGAAAATAATAATGATAATAATTATTATTATATAAAAGCTTCATATACAACAGATTCTTTGACTGCGCTTCAAACATTTTGTCTATTTTATTAGATCAATTCACAACCCGTAACAGTTAACAAAAAATAAAACAAAACTAACATATCCATCCTCCCCTACTTTGTGAGTAATGATTCTATTACTATATAGCACCTATATAGTTGCTATAATGAGCCAAACAAATTTACTAAGAACATAAATATGTTTTAAATTTTTATAATTTCTAAACCATTTAGTTTCAATATAAATACATAATGGATATTAATAATCTAATAATGTCATTAAATCTATATGATAGCATATATCATGGCAGTCCATCCAAAAGTACATGCCTGCTTATTGGAAAACCTTTATAATAATGTTATGTTCTTTAAAATTCTAATAGAAATTTCACCACTACCGAAGTCCAACAAAGGAACAAAAACTATATGACAGCAGACAGCATACACCATCAAATGTAGCACTAGCTGCTAACTAATGCTAAACTAACTTTTAAAAGAAATGAAATTGATAGGATCTTCGCAATAACAAGCAAATCTTACAAAATAGGTAATTGACCAAATCCTGCAAGATATATATCAATAAACTGGAACCACTTATTATCATAATACCACATGTCGCATATAATTCTTTCTACTGAAAAGAGCAAGCAAGCTTCAAAAACCTGATATGGAAGAACAGAGTTACCGACTTTACAGTGAATTTACATTGTTATTAGACTAGTTGATCTTTGTCAGTATGATACAAACTTACATCAACTGCATCAGTACCCTTGTCCATAAGATCAATCTTTGTCAAAACTCCAAATGTCCTGTCCCCTACAATTTGATAAGCCAGGAAACTGAAAATAATTAAGAGACTGAACTGGTTAAAATACAAATGTGACATACAATTTTTCTTTTGGGAAGTGTCGGTAAACCATAGAGCCTATAACAACACACACGCCATGTACACACAAGCACAGTCAGCAATAAGAATGAAAGTCAAATCACAATCAGTCAAATTTAACAAATGTAATAGCAAATAAAATGTGAGGCCAAGTTCAATGCAAAAATTCAACAGCACACATGTTTCCAGTGCCAACTAAACCCATAAAAAAAAACACCTTGCCATTGAAATTGAATATTCTTTATTTTTCTCCTTTCTTCCCACAGCCCCATTCAAGTTTGCATTGATATATCAGATTATTTAGTCTCTCTCTCTCTCTCTCTCTCTCTCTCTCTCTCTTTTTTTTTTTTCCCCTTCTTTTGTAATCTTTTAGAAGCTATCACTGCTCATAATCACCCATCACATATTTGAGTTACAGAAAGTTGTTAAGAATCCAATACCTTTAGGATCAACTTCACGCGAGATTTTAATTGCATCTGATGTAGCCAGATCTTGGTTGGCAGGAGAAATTGCCAGGATAATACAATTGGGCTGCATTACAGGACAGGAAAAAAGATGTTAATGAATCTCACCCAAAAACATATCCTTCGATGCAAGGAAACCAATAAAAAAACAAGTTCACAGTTTTTATGAGTATATCTACATGTCATAATGCTTTTGAAGTGTCATTCTCCGAAACTTGTTAAACTTATTCATTTGACTAAAATTCACATACGAAATACAAACTTGGTCCAAAAGCTCAAAAAAATGCCAACCAACAGCATTTTTTATAGTTAGATAACAACCAGGAAGTTTCAGATTAACTAATAATGATTACCTTCTCAATATAAGACCTAACCATATTCTCAATGTCTACCACAATGCTTTCAGGTTGACCATCTGCAAGACACAATCAGCGTCATGTCCATGAATTAGTCGCCTACTATTATAGATGCAGGACTAGTAAATATGTATTAATCAAAATGAACATACTATAATTGAGGGACATATAACCCACCAACAGCTACTTTTGTAAGTCCAGGAAGATCTACCAGCGTCAAGTTCACAACTGCAAAGTCAAACAATCGTAATTTGTATATCAAACAGCTTGAACAAAGGAAAAATAAAAATGATATAACAAAATTGTGCATTTACTGAAAGTGAAATGCTTAACAAGAAAAAAAATAAGAAAAGAATTAGAAGTTGAAGATAAGGATGCAAGATCTTGGAGAGAACAAAAAGTAACAAAAGCTACTAGAATGATGATAAAACTAACTGCACCTTGTTTCCTCTATAGCATAAAACTGATTTACAATATGTTAATACATCATTTGCAATGTAGAATTTAAGATATTAATGCTGGAACAAATTTGGTGACGAGATTATAGAAATTAAAATAGCAACTTCCACAAATTACTTGGTTAAAAATCATCCATTTAAACTGACATCCTAGCTGTTAAAAACCATCCATCCACACTGCTTCCCAGCTTACAATGCTTCTAATAAGGAACTTTCTTGCCTTACCATTAGGGGAATAGATACTTAAATGAATTGGAACAGTAGAGATCGCTTTTGAGCGTCCGGTTTCTCGATCAGTCTCATCAGAAATCTCCTGCCTCACAGCAGCTGCATCATGCATAATACAAGTTAAATTATCATGTAAGAGGGAATAAGAAAAATATAGACAGATTAAATAAAGAAAACTCAAAAATAAACTTCATCAAAATGTAGCATCACAACCAACCAAAACAAAATAAAGGAGCTCACGAGAAGACCACAGATTATCATTAACTCATAATTAAAATAATAATAATAATAATAATAATCAATCAATAAATAAATGATCATCAAATATAACTACTGAGTCAAAGTCCTCTGTTCCAACCAAGAAATAAAACAAACCAAAATCAGTGAATTTCTTTCTTGGAAGGTGCATAAACTCTGCATATTCTTTTCCCTCATCAATCTTGTGAAGCTGCAAGACAAGAGGTCTCCTAGTAACAATGCCTGCATGCAACAGGCACAATTTATTTGGATCTCAAAGGAAATGAATGTTTGTACGCAAATTATGGATTTCATCTCCCTCTCTGATGCACAGTGGAAAAATCTAGCAGCATAAATTACCTGACCCACGAGGCAAAAAGTCTTTTCCAACAACGCTTTCCAACACCGAAGACTTCCCAGAGCTCTATAAATCATTAAAGAACTGTGAAAATTCAATCAAACCCATCTTCGTAACAGATGAGTTATTAATGGTTGTCAACAAAAACAAATGAGTCAATGCTATACATATAATTTGTATCACTAGTGCCATTCATCCAACCATATATATGTCTCCAGAAAATCCTTTTTCTCCCTCAAACCAGCTAAAAATGGGCTATTAACATATAGGTAGATTATACTAGACCACATGCACTTCCAATAAATGTGTAGACTTCCACACGCTTGCCAAAGTGAAGTAAGAATCCATCACAAATCCATCCCCTTTATAGTCCTATCAAGTAATATTATAAAAACCAGCAAACACATAAATACTTTAAAGTTAAAACATATAATTTATATGTCATGAAATATCCAGCTTTCCAACAAAAAGAGGAAGTGATAGAAATTGATACAGATAAAGAGTGCGGTATTCCAAATGATATTTTTTTAAATGATATTCTAATTAAACCAATTTTTGATTCCATAAACTCAAAGATCAGAGTAAAAACTTTAATTTCAAAATTTCTTATTTGACTACGTACACTCTCAAAACCAGTGTTATTAAATGAACTAATTAAGCAATTATTTTTACATATGTAGTCCAACTATCATAGTTGTTATATAAATAATCAGCTCATTTACAAACAAGACGATAATCAAATCAATATTGCAAAAAATAAAACAAAAAATGTTTTTAATCGAAGTGCATGAGATAAAATCATCGTAGACAATGCAAAACTCGTGCAAAATACAACCCAGAGACAAATTAAGAGACAGTTTCGGCTCCGATTCTATATATTGAAAAAAGAAAAAGAAGATTAAAACTTTATCGAAATACAGACACGACATTTTCAAGATCAAACAACAATCCTTTACTATTGTTTGAAAACATATAAATCAAAGCTGCAATGTGATATTTTCTAAACCGATAGATGATCAATAAAACGAGTCGCAGGTAATGAGATAATAAGAAGAAATGGAGATCTGACCTGGCCACCAACGACGGCGATGGCAGGTAAGGAGTCCCATAGAGTCGGCAACGCACTCTCTTCACCGTGATCGCCGAGTGCCGTACACGCTCTCTGAATTTTGTTCACCAATGATATCAGATTCTCCATTTCTGTTGGACCGAGTTTGATCGCTGAGTTGGCGATGGCGTTATGTTCTGACTCGGATGGTGAATCAACTCGTGTGGTTTACAAATCGACGGTGATCGCTTTGAAATTTTTTGGTTTTGAAAAGAGAGGGAGAGCTTTTTCAAAGTGTTAAAATACGAGGGGCCGAATGAACCGGGAAAACAGAGTGGTTCGGTACATGAGACATCAACCTTTTGGAGAATTTCTAACGTTACTCTTGCTTGTTTGTTTCTGTGTCGCCTAATTGACCAAATTATCCCTGTTATTTGGAGTATGGCCGGGATGTGAAAGGTAATTTCACTCCACAACTGTAAATGCGCATTTGATGAGGTTGTTATTGATTTAATTTTGCTTTTCACACTTTCCAATTCAGATGTTAAACAACAAATTTTATCTTATATGTAAATGATAGGTGTTTCTAATTTTGAAATATAAATAATGTATTTTATTTATGATGTAAAACACAAGTAATGGAGGAAAATAGTTGAGTCTAATAGTAAGATTAAGTCCATCTATCGTTTAAATTATTAAGTCCTTTCAATGTGTGAAAAATTTTCTTATCTTTATGTGAGTAATTTTTTTTTATCTTCTGAAAATAGAGATCTAAATGATACTTTAAAATTCTATTTCAGCTAATCTACGCAGGCCATCTCTCACCTTTAGGGAGCAAATTATTTACAGATATAGAGAAGTTTCAAGCTTCAACAATGGTGGATAATAATGGATTGGTAGTTGTAGAGAAAATAGATAAACAATGGAAACAATTCTTGATTCTAGCCCAACTCTTCGATCATAGGTTTTGGAGGTGTGTAAGATCTTGAGATGAGTTCCTCAAGGTCTAAAGCTCTTATAATTAAGCTTGTCAAGCATAACTGGCAGGTTGAAATTTACTATTTTGGCAGGCACTTGAAAATCCATCGTCAATTTAAGAGAAGTTTCTAAACTAGTAGAATGAGTTGATCCCAATAGTGATTTGACCTAGTATCATAAAACCAATTTTTTTTTTTTTTTTTTAAAAAAGCACAGTAAAGTAATGGATCATTGTTGAACAATGAGATAGGAAAAAAATCATTTTAGTCCTTAACTTTTAAGAAATGGTCAAATTTTTAATTATGTTTCAGAAAAGAATAAAATGGACCCTAATGTTTCGAAAAAGTGTTAAATTAGTCATTCTCGTTAATCAACTAAATGTTAAACTTAACGGATGACATAATATACAAGGATAATTTTATCATTTTAGTGATTAAAATTATCTAAACCCTTAAACTTTTTTCTTAATTTTTTTTCAGATCATTTTAATCCCTAAAATGATAAAATTACCTTTGTACATCATGTCATCCGTTAAGTTTGACCGTTAATTGACTAACGAGAATGACTAATTTGACACATTTTTAAAACGTTAGGGTCAATTTTGTCCTTTTCTGAAACATAGTTAAAAATTTGATCTTTTCTCAAAATTTAGGGATTACAATAATTTTTCTCCCAATGAGATATTCAAAACTTGAGGGATGATAGCCACACCTCTCAACCAAGTTAGGTTTTAAGCTCAAATCTTTCTCTCCTCAAATGAAAAAAAAAAAAACAACAAAATATTGATAATACATCATTTATATTTATGAAATTATAAATAATACACCAATTAAGTTGGAAACTTATAATCAAAGTATGACTATGACAAAAAATTTTAAGAAGTCTATTGATTACAAAGAGACTTCCTAACAACATCTATTACGACAAAAAATGATCAGAAGGTCAGTTGAATTTTCATCGAATATCTGCTTTGTATGTATGATAACCAAACTTAGTTGAATTTTGTAATATGATCTGCAAAACACAAAACCTTCGTTAGGGTGACCCAGGGTTTTGCCCCCGGAGTACCCTCTAATGCTTATGTCAGTCCATAATTCTTAATTATCTATAATATAAATAACAATAAATCAAATAGATTACCTTGACTAGGAAGCAAGGTTTACTTTATAAGCATCCTAACATAACAAGATCACTTAAATATCTATAATTATTCCAATAGGATAATGCATCCAAAGGTTATTAAACCTACCGCAGGCTTAACACCTCGCCTTCGCTAATAATTTATTGAAGGCTTAGCACCTCGCCTTTGTTAATAATTTATTAATTTGATAACATTTATGATTATCTTTATTCAAATAGAGTTTTTATAATTCCCGATGAGACATTATTAGAAAATACAGACTAATAGAACCCTATTTGGTGGTATATGCATATTAACTATCATGAGTCCGGGGTTGTCTATAACAATTATTATTAATCAAAGGCTAAAGTACCTTTTCCCTATCTACTTAGACATACAAGGGGTAAGACACAAATTATTCATAAGATTTTGCATTTTCTATAAATATGAAGAATAAAGGTATACGTGCGTAATTTAATGAGAGCGTACCAGGTTTGGCAGTCACCTTCAACTTTACCGAGTTGCAGTCCCCCAACTCGGCATGCAAGGCCGCCGGTGTTGCCCAGGTCCTGCGGGGGTCATTCTCTTTCTCCTCTTCTTCCGCCACCGTAAAGTACGCCCGACTCTCCGTTCCGGTTTTGGTCGTGTCTCTTGGTGGCTCGGGCCGCCGACGTTGATGCGGAAGGCGATCTACAGCCCTGCGTGGTGGTCGTTGGGGCTGGTGAAGCTACTGGCCCGCTGCCCAGGTTATACCTCTCGAAGACACAAGAGAGGGCAGCTTGCAGGAGGTGGTGTTGCCGCTGTCGGCGGCGATGGGTGTCGACGGCCTGCTGTTAGTCTGCTAATGGTGACGACGACAGTCAGTGCTAGTTCTCCTCACCTCCATTGTCATTCAAGTGAGAGTGAGATGGAGGAGGTGAAGACGGTAGAGAGAGAGACTGTGTTCCATTGATGGAGTTGTTAGAGGGAGAAGTTGACTGTGTGTGCAGCCGAGAGAGAGTGAGGTGGAGAGCTAGAGGGAGATAGATAAAACTGAGAATGGGCTGACATGTGGTGAGTTTTGGGTCAATCCACTTGGCTTCCATGCACTGGGTCATTTCACTCCCCCAACATCTTAATTTATTTTTATTTTACAACAACATCTTAATATTTATATATATTTAAATTGTACTCATTGAATCTTACTCTAATACTAGATACATATTGAATTGTTATATAAACGTGATCGTTTAAACTGACAAATCTTCATGGTGATTGCATCAATTACATGCGTGTGCTTGAACTGATTCCATATCATGTCTACCAAATGCCAAGACCGAGACATCCTCAATAATTAGTGAACTAAAATTTTCAAAAGAAAAAAGAGTGTCGAAGGTCATATTGACGGGAAGCTTAGAATATAGGCCCATTACAGCCCATACTAATCATAATACATTCCAAGTGCAATCCATAAAGAGAAAGTCTGTATCCATAAGATGGTGTGGCAGTGTCTATAATTATTTAAGAAGACAGATGACATGGGTGTACATATTTTGCTCGTTAAATTACATATTACATTCATCATGCCTTTTTCTTATAGAAATAGAAGTCTAATCAAACCTGTCGCAATCAAACATTACGTATACCATTCAGATATCTATTTATATAATAAGGAAATAACTAACTTTGTGGTAAAAAGAAAAACCTACACTCAGAACACTTGTAAAATATATTTTGTAGAAATTGAACCCCATGTAAGGTGAACCGGGATGTGCACACGTTACGTTTATCTGGGTGGGCACATAAAAATGATGCAGTGTTCCGTTGGAAACCTGATACATACAGCATGCGCTTCTGAAGATGCCAAATAATGTAGGCAGCATTTTCCAGATTTAGAAATTTATAAGTCTCCAGTGGATATGGGCTCCTAGAGTCCTGGTCTCGGTCTAGGACCTGGCGGTCCACATTTGGGTACAACACTCGGCATATTCTTTGCCAAATGAGCGCTCGAATGGCATCTTCGGTATAATGAGTATAAACCAAGGGCTCTTCTTCCACCACACGATGTCATCCGCCGATTGAGCTATCTCCAATAGCGCGTATAAAAATAAAGTCACTCACAAGTTCCTCTTCTCAAACTCTCTACACATACAGAGTCTCTTCTTCTTCTTCTTCTTCTCTCTGTTAAAATGCTGACAAAACTCACACAGCACCACAAAAAACCTGTGTCATGACTTATGGCCTCTTTCACGATAAACCCCACGTTGAGCTCTCTCTCTCTCACCTCCATAAACACCAAAACCAAGCCTCCTCTCTCCCAACCACCTCGCTTCTCGTTCTTCAACTTCACTCATTTTAACAACTTCAAACCATCTTCTGTCATCACTTTCTGCTACAGAAACCCGTCCAATCCCAGAAGCCCCAGACCAAACCACAATAACCAGAACCTCCGTCCAAACCCTTTACTTGTTTTGGTTCCAATCTTGCAGTCTATAAGAGGCTTCGCTTCCTCGCAGACCCAGAAATGGGTTTCACGTTTTCAAGCCTACAACACCGATTTAGAGAGCGTGGTGGATTTACGGAGCAATAGTTACTTGCAAACCGGGGCGTTCGGGGTGGCTTTGTTGAGCGTGACGTCGACTGCGAAGGTGAAAATCAGTCCTTTTGTGGCAACATTGTCGGCGAATCCGACGTTCGTGTCAGGGTTGTTTGCGTGGCTGGCGGCGCAATCAATAAAGGTGTTTTTGAATTTCTTCGTGGAGAGAAAATGGGATTTTAGAATAATGTGTGCGTCTGGAGGGATGCCTTCTTCGCACTCAGCTCTCTGTACAGCTTTGACGACGTCAGTGGCGTTTTGTCATGGAGTGGCAGATTCGTTATTTCCGGTTTGTTTGGGGTTTAGTTTGATTGTCATGTATGATGCAATTGGTGTTAGGCGCCACGCTGGTATGCAAGCTGAGGTAACAAATGCTTCTTCTTTTATTTTATTTTTCTTAATTTTTTGAAAATTTTATGGCTTTTTGCTGCATATGTGAGATATTAGGTGGTTGGGTAAGTTATTTTACTGTTGTATTGTTTTGATTGTTTTTGTGGTTTTTGTTGCTAGAACTAGGATATAGGTTACTTATTGGTGTTGAAAATTGAATAGGAAAAAGAAAAGCGTTGGATACATGGATAGGAGTTGGGCCGGTGACTTTCTTTATGCCTAGTTGCCTGCCTTGATGTTTTTGACAAGGGACTGTATTTGTTATTTGTTAAGAACTTGTCTCTGCTTTGTCTGTAAGGCATTGCCACTTATTACAAGACTGATACCAAGAATGCGATGCAAAGTGTTTTCCTTGAGTGGTGGCAATGGAATTGAGATGATTAAGTTATGGGGAAAAAATTAGCACTAGCTCAGCAGAGCTATGGTATATATGATGCAAAAGTGTCACGTGATATAAAAGTTTGAAGTGTTACGTAGCCCAAATGGTGTTAAAGATCAAGCCATTTATTGTGGACAAATACAGAAATGGAACTGACATTAACCATTGAATCAAACAGATGTAACAAATTTATTACACTAAATAAGTGAGCATGCTTTAGTAAGTCTGTTAGAGATCATCTTATCAGATGCTCTTGGTCTTGTCTTTTGAATTTTTATGTCGAGTATGTACTATGTAGTTCTTGATGATTTGCCTGCTATGACCTACACTGAAAGTTATTTGGGGGTAGACTTTTGCTTACTTTCCAAAGCTAAAGGTAATTATGTCCATACAGTGTAAGAACCTATAGAACAATGGGTAGTATATGTAAAATTGTTGGTTCTTTAAAGCCCTCCAGAGAGTCAGAAGCTTTTCCAGTGTAATTGACTTGGCTTGATAGTGGATGAGTTTTTAACTATAAAGATCTGTATTTTGCTTTTGGTTATATTTAATCGGTTTTGATTCTTCTGATTTAGTGCTTGCTTGAGGGAACGCAGAGAACAAGTGAGAATGTCAAGTTGCAACAGATTAGCTGGGCTTGTTTGTTTTCTTTTGTTCCTTCACTCGTTTTATCTCTGCTTGTTGTTGCGTTTGAAATCTGAACAAGCCCAGGATTTGGTATTTTCTGTTAATAGATTTCAAAATTTTAAATTGTTATAGACTTGTCAAATGGCCAGTATGAATTGGTTGTTTAAGTAATTGATGGACTAGGTATTGTAGAATTTGTGTGAATTAACAAAGTATTGGCTACTTCCAGTCTCAGACACTTAATATATTAATTAATATATTTAAATACAGAAAATTCTGTGCTTCACATATTATGAAGCTAATTGCTGGAAGGGATATGTAACTAGTGTCCAAAATGTATATACCTTTCATTCATCAATGCATTGTAGGAGAATGCTTGATTGGAATATGGGTGTGTGGCTCACCTCTTAACTACCTGATCCCCATTGGTGTCCAAAACTCACATTTACAGCATGACTTATTATTTTTGTAATTTGATTTATAGTATTATCAAGGACAGAAACATAAGTCATAGTTTATCATATATGAATCTTGCAATGTTGAAAAAAAATAAGTACCCTGCAACCGATTCTGGATTTTTAGAGTTTTTGGAGACCCTGTTTCTATGTCAAAGCATGAAACTTGTATTTGCAAGTCTTCTGATGCTAGCTGCTCATGGATTCTTGATCAAAGAAGTAAATTAGTTGCACTTTTGCTCTCTCAATTCTCTATCATGAAATCCTCCCTCCTTCAAATTCTAATGACAACTGGTTAGTTACTTGAATTGATTTCACACGTGTGTTCTCATTTGTATATGATCTAGGTACATTTTCTTTTGTTTGGTTTCAGAGAACTGTGAGCTGTAGTTATTAGTTTACCTACAAGAGATATCTCTTCTACATATTTGTTTACCTTACAAATTCATCTTATCTTTTTTTTTTTTTCACTTGACATAGGTTCTTAACATGATCATTGCGGACTTGTTTAAAGGTCACCCCATCAGCCAAAGAAAGCTCAAGGAACTTCTTGGCCACACTCCATCACAGGTCTTTGCTGGAGCCGTGCTTGGTATGTTGGTCGCATGTATTTGTTGTCAAAGTTGCTTAGTTGCAACCTGAAACTTGCTTAGGCAGGAATTTTTGGTCGATTTTTTTGTGGCATGGTTATTCAAATGTTTAAATTAGCCATGGCTTTTGTATGGCCTCTTCATACTGTACTTGTCTTCAATGACTAGAAATCAATGGAATGTAAAACACGTAACACAAATCAACACAAATCTTTTGTTTCCCGATCCAAGAGTACAACAAAATGCTATTGAGGAGCTTTCCAGTCATCATTTGATTTAAAATGCCGACCAAACTTCATATAAATTCATGCAAGTGACCAACGTGCTCAACCAGATCCTCTTGCCTGTGCAAGTGAATTTTGATAGTTAAAATGTGGAACTTTGGCATACCGTTTCTGTTAAAAACGTCTGGCTGCAGAGGTGAAAATTCATTTTTAAATTTCTTTCTTTTCTTGGTTTATATGACAACTCAATCGAAGCGTAGATTAGCTACGTCGTGCATGTAATGAATTATTAAAGAACTAAGTATCCCCTGGAACAGGAAAGCTAGAAACTTTTAAATACCATCAAATTCTGCTCAGTGATTACATTGTTCAGCTAAACCACATCAACTCGCATATACATTAAATAAGTAACAACAATGGGTACTATCAAACCGTTATTAACTAACGCAAAAATATATAATAGCCATTTAGAATCCAGAGGTCACAAGTACCATGATGAGTTAACCTTCTGCACGGTGGCACTGGCCATAATGTGCTCCAACATTTTGGACCGCTCGGTTCTTAAATGCAAGTCATGACCAGAAGTACCGCAGGATGGATAGGTTGTTTTGACCACTTGACCAGGTGAACAAAGCTAGGTCCGGCCACAACCCTTTCATGGAGCAAAAGAAAGGCTACTATAACGGTCAGTAAAAGTACTAATTCTTCCCATTGTTAAACATGTACATTTTGCCACTCCCAGATGCTTGCATTCGCAACCAACAGCTTGCTAAGTGAATAGAAGATGTCAGGCGGGCACCCTGTTTTTACTCTCTGCCTGCTGATAAAATGTTCCAGCTGCATTTGTGAGACCACAAGGAACGAGTGAAACTCCGTCATCAAAGGCCTTAATGGTTGTCTTCTTGAATGATTAATTGTTATCCACTTCCAGGGTTTCACCTGTCGTTAAAGAGGCAAGCCTGAGTCACCATAATTTCCTGCTAGGTCTTTTCAGCATCCTCTTCGCCCTTTTCCTGGGAAGGGAACAGCCAAGAGATACAAAGGTTGTTTAGTTCGCACTGCAGAACCACTATTCTCATAATACATTCACACCATTCCCATCTAATACAACCATATTCTGTTGCTGACAATTGTGATTAGGCCAAATTGGAGAAATTACCTCTTAGTGGGTTTGCCGCCATCACTACCACCCAGTACACCCTTCATCACAGAACTTATATCCACAGAACGCTCCTTCATTATCATATCATGATACATCTTACTTCCAATCTCAGTGATTTGTTCTTCCACCTCTTCTAGTGTTTGGTCCACATTGAGCTGTAGTTCTCCTTGCCTGATTACAGTAACATTGAATCCATTTGCTTTGGCTTCTCGATGAGCATCCTAGTAAAGATCGGTGATAGTTAAAGAAAAGATAAGTAATTATATGTAGAAAAGAAAATATGTACTTGATAAAGGTGTAGCAAAGACTAAGCTGTTTCAGCAATGTGAATGAATTGTCAAGCAAATCATAAAAAGTCTAAATAGCATAAGGTCTTAATTGAAAGCATTACTGAATATTCATGCCTAGTTGAAGAGAATTTAGAAGCCCAACATCAGGTTCGCCTCACCCTCTTGGGACAAATTTTCAATCTAACAAGTCATAGTAGAAGAGAGATATATTCTTTTGGCCTGACAGAAGGGGCAACACAATGATAATACTCAAGAAAATAACAAAACATGTGCGAATTATTGACCCTGTCAATTTGGTACTAAAAAAAACACCTCAGTACATTTACTCAAAAAGTGGGTTAAACCCTTGATAAAACAAATGGGGCATGTAAGCAGGCTCACCTTTCCTAGTCCTTTAGTGGAACTTCCTTTGTTTACTTAATAAACAACCAAAGTAGATTAAATTATATAATGTTAGAAAACAGTCGTTACCTTAGGAGGCCTTGGAACAACAAATGCATGGCCGTTTCCAAGCATATTCAAATGAGCCTGAATGATGTAACAAAGATTTTTGCAGTCACTAGCATCCTCAAATGCAATCACGTGACATGGTTTTGGTTCCAGTTCAAGATCTGCAGCCATCTCCAATGAATAGAATCCGATTCTTTGTTCACTTTCTTCAATTGTGTATAATTCGATGCACTGGAACATAAGCAAGAGATAAGCAAATGGTTCAGTAATTTGTGTTTTTCAGTGTAGTTAGACCAAAATTACATTCGTGGACAAGTGTGGCACATTTCCTAGAGACCACGCAGCACATGGAAAGACTTTAAAAAAAATTTAACTAGTAAACATGTTTGACCATGGAATATTAATTAATTTATATATATAACCATGAATCATGATGTTAAGTTTGTTAATACCGCTTTAAAATTTATCATGTAAAAATATGTATGATAGACTATGGGCGACATCTAAA
The DNA here is from genome assembly GCA_019925255.1 of Litchi chinensis. Lineage (NCBI taxonomy): Eukaryota > Viridiplantae > Streptophyta > Magnoliopsida > Sapindales > Sapindaceae > Litchi > Litchi chinensis. Next base: position 14,048,434 of record CM034463.1, on the reverse strand, counting down.
ATGAACAGGATACACATACTGTATCTCAAAATTAGCAGGCTCAGATCAACATGGAAGAAAAACAAGAAGCACATTTGCATACTCACCAACACATGTGGAAGATCTAACCACCATAGATAATCTACTTCTTTATCTTCTGCATATTCACGGTATTTGCTCACCACAGCTTGTGGGCCAAAAAATTCCATTTCTCTTTTAATCTTGTTGAGTTTCTTTTCCATAAATTTCTTATTCCTGTCGGATAATTTGGTCATCAGACCAGCTGCTTCTTGTATTTCTTCTTCTGTGATCCATCGATCTAAATCCTTCCCAATATCCTTCATGACAGATTTAACTTCTGGATCTGTCTCTGCATTATATGATTCCAAAAACTCCCGCGACCATTTCTTCGTGTGTTGCCAAAATTCCTTACCTGACCTTTTACCAGATCTCACAGAACCATCGCTGCCTTCTATCACTGTCTTGGAATGTTTTGGATCCTTATCTTGTTTCTTTTTCAAATCATTGGTCACCAAAGTAGCTGCAGTATTCTCATGGGTAGGGGACTCTGTTAGATTTTGAAGAGAGTTCTCATCCTTTTTAACAGGATATAAAGTGCCAGCGTTTGCAGCAAAAAGTGCCTTTCGTTGTTTCAGGTAGTCATCGAGGACCTGAGGATTTTTCTCTAATGGGAGCCCTTTCCAGCGCGGTATGATTTTCTCTGGTGGATCATACAGGCTGACACCATCTAGCGGAAGAGTGATATACTATTAGCACCAGAGTTGTTAAACATAAGTATTTCCTTTTTTGATGTATAAACTCAAACATACACAGTTAACTGATCCATATATGATAAATCTGACAGACAGATTAGATAATTCTCTGAAGTGAGACACAAAAAACGTTCTAAAAAAGATGTTTATGGATGACCCCAAAACATTTTGAAACAGTTTACTTAACAGTTTTTTATAACCCATGATTGAGAAAAACAAGTGTAGAAAGTACTCCGTAGTATCGGCTAGAAAATCAAATTTATATAATGAATTCACAAAAAAAGGGGATCATTTTGTATAGTCATAAAAAAACTACCTGCTCCATAATCGAGATTTTCGATATTTGAATGGAGAAATTCGTGCAGCTGTGCTAACTTTTCATTCTCTTTCTCAACTTTCTTCTCAAGACCCTGAAAGAATGCAAGCTTGTCTTCAGCATCAATTAGGTAGAATGGATCCCGCCCTGCCAACTCATTATCTCGGACATGAAAAACAATCTCTCGAAGCCTATCATCTTTCATCCACTCAAGGTCACCATCATCTTCACTCGCAAGCTTTTTAATATCAGCATCCATATTTTTTTTCTCTCTAGCAACCATAAAATTCTCTCTAAATCCAGTTCCTATCTTATTAACAATGGGTTCAACTTCATGAAAATTTTTTTCCATCCAGTTTTCTGTCTTTACAGACGGTCCTGTCTCTGTACTTCCACCAATAGCTTCACAATCTAAGGCAATGGCTGAGTTTTGACCATCATTAACTCTATATTTTTCATTGGAATACTCAGCATAGTCTTTCTTGATAGGACCATACCCCCCATCTGTTACAGTTGGTCTTTCATTAGCATGTTGAGCAGATATTGATTCAGAGCTTGCACCAAATTTGGCAGGTCCAAGAGCTTTGTTGTCAATATCCAATATCTGACTTGTGCTTCTATCAGATTCCTTATCACTTGGTTGTCCTGAAACAGGGGCACCTTCTTGCAAAGTTTTAACTAGGGATTGGTCAAGCTCTTCTTTACTACGTTTTCTAGAAAGAAATTCCTTAGCTTCTTTAACTGACCTTATGACCCTTGGTTTCATTTTAATGGAACTGGTCTCCGACATATCGCCATGACGAGCATCAGATGATTGAACAACATCTTTTGTGTCTGTTGCGTGCAAATTATTGATACCATCCTGGTTCATTTTATGCATATCTTTTAAAACACCATCATTTGAAGCGCTAGAAGCTTGCACCACCCCATTGACAGAGGAAGCTACCTTACTAGAAGATTCAGCATTCAAATCATTAGCTTCAACTGAAAATGCTTTCAACCTAGTTCCTTCAATGCTGCTGCCATGTTCTGAACCTCCATTCGAGACATTACCCAAAAAAGTCACATCACCTTCTGTTTCCTCTTTGATCACTCCTATCTCATCAGAAAATTCACCATCCATATCACCTTCTTCTTGCTCATCCTTATCAACCTGCAACAGTTCTTTGCCCTCAGTCTCCTGAATTTTCCTGGCCATATCTCTAATATCCTCAATTTTATCATCAAAATCCGTAGATTTTCTTATTTGAGAACTCAAAGAATCCACCAACAACAATTCATCCTTCGAACCCTTTAATCTTATTATATTCTTCATTAGTTCTTGTTTATCTATCTTAGGCTTTTCAAACGTCACCATTGGTGACTCCCCAGCTTCTTGAACAACTTCCACTCTTCCCTTCTCTAACAACTCCTTCTCCTGCCTCGACTTAATCTTTCTCCGCAACATCTCCTTCTCCAATTCCGTATAACCCACCTCCTTTTTCTTGAAACCAAACAACTTCTTCGCCACCCAACACACAGCTAAACCACACAACACTACACTCCCAGTCATAGACAATTTTGGGACAAACTCAGGATGGCCAACAACACCACGAACCACATTAACAAAGCCAGCCTCCTCTCTTGCAACAACAAACTTAGCCACCAAACTGTTCCTCCAAATCGCATCCCCACCACTCTCCATCTCTCTAGCCAAACTCTTAGCATACATAATTCTAGACTTCACTTTCGCGTTATCTTCAAATTCCTCTCTCTTCGCTTGGCTTCTCTTCATAATTTCATCTTCATTCACCAAAACTTTCTTCACATTCCCTTCTGAATCCTGAAAAACCTCAAAAATTGGACCAGAACCAACACCCCAGTAATCAACATCCTTCCTGTACTGGTCAATCCAATTCTCCAATTTATTCAACAAAACAGATTCTCCTATCTGTTTCAACTTGGAATCCTTACCACTACTAGTTTCAACAACACCAGCATCAGCAAAACCATTTTTCAAATCAGTCTCTTGTACACTATCACGATTCAAGTTGTCTACGAAATTAGAAATGAAGTCTAGAGGAATGGGGTTTTTTTGATGCACCTGTTGATCATGAAGGAGCTTTTTTCTCAGCGAGTTGCGGCGACTGGTGGGTCCACCAAAACGAGCTGATGCCTGCAGCCTTCTGGTGGAAGAGGAGAGTAAATAACAGGGAAATGAGGGCTTTTTATGGAATTTGGACGTTGGTATGCTGTACAAATAAGGGTTTCCCTTGCTGCAGACTTTCGTGGGAAATTTGGAAGTGAAGGGAGAGAAAGTTAGTGAATTTTTAGAGATTGGAAGATTGACAGCCTCCATTGTCTTGGAAAATTCAAACTTTGAGCGTGCAAAAAAGGGTTTTTGGATAGACGGGAAGGTTACAGCTAAAACCCCGTTGGTGACGAAGGTAGCTAATCTGGTATTATCTAAAACTGCGTCGTTTTTACCAACTTGGAGTTAATTCTTTTTTTTTTTTTTTTTTTAAATATATATATAATCACAAGGTAGTTTGATTATGTGTTCAGAATGTATCAAGATCTATTGAAATTCATCGTTTTATGTGCAGTCCTAAAACACACTTTTATAAAAATTTATTTTTATTATTAAAAAAAAATTCACTTGATACATGTAGATAAATAAACACACTAAACTCATGTCTTGAACATAAATATAAAAAGAAAACATATTTAATTGTTATTTATGAATTTTGGTCACTTTGTCAAGAATCATAGAGTCAAATTACTACCTTGAGAAATTGAAATATGGTTTACATGTAAAATTGATTTTATGCAACTGTTAGAAAAACGTTACATTTCTAAATTTTTGTGACTTGTGACTATCGTAAATACGGTTCATAAATCAATCCTGTAGAATTCAGGAAAATGTTACATTTCTAAATTGTTGTGACTTGTTACTATTGTAAATATGGTTCATAAATCAATCCTGTATAATTATGAATTCATGACACATGTATTTATTAGTATGTTCAATTTTTTTAGAACTACCTATGAGGAAACACCTTTTAAGTTGACTCGTTGCCACCAAGTGACATGAGCCGTCGTATAGATGCTTTTAATATACGAAAATAATAGCTTAAATCTTTCTGACACACTGTTTGCATATGACTTGAATTGTGAAAATGATTAGCTATTGTCATTTTAATTTGAAGTGTCATTTCTACGAAGGAAGTGTTACAATGCGAACACAAAGTTGAAACTGCTCAGGCTCCCATTAGCTTGGCATTATATTATGCTTTTACACTGTAAGAGATTTGGCTTCTGCAAAACAATAAAGAGCAAGAAAAGAAGGCTAACAACCAAGAAGAACAATTTTTAATCATTGGTTTCATTTTCATTAGAAAAAAATAAGACTCAGATCATGACTGCAGTCTCCAACATTCTTCTTTTATGGCCAGAACTCCAAATTCTGCAATGAAAAAGGAAGCTTATTGACAATTAATAAAAGTTTAAGCCTCCAGCATCCATACATACTTCAGAGATCACTTTCTGCATCTACAAATAATAGTACAGTAAATCCAGCATGCAAGTATAAGTGCATACAAGAGAGATCCAACCATACTTAACTGCACAGGTTGGGTATGCAGGCCCCGCCTTCAGGATTCTGCTGTTCTTTCCATATCCGCCCTGTGACTCGAAGCTTCAATTCTTTCCTGTCTCCCCCAGAGAAGAAAAGTGCCATATTACGCTGTATAACTAAGCCATCATGGCTGTCTCTAACCTTCTTGTGGCTATCTCTTATGCTTCTTGGTGTGCCTTCCCAGATGAGTTTCCTTCCATTTCCACCTACCTCCAGACTGTAGCTGTAATTCCGGGCTTCTGTCTCATCGCCCATGAAACGGAGAAAGGCCATATATACTGGAGCCATACCCAGCTGGAAAGCTTCAAAATGAAGACAGAAGTACTGGCCAAAACAGTGGAAAACCTAACATAGATTGTCAAAGAGAAAACATTCAGTTTTTACAAATTATGATGTATTGGGAATCACAATTATGTGTGAAAATCAAGGAACAAAGAATGATACATCAAGGCTATCCAGATACCACAAAATTACAAATTTGACATGGTTATATGATCGCCATCTCATTTGGTCAAAACAATGATCTCACAAATTCATCTTAACTAAAATGAACCGAATGCAGGCAAAATAGAATCATTCTAATCTTAGTTCTATATACCATTTATAACATTCAATTTCAAATTTGGAGAATTACCACAGAATTGTTCAAATACTAGTAATATACTACCGACAACAGCAAAATGAAACACATAGATAGAGACAGAGACGGAGAAGAAGAAGAAAGAATGAAAGACAAAGGGTAAAAGGAACTGTAGAGGTTACATTGTTGAACTAAGAACAAAATGTTTCACTGTGATAACCGGCATCATACTCTCATAAGTTGGGCTGAGGCTCATGCATTACTATTCACAAACTATTTGGCATGTCAATTAGTAAAGCCACAATATATGGTCTATCTGATCCCGAAGTTTCATGCCTTGGCACAAGCTAACCAAAGTTTCATGCCTTGGCACAAGCTAACCAACCAGCAAGAAGGACTCAATTTCATTTAGTTTCATTCCAACTTATATGATTTCCTTCCAGTCTAAAGTGAATCAAATAAGAGAATGATACATACAGTTAACATCCATGTGGCGTTTTCTACTTCTCGAGGATTAGACTTGACATAACGATGGTTGAAAGTGCATCCAGAATGCATGTCCACTTTGTGTTCATCCCTCAGATGAGCAACAAGGAATGGAATATCCCCAACAACAGCGCACTCTGATCCAGCATATGGACAGTTATAGGGCCTCAAGTTACATATGGCCTCATGTTTGAGTTTACTATAATAAGGGAAGATCTCTGGGCATCCAAGTGACATATATTTGCAAGGCAGTTCAAGTGATTCAGCTACCTTCTCCAGGGCTAAACATCTTATATCGCCAAGCTCCTGTCTACATGTGGGGCACCGATTATGTACTCTTGTTTTACAGGTGGAACAAAGTGTATGCCCATTGTGGCACTGCAGAAACAAAACAATGGGGAAGATAAAATCAGTCCAATTTTATAACTAACCTTCAACATTTAAGATGAGTTAGCATCTGTATATGACCATTAGATCTCAGAATTTACAGCATTTCAGACAATTCTCTTATATCTCAAAAGCAATATAAATGCAAGTTAGGAGGCTATGAAGAATGCTGATAAATATGCCATGTACTACTCTTCAGTTCATATTACTTGAAAAGAACGGAAAGGTTTCCCATCAGCCAGGTAGCTTACTTGTGTGCCGCTCAGTTTTGGGAAATTCTGACCAAAGAGGAATACACACTCTCAAATCAATTCAAAAGGCTAAGAAATTGTTAAACTGCATCAAACTTTACAATCAAATTTCCATAACATATCATGCAACTAAAGAAATTAACCACTAACTAAAAGTTTGTGAAACTACAAATTAGAATCAGATATAAGCAAAATAAAAGAAAAACAATCCTTTTCTTTGGTTTAGTAGCTCTGTTTTTGGACCCTTAAATTCAATATCATCAGCATCCCGAATCAATTTCTTTTACTCGATAAGTAAGTAACATGTTGCTAGTGGGGAAAAAATGAAGGAAGCTCTGAAATGCACGAAAAAGTATAACAAAAGACCTCCCCTACAACACATCAAGAGTTACAATGCAAAGAATCAACAACATATTCTACGAAAATGTTGGGAAAGAAAAGGCAGCTCCTCAAACAGAAGATCAAAGGATCCTCAGAATATATAATCTAGTACTTTGAAAGAGAGCCTCAATCCTGTCAAAAACTATGCTATTTTACCCAATCCATATACACCACTTTAAACAAGTAATGCTGTCTCAACACAAATTACCATCTCTTAACCCCAAATCCCATGCCAACCCTCAAAAAGAGTCAAGATATTCCTTAGTTGCTCTCATCTGCCAAAAAGTGATAAGAAGCAAATTTCAAAGTTCCTTAACAACCCAACAATGCAGTAATTGATGATCCATTGATCTCCATTTCTTCTACACATAAAGCAATTCAAACCAATTTAATTCTTAAGATACTAAATTGAAGTGAACTCTAACAAGGAAGGTAACTAGCCGAACCACAGGTTGTCTCGAACTAGGCCCTCACAGATAAAACACATTCACAATCAATATAAATGATTATCTCAAACATATAAAACTGAGTAATACCCTATCGCACAGCTCACTATAAAAACCAAATAGCAATCTATCACATTTGACAAAAATGGCATATGTTGACTCAAATTTCCTGTCACATTCTTCCTGTTTGCTTCGATATTGTAAGAGAGAGAGCCTCACTCCTTTAAGTTACAATCACAAAGTCCAAGTAAACCATCTTAATGGCTTTCTTCCACTTAGCAGAGAGTAAAACATAAAAGAAACTGATCTCAGAAGACTTCAATCCGCAATGATTCCCTTTTATGCACAACAGCCTAATTACCATCTCAAGCTCTGGCTCTTCCTACATACCCATATTCAGCACAACCTCACAATCAAAAGCAGTAAGAACAACTGGGATTTTTAGCCACTTTTTATGATTGCCAAAGGCATGCTGGTTCATACGACCAACATGTGTAAATCTCACTAGAAGAGAGCCAGTTAAGCTTTCCAGAGTTTACAATGCATGAAGTTGGTCCTCCACTCTCTTTGATATGCTCCATAGGAGACTCTTCCTGACATGTATCATTACAAGACAAGACTTCGCTCATATAGTACTTCGATCGATAAGTCCCAGTGACCCCAATTATAAAACTAATGTCGCTTTCTTGCACTCTTAAACAGAGAGACAGTCCTTCACCATCTTCCATACGCTTTATTAATGATTATTGATGATTTCAGATTCACCAACGTGTCTCATTTAAAACCAACATTAGTTTGGATATACTTGAAACAGGCATATACTGCTTGCTTTCAACACATGTACTTCAAATAGGATTAGATACTAGTAAATTAAACTAAAGAAAACCTCACTTTCACAAATCCAAAATTCCAAATTATAACAGAAAACCAACCAGTAGCACCTAATATCTTCCACTGCATGAATGTACCATCAGGACAACAAATATTCCATCAAACAAATTAACATAATCCTACTCCAACCAACCAACCAGCCTAAAATCCACCTTCTGCAATACAACACTGGATTATCTGCTAATTCTGAGAGATTATTACTAAATATCTTAAAACAAAAATCCAAAAATGAACCAAAAAAAACACTAAATTGACTGTCAACAAAAACTACTAAAGGCCAAAAACTGCATAAATACTCCACATCAAACATAAAAACTAACCATCCAATCCCAACACAAAGAAAAGCTGAGAAAAACACAAAAAGTAAAAGCCAAGAAGAAAACCAAAGCAAATCAATTGAAAGAGGAAATGAAAAAAAAAAAAAAAAATCCATCAACCAGATTCAAGAATAGAACAAACCTGATGGATTGGAGGGTACATTGAATTTGTACAAACTGGGCACTCAAGAAGTTCATGGACGCTGGTAGTCCCCAAATGAATAGCTGAAGAGACACTAGTGTTGTTATTGCTGTTGTTGTTGCTGCTGTTATTGTGTGGCTTTGTAATAGAGGGAAACTGATGATGGTGGTGATGGATCTCATCCTCATCAGTCAAATCTAAGGATGGCACACATTCAATGCTATCCAGTTCCATTCATATAACAGAGAAGGAAAAAAAAAAGAACAGGTATCAACTTTATGGGTATTTGCTCGATGGATTCGACTCTGTTTCAGATAATTATAGCCACAAAAATCCAAAAAGGAGGAAAATTTAATCAAGAAACCAGTGTTTTTATTTGGTGGGTATGGGTGTTTTAGCTGGGTCGAGCTTTATTATTCAAGAACCAACAGAATTTGACGAGAAACAAAGACTGGAAAAGAAAGATCAATTGAATCAGTGTAGAGCAAAGGAAAAGAAAAACGTTTCTCAAAAGGAGGTGCCTTCCTTCTTCATCGGTCTCTGAGAGAGCGGATGAGAGAGAAAGAGAAAGAGAGGGAGAGAGAGAGAGAGGGGTGTCAACGTCGAAATTGTTTGAGTCAGTTGATCAACATCAAACGGTTTCAAAGAAGCGAGGGAGTTTAAAAAATAAGCAAAGTTTTTGATAGGGAGATTAGGTGGAATGATGAAAGTGAAAACTGTAATTATTGTGATTCGCTCACAAATTGGTGGGAACTTTCCTTTTTATTTATTTATTACTATTTTTTTTTATTGGGTTGTGGATTTATTTATTTTTAACTATCTATTTGTTGGTTGTTAGCTGTTACTGTTTTCGTTTTTCTATATGTGGGTCGGTGACACGGTGACCAGCACTTCATAAGGGGACACTCGGCTGTTGTTTCTAGGGTGTATCTGATGCACATTATTGGCCTACATGATCCATTATTATAAAAGGATATGTTTGCCCCTTTTTTATTGTAAACTTGCTTTTGTTTGGTTCCCTTTGTTCTGATCTCACATACACTTATCTGCAGCGTCTTTAATATACGATGGGATTGATCAGAATCATCAGATTGATGTCTACAGCCTACACTACGTATCCAGTAAAAAGAAACAAATAATCAAACATCTCCCTAAAATTTATGCTTTTTTTGGTTGATTTTGGCTGTTTTAAATTTTGTAAGAATTGATTGATAGCAGACGCATTGCTGCAATCTGCCCTCTAATATCAGCAAAAATGTCTTAAATTCACGGAGAAATTTTGAGCTGTACCTTTATAACATGTTAAAAATTAAAAGTTCTTTTGAATGGTACTTGGTAGATGTTAACTTTTTTTTTTTTTTTTAATTTATGGTGAGAGAGAGGATGATTAAATTCATAGAAAACTTTCCACCGTTTCAATGAAAGTAAGATTTGAACTTTTGACCTCTTAAGATTAAGGGAGGTGTTTTAACCATTTCTACTAAAAAATAATACGTATTTGGTAATTATTAACTACTTATTATGATAAGAGACTAAAGGTTAATATTATCTATTTATCATTTTTTTTCCTGATCCTTTTTTGTTTTAACTATTTAATATTTAACAAAACCAGACTATTTGACATCCGATGAAACCAACTGAAATAAGACCTTAAAAAGTTACTCAAAATTCTTCTTCTAAAAAAAGGAGAATATTAGTCATACAAAAGTAGAAATTCTACTCATACAAATAAAGTTGTGAGTTGAACCTTATCACTTTGAGAGATAAGGTAGATGAGAATGATTTTACTATCAGATCATTCCCCTTTCTCTTAATTCTTTTTCTTATTCTATTGAATCTATTGTTGTAGAAATTATCTTTTTTTTTTTTTTTTGGGTTCTGTACTTTACACTTCTCTTCACATGGGTATTAAAATTTAAATGTGATCCGTCCGGGTATAAAGTTATCATCATTGTTCCCGTCACAAAGATAACGTGTGCAATCTACAGAACATGATGTAGAATTTATTTCTTATAATTTTATCTTCATCATGCTTATAAAGAAAATAATTTGAGAGAGAATGAAAACTTGAGTTCAACGTTACTAGGAAGGCGAATGGGGAATTAAGAGTATCAAAAACTAGGATGTTAATACACCTTTTTTCTACTTTTATTTTTCGTTTTCCCGGCTTAAGAAGGAATGTCACTTTCTTACAGTAGCAACTTTCATTCATTTGTTGGTCCATGATTACTCAATCCAGAGTTGTTAGATCTTTAGTTTTTGGCGCTCTCTATGTTCCCACTTTGTAAAAGTTGTTAGAATCAAACCCCAGTTTAGTTGCCCGAACACATCGAGAACAACAATAACAAATTCCGGTTCCTCTGAACAGTAAATCGGTGAAGTGGTTTGCTCTTATTAGTTATCGTCTTTAGGGAGATTCAATATCTTTGTTACTTTAGTTTGCAACACCCTGAAAGATCTGTTACGAATATAAAATTTTTTTTCACTAAATCTATTGGCATTGTATGGTTAAGCAACTAATAGCAAGCCCATGAATTTGACTCATCTCGATCTAGCACAATTTCAATGGAGTTGACATTTAGAGAAAAGTCTTTCTTTATTTATGTCCAATGAATTACATCGGTAACAAAAATATAAAGAATAATTAACCAACGTATGTTACAAAATCTGCTAACAAGCAGCAATGTTTAATTGGAAACCTAAAATCACCAACTTGTCTTATAACACAGTAGTAATACTCTTAAAATTTTCGTGCAATCGTTTGTGGGATCAACATACAAGATTCATGTCTCCCTTGATATAAGTGAAATATTTATTCAATGCCAGCAGTGACCAAGCTCCCACCAGCCTGTATTTGAAGAACATCTATCTACCATTGATTCGGGAAGGTTTCTCTGTAGTTTTCATCCTCGCCCAGCGTTAGTTTTGTTGTTGTTGCATCCCTGGCTCGAGTATTTAGAAGTCTCTGAGCTAACCTATCTTTTGCTGTTACTTTCTTCTGCAGCATGGATGCAAGAGTTCGCTTCTTGTTTCTGGTTGATGATTTCTTCCCATAGTTGACATCTATGTCTTCTCCAATAGCTGCTGATCTCGAAGTAGACGCCAACGCAGCATCTCGTAGAACTGCTTCATTGTGTTCCCGTACTTTTGCAAGTTTTGCGCGATTCAGTAATTGTTTATCAATTTTTCTCTTCCTCACTTCCTCTTTTTCTCTATCCCGAACATTTTTTATAGCTTGTTTTGCTAATTGCTCTGATAAATCAGATTTCAAATCAAATGCAGTCTCATCTATTGATGAGTTCTTCTCAATAGCGATCTCATCTGTAGAAGAGGTCTGATTGATAGGGTTTCCTTCATCATCTCGCGGTATGATGGGCCCATGAAATGGGCAAACCTTCAAATCTCTTCTCTGACAAAGGCCTCCTTTCCTCAAAGGTGCACGGCATGGTTGTATTTCTACCGGCTCTTCTTTATAAAGAGTTGCCTGAAGATTCAGTTCAGCTATCTTCTCTGCTGGAATAACAGCATCATAGTCTACCCTACCCCAATGATTGTCAAGCTCCAAGCCCCTCTGATTAGCCAAAAAATCCCTGTCCAAACCCCAATTATCCAAAAAAGAACCCCACCCAATCACTGGAGCTTCAGCCAAAAGCTTACTCCTATGCGAGCTAGAATTAGTTATACTGGACTCCTTGTTTTTGGACTTCTCATTACTGCATCTGGGAGCATCATTATTGATATCACCAGAGGTCGACACCACAGCAACATTTTGCTTGGTCTTACTAGGTGTGCTAGAACCTCCTTTCTCGGTCGATCCAACTGTACCCTCTTCCCAAAAATCTTCTTCCTCTTCTTCTTTTTTGCGATGTTTCACATCGGTTGCAAGAGCACAACCTGATTCTTCACATCTCTTCTTCACTGAGAGGATACAGTTTTGAATATCAATCAATTCCTTCAGCATAGAATCTCTTAGCCTATTGTCTTGCACTTCCACCCTTATTAGAACAGAAATTGATTCCTGGACCGCACCCATATGCTTCGTCATTAAAAGCTTGTACAACTCCCTAAGTGCATCGAAAACCACTTTATTGTCATTATTCTCATGAACCTTTTCCCCTTCTTTCAATGAATCCAGACGCAGTTGCCTCAGTTCAGAAGAACGAAACTCCTCGAAATCTTCTTCGTCTAAAGAATCAAGCGCCATATTTTCCTCTTTGTTACGAACGATGTCTAAACACTCACCAATCTCATCTACCGTAGACTGTATCTCTTCCTTCATTGAAATAAAATTTTGCCCCAACGTTTCAAATTTGTTCCTTAAAATCTCTTTCGTCTTCATTTCCCTTTCCTTTCTCTCCTGCTGAATCCGAGCTGCATTCGCTTGTAGATTAGGAAATTGGAACCTTAGAGTGTTTTTAAGGTAATCAAAACCTAGTCTAATCTGACTGTAATGAACACCAAAAGAGGCATTCCATTTCTCCAAGAATTCAATGGCTTTCGAGCGCAAAATGGATGCAATGGCTGGAGGAGCAGGAAGTGGCAGATTTCTCCTGAATCCAACACTTAAACTCAACAACTGATCCAAGTTCTCGACAACAAGAGCCCTAAAAAGCTTCGATCGCATGAAAAGTTCATCAATTATAAGAAGAGTTAGATATCGGACCTGCAAAAGCCATCACAAACTTCCCTAATAATCTTCTGATCATTCGAATTTTACAAGAAATCAACCTAACAAACACTCAAGTTGTTAACGAGAGAACAATAGAACCACGAAACTTCAGGTTTAAAAAAATAAATAAATAAACAAACAGCCGTTACTAGAACTACAAGATAAGCAAATAGTCAATTAAAGAAGCAAAATCAAGGAGGACCTGAGAGTGGTCGCGTTTCATGAGGTCCATGAGGGTTTGGGCAGCGAGTCGGAGCTCCGTATCCGAATAACGAACCACGGTTTTGATGGCTTTGAGGAGACGTGGGTCCACCTCCCGTTCCGTTGAGTTGGTCGCCTTCTCTATCAACGCCCTCACCTTCCCTCCCTCCTCTTCCATTTTTCACGAATCAATTGATCTACACAGACTGAAATCAAATCTCAATTTCAATGTCAAAATCCCTAATTTCGGTCAACGCGCGCTAAGTCAACATGTCGGTTTTCTGTTGTAAAGCTCGACGTCAGGCCTCAATTTACAATGCTGCCACTTACGTTTAAAACTGTCTTATGACGTGGCATCGATAGGTTATCCATTCTCTAGGGCGGTTTTGTAAATTCGTTATTGAACTAGGGTATTTTCTATTAGGCTCGGCGTTTCCCTCCAGTTCGTAGCTATGAATCGAAGCTACCATCAGCTTCTTTGGATCCAAAAGTCTCAAGATTTTTTCCAAGGTACTTCATTTGCTATTTATGGGCACTTACTGTGCTCATTATTTTAATTTATGATTCTAACTATTTTCTTGAAGTTAGTTAAGCTGTAAAGAAATTGTTCTACTCATCATCAAAGATTCCTGCTTTTACTTTCGAATTTGATTTTTTTTTTTCTTTAAATTTATAATTGGTTGACTGGTTCTTTCGTTTGACAATAATTCTTGATATTCAAGATACTTTTTTGCTCCATCGATTTGCTGAGAAAATGTATTAAATATGAGTGTCTGAAACTTGATAAGTTTTATCTTATTCTCTTATTGTATGCACTTTCCCCCTGTTTTATTGGGTGACAAAAGTGTCATGCCTTATTTTTTTGGTTTCTTGATGCTGTTTTTGCATAATTTAGCAAACAGAGAACAAATTCCTTCTCTTTTTTAACTGAATTTGTGAAGTAACTTTTACTAGTGCTTCTATGAAACTATTATTGTTCATGCTTATCTGATATTCTGAAAATATGAAAGAGAAAAAAATTAAAGCGACACAAGAAAGCAAGCTTTTGATTAACTGGTAAGGTTAAACCATTGGTTCTTGAGTCATCACCTCATCTATGCTGGAATCAACCACAAAATGCTAATGACTGTTAGTTTGAGGTTTGAACAAATGCTTTAGAATGCTTCTCTTCTTCTATGTTAAAAATGATTGAATAGGATCATATTAGTTCAACGAAGCTTCACGGTAAAAAAGGACAATATGATGTGATAACTGGGTGGGTGTCTGAGTCTCAATCTAAGCTTGCTATCTGTAAATGTTGCAAGCGTAGTCAGAGTCTAGAAGGTTTCTTTTAGACTTAATTCATGAAGTTATGGTTTTGATAATGGTGCTTCAATTAATTGCTTGTTCGTTGGAATTTTGGTCCATCTACTTGTCTGCTTGAATCCCTGAAGCCTGAATCAAAGGTATAGAAATTGGAATAAATTGTGGACGTTCATGCTCCAATTCTAACCTGGTTGTAAGTTGTAACTAAAGCATTTGCTGTGATTATCTGTGTCCTTGTGTATTCTGACTCAACAGGTTCAACTATTGGTATAACGTTAATTGGAAGTGCAAAACGCTGTCCAAATCTGTCATTCATCTCCTCTACCACAAAACCAGAAGATCTTCCATTTCAATTACAAATGAAGCATCGATGCTACTGATTGTTCGTATAACAGTCATCCCAGCTATAGAGAAGGCTTGAGTAACGCCAATTATACAGAAAGAAAATTTATTTAAAAGCCACGTTTATGAGGTAATTTACCCTTATGTCACCACCATGAGATGCAGTTTTTTCAACAATAAACTTAGAATCAGCCCTTTGACCACTTTTACCTTTTTTGGGCATCAGACAGGATCTCTACTTGTGGTCCATTCATATACACACCTAACTTATAAAGAATCTGTGAAAGACTTTGACGATAAAATCTCAAGCCTTCGTGATTGCACCTAGACAAAGTTGTTTTATCCATCTTGTATTGCTTGGTACTTCAGCATATTCGAGTTGAAGATTGTTCTGGCATGTTGACTGAGCTCTCTTCTTGTGCAACAGTTCTCTTGAATTCACACAACTGCTAGAACTTAATATATATGGATAATATGTCAACGCATTTCAACTTATTTAAAAAATATAAATCTTTAGTTTTCTATCTTAAATAGTTACTGATTATGCTTATAACAAAGAATGTGGTCAGTTTCTTGTACATTTTTCCTTCTGCTTTTCGTTGACTAACTGTAGCAGCTAACGCATTCCCTCATCCTGAACCTTAGATATGCCTTAGGAACATTACTTTATGGTACGTATGTGGTCCATCTCAAGACTAGATTGTCTTCAATAAGGAAATACTAGCGGTGCCCCTTTGGATGTCCCTGGAAATTTAATGGTAAAGAAAGTGACAGCCTTTGCATAAAACTGCAAGCATTGTTTATTGTGTTACGGCTTAAAATTACCTAGTTTGTTTATTGCATAAATTAATGCAATGCTAATACTTTATCTTTTTGGGCAAAAGAAGGCTTTTCCTACGCCCAAAAGCTACACTTTTCTGGATTTGGTCATAAGATACTCCAACAGAGGCCCGAGCTTAACTTTGTCCTCGATCCAGCCCAAAGTTCCTTAGTTTACATTCAAGTTGCAAACAAACTAAACTGGTCGTACTTAAATTTCCCGGACCTTAGATAACAATTTTTGATAAACAATAAACATATTGTTGGTTTAGCATCAAGTTGAGAACAAACTAGAAAGCAAAATATACGCAGTCATGGAAAATGAATGACTTTGTCTAGCTGATGATGGTGATTAACATTTTTTTTGTCCATAGTGAATGAATGTTGATTTCTGCTACATACCTAAAACCCTTTGACAAAAATATGTTTTGTCTGATTGACATCTTGAACTGTCACGAAAAAGCAGAAACAATTATTTTACTGACTTTTTGGTGTGAATACACTAAATAGACTGAATAATTTATTCAATTTCATGTGATAAATCTGATAATTAATTATGTATGCCGTTTGTTCATGGACCACCATGCCGCAAGTTTGGGAGAGGATGGGGGTTCTTGTCCTCTCGTGATTATTTAGTAAACCTGATCAAGATTAAACAAATGAGTAGTTAATCTTTTCTCATTGACCTTTTATGAGACTAAACTTCCATTGGTCCGACTTTTCTCAGGTACAATGGAGGAGTCTTACAATTTCAAATGTACCACTCAGAACCTTCCCGGTAAATATCACTAACCCGATTATTGAGGACTTGTTTCAGTCACAAAAGGGATTTTGTTTTTAAATTGATCTTAACAAAACCAGATCTGGTTTGGTCTGAGTTTTCACAAGCATGTTCTCATAAGATATAAATTATAGAATTTAGATAAACTTGTCATGGCATCTTCGCTTCCATTATGCTAGTGGGCATTTTTCATAGAAAAAATATATGTTCCAAACAGTGCTGCTTTACAGACATAATTAGATGCTTGTAAAGGACATTATATTGAGTGTGTCCATATTCACTTTTGTTATTCCACCAGCAAGGGTCCAGCTTGTACAGTGAGAGAATTGCGTTGCTCTTTCCTACCCAGCACCCACTCCTTAGACCTAATTTTAAATCTGTCATTCTCAGAGGCCCAGAGCTGTTGAAATTGCATACAGGGGTGACAATTGTGCCCACTCTGTTTGACTTGGCTGATGCTTCCATGTGCTACACTGCTGCTTTGGAATCACGGCAAATTAGCATGTGACTTTTTAACTCTAAGATTTCACCATGGTGATTCTAATTTTTTCATTTGAAAAGAAATTATAACATCAAAGCAGCGAAATTGGGAATTTGTAGTTGTGGCCAGACAATGATTATATGCTACTACCGGTGTAGGTTAAATGCATTTTAAAGTAAGTCGTGGGGCCACCGTAATTCAATCTCACCGTCACGTTTACACTTGACATGCAGATCGAAATGCTCAACAAGATGTCGACCTGTTGACCGTTGACTGTACTATGATCATATAATTAAAGCCGTTAGGCCGAGCAAGCTATCTTCAACATTACACAACAACAAGACCAACGCCATCGTTACCCAAAATCACCTTAGAGATACATAACTTTTATTACCGTTTTCAAGATTCTTATTTGTTTTCTATCTCCACTTTTTTAAAAACAAAAAAAAACAAAAAATAATCTAAGAAATAATTGAAATCAATAAAAATAATAACACTATAGTACGATTTAATATACTATTCCTAGATGAAAGGAATTCATCTATATAAAAATTAGAAAGAGATTCATATAAGGATAAAAAAATAATCCACATATAATAATGAGAGAACTGTTATTATATTATTATTATCATTATTATACATAAATAATTTGGATTTGATGGATGATCTCGAATTCATATCAAGTATAATAGGAGATGTGGGGATAGTTGGCGCCTAACCAACGGTGCTAGTAGCTAAAGACATTTTCTATCTCCACTTGGAGCATTGCTATAACCCATATCAAATTAGATTTTGTACCAAAATTCATTAGTTATTTCACATAAATTACCTTAAATTGCAGGCATTAGAGTCGGGTAAACAGCACCTAGAATCAGCCCTAATGCATTTGATAGGCTACCTAATTTATTTTGGAAACATAAACAAATAGATGCTCTTCTACGTGGCTTGACGTCTGGCCAACAAGTGTCAAATTAAATGTCTGGAGTGTCAAATCAAATATATCCCATATTTACCGCATGTGTCTACCAACAAGTTTGATATATAGAGTTTGGATCTTCTCAGTGAAGACTAGCTTTTAAGAGTACTCAAAAGTTTAAGGTGTCACAAATCTTAACCATTCGTATCTATTTATGTTTAGGCGTCTGGTATCACTAGATCAAGGGAGACCCATAAAAGAGTTAAATAGACAGAACCCCCTCCGGGGTTAAACTTAATAAAGGCAAGGGAAATTATAGGTTTTTGTAACACAATACCCTCAAATTAACTATCATAGTCAACATTAGCAAGATGAAGGGTAATTTGGTTAATTTATAAAAAAATTAAAAAAATAATTTAAATAATAAAGGAAAATTTTAAAAAGAACTAATATTTTAAAAAAATTGATGAATCTCTAACATTCACCATACCTGACGGACGGTAGATATTATTATTTAAAAATTTGATATAAAAAGAAAAACAGAAAAAAAAAAAAAAACAGTTTTTTTATTTAAAAAACATATATTTTTTTGATAGAGATCAAATCATCATATTTCACTCCATTGTCCGTTAGTTAACCTTTAGCAGTGGAGAAACTTCCTCAATTTTCAAACAAAACAGCTCTGAGCGACAGAGCCACATGCACAACCACTAAAATTTTTCCAACACGGAAGAAACCCAAATCATACGTATATGACCATCGCAAAAGAGTATAAACATGATGGTAAAAACAAGATAACTTGTTGCAGATCTCATTCAAGCTAAACAAGAAGTAATTAAGTGCATTAATGATAGTTTTTTTATAATTAAATATAATATCCATATATTAAGTAACAATTTTGTTGCAGATTCATACTTAATAATACAACAAAGAAAAACATGTAAATTAAAACCTACTCACTTAACCTCTTCTGCATCCATATCTTTCCTCAGATTAAAATCCAAGAAAGCCCTTTTTTTCTCACTTTGGAAAATAAAAATAAATAAATAAAAAACAAGAAAGGACGCCGGGAATGCCGGGAAAGAGAAGTTCCCCATACAACTACAACCACGCGCATCCAAACTCAAGCGCACCCGCGTGGCGCAAACCCGACCCTTGAACCCGCCAAATCGAAGACGACCCGGAAACTCTGTTGCTGGATATTGCCTATTATCGACAACCCGCTCATTGTTCCAGCGAACGCAAAGCAGAAGGTCCCGCTACTGTCCACTGGAATCAGATAATTGGTCGCCGGCAACGACACGTCAGCGCCTCTGAAATGCAACACTACAGTAGGCACCTTCACCTCCATCTTTCCCGACAAGTCAAAACAAGTGTCGAACAACGAGAAATCCGGCGCACGCTTCAAGCTGGCAGTTCCGACCCGGAAAGCATCACGGAGCGCGATGTAGGCGGGTCGGGTCAATCGAGTGACGGACGTGCCCGAATCAATAATGACCCCACCGCTACCAGCCGGATCGAGTTTAAACAGAGAAGCTGTGATGCCAGGGACACGTGTACCGCCGACGCTGATCGCGACAAGTTCGAGGTAGTAAAATGTATCAAGCTTAGGATTCGAGATCAGAGGAGTGTACCGGGCGGTTCGCGAAAGGGCAGCGTTGCCAAAAACCATGGACGAGGGTTTAGCAGAAGCCGACCGGTCTACCAAACAGTAAGAGAACTTGCGGTTGAACCGGCGGCCGGTTTGAGTAGGAAACGATAACTTCCCACGACCGAGTCCTAGCAAACCCGCGGCACCAACGAAGAGGCCTTCATTGTCGTGGCCACAGCCGAGCGCCACGCGACCAACTCTGCTGCCACGAAACGTCAGCGTTTCGGTGGAGAACTCGCCGACTGTGAAAGAGCCGTCACCGTACGAGACTTGGTAGAGACACGTCTTCTTCCTCGGGTTACAACCAGAAGAGTCAAGGCGGTTACACAAGGGGGTCCCACAAGGTACTCTAGCATACGAGCGTGACTTGCTCGGGTCGAATACCGGGTCGCTTTGAGCGTAGCATTTCTTGCAAGGCGCACACTGGAGCCAAACGATGTCACTTCCGGTGTCCAAAACCATGTACACGTACCTGGGAGGTGTCCCCACGCCCAGGCGCGTGAAGTACTCTCCACTACCCTGCGCCAGCCCCGATATCACCGAGCTGCTGAATCCGCTGCCACGTGCGCGAGAGCGGTTACCGGCAACGGATGCGGCGAGGGCGGTAATGGACTCAACACGTAAGGAGTCACGTTGGAGACGGAGGTTGAAGAGCTGTTGTGGATCTTCGTTGATGGATAGAGAGTCTAAGTGGTGTAACTGTAGAGAGAGACTGGATGTGTCGGATACATTGAAAGACGTTTCGGAGTCGGACTGCTGGATCCATGAGAGAGTGGATGAGCTGGGAAGAGAGTTGAGGAGGAGGGTTTGGTACTGGAGAGAGTTAGCGCAGGAAAGAGAGAGGAGGAAAACGGAGAAGATGGAAAACAGAAAGGCATTTCTCGGTTTTCCTTCCATTGAAGAGAGTGACTGTGAAGTGATAATGCGGGACACAGTGCAGCAGTGCAGGATTTCTAGGAATGATCCACTTTATATAATTAATATTTTCAGACGGTGGGAGTGGTAAAAGCGGTTTCTATAAGTGGAGTTATCACTTGTTCATTATTTTTTTAAATTCGAAAAAGAACAAGCATACAAATTCATAAAAGTTACTATCATTTTATCTCCACTAATCAATGAATCGCCATTTTCTTATTTATTAATTAAAAAATATTATTTTATTTCTTCCTTTAATTTAAATTAATATTATTTTAAAGATATTTTTTAACTTTTTTAAAATTAAAAAAGAAAATGATAATTCATAAATTATCAGAAAAAAATAATAATAATTCGATTAGAAATATTCCCGAGTTGATAGTTGGTTTTGCTACTTTAAATCTTGGTGAAATTTATTGTAAAAAAAATAAACTTGTGGAAATTCGTCGCCTGTTGGGTACAGATTAGAAGTGAAAGTGAAAGTGAAAGCGAAAGGAACAGTGGGATGATGTCAATAATGCCCCTTTGACATCGGTGGGAAGAATAAATATCCCAGTATGAGCATTTACTTTTGTTTGGTGAAAGTTGGATCGGGTTTGTATTTATACAAGGTAATTAATGCTTATGGTATGTCAACACCTATCGCTAATAAGAGTTTCGCTTGGGGACTTGAGCTTGACTTGTTGGTATTTGAACAGTGAAGTAATCCCTGAAAGTTCACTTCTTCTTTTTTTTTTTAAAAAAAAAAAAAACTTGTTATGTTCATGAGCAAATCATACTAGTAATTCTAATGCGTTACAATATAAACATAAATTATGTAAGGGATAATGACTATTGTCATTTTCATTTTCCTCCAATTCCATGGTTACACTTTCCAATGTGATATGAAGGAGAAGTTAACCTCACCAATGGGAGTGGGGCCATGAAATGAAATCTCTGATAATTTGATGTTCCTCGATTTGTTCTAAAGGATTTGAATTTACAACTTTGCCATGTTAGATGGCTTAAATGAATACTATACTACGTACTTAAGAAAATAAACAGGAAAACATTTTAAAGAAAATTTGTATTAGATTTCTAGTATTTTGATACCATCTAATGTGCCTTCGTTATCATTTTCAATAATTTCAGTCATGTTCGCATTACCTAATCATTAATGCCATGTTTGACTTTATAGCATGTTCTCATTGATAACAAAAAGAGGTGATCAAAAGTGTAAATATCAAGCATTAGTGAAAGCCCAAGATATTTCATGCTCAAAGTCTTAGATTGGAGCTTCTTGCGATTGCTGATCGATCTTGCCTCGTGACTCTTGCTTTTGATTCTTGTCTTGTAATCTCTCCCTCCTCTTCTTTACCCCTTTTCATCACTGTACAAAAAGAAAGCGCACGATACGTATGCTACTACGGTTTCCTTTAGGTGCAATTCCAGAAATATCATGCGCGATTTCTTAGCTCTCTTTCTAAAAATTTGGATTCTTTTGAACCCACCTATCACTTTGGAGAATCATTTGATAATTGTCCACATTATAAACCATGTGAGTGATTCTTTCATCATTTTGTTTTATATATCCAACCGTCAATTTTAATATAAACGAATGCTTTGATTAGAAAAGGGCATGTAAGTGGTTTTGGGCCTCCGCGTGCAACATTGGGGCTACTTTTGTACTCTAGCAAATACGGAATTTGTACAGCAAGAACCATTAAGCATAATTTTACTAGGTTGTTTAATTGATTGTGAAGATGGTGACTAATTTGTCACAGCTTCAGCAGAAAGTGACACAGATGCGCATGGGTTCATTTTGCACGTGTTTGTAGGTCCCCATCATCCATATTCCACTGTAGCTAATTGGATTTTGGTTTCGAATAATTGACTACCACCAAAACTCAAAAAATAGACTGTCATTTGAACCTCAAAGTACGATAAGTGCTAAGTAATCAACCGTGATTCATGCAATGAGAAATAGATGATTGCAAACCAGTTAGCGGAAAACTGGCAGCTGTACGGTATACCCATATAAATTGGGTGGAAAAGGGAAATAAATTAATAATACGTTTACTTCACTTAGAGGAATCGAAATGAAATATTGAAATCAGAATAAGGTTTCATTTGGTACAATTTCTTTAAGTAGATATTTTAAAAGTAGATCTTTTGAAAATAGATCTTTTGAAAAAAATTTACTAATTGTTTGGTTGTTAATTAAAAAAAATTCTATTTAAATTATAGAGTGTTTGGTTAAATTATTTTTAAAACACTTTTAGATTATTAATTTATCAAAAAGGGTATAAGGGAAAGAAGTAATACATTCATTCTAAGAATATAATGACTTCGATCTTAACCATAAAAAATTAATCAATCAAACAACCAATGATTATTTGATGTAAGTATAATTTCAAACCAATTGCAAATTATAGTATGTATATATATATATCAATAAACCAATAACAAAACCAATTGTATTATATTTATATATAACAAATATGTATATATATATCAATGAACCAATAACAAAACCAATTGCATTATATATATATAACAAATATGACATATAATATTCATGACAATAAAAATTAAAAAAAAAAATTGTAATAAAAAACACAAAATATAAAAAATTTACTGATTAAAGAGGAATTCTTAAAAGTTTTTATGAAATAAAAAATGAATGAAAATTGAGTCTATGTGTTTATATTTATAAAGAAAGTGTAATAAAGTTATAAGAGTATAAAGATATTAATAAAATAAAATAGGGGTATAGTAGACATTTTAATCTTTTAAAAAAAGTTCAAAAAGATCTACTTGGAGGAGCTCAAATTTTGAGTTTCTCCAAGTAGACCTTTTTCAGCTTTTTTAATTCTCCTAAAGCTCTACTGGGTTGTCAACCAAACGATGTAAAAATAATCAAGTAGAATTTTTAACATTAAAAAAGTACTTTTGGCCAATAGATAAGTTGTACCAAACGTACACTAAGTTGTTTACTTCAACTGTAGAAATCGGAATCGGAATCAGCAGTATTCTCATTGAACTGTTTACTTTACTTTAGAATGAGAATAAATTAATTATAAGTTACAAAAATGTTCTTAATTAAAATTATCGATTAATTATAATAGTGTGTAGTTTTTTATTATAATATGTACTTTTTTTTAATATCAAATAAAAAATTGCATACTATAGTAAAAAAAATTGCATATTATTTTAATAGTCCACTAACTTATCGTGCAATTTTTTATTATAATATGTAGTTTTTTTTTTAATATTAAATAAAAAACTGCATATTATAATAAAAAAAACATGAATATTATTTTTAATAGTCCACTATGATAATTAAGAAATTAGTGGTAAAAAACTAATGATGTGCAATTTTTTATTATAATATTCATTTTTTTTAATATCAAATAAAATAATTTTTTATTTAAAAAAGTGTATAGATGACTTTTTATCTCTACAAAAAAAATGAGAATAGGAGTTCCACAACCCCAAATTAATATGGGATCCATACTTTCATTCTCATTACTGAATGAATTTTAAATAAATAAACGTCATCAATCAATTTCATTCCCCATTTTCATTCTCTAATATATAAAGTAAATATCCTATAAATTTCCAAGTGGCCCACCAACATGACCTCATACTTGCTCTGTTGCTCATAGTCTAGATGAGTTGGGTAACACATAAATATGAAGTAGCAGCTAACTATAAACTGGGTACCAGCCAGTGGTCCCCCCAAGCAGCAAGTAGGTACACTATGTAGTTAACACTATTGAACACCATAACCAATGCTACCTAAAGAGATTACTTAGGTGAATGAAATCTGTATATGATTTTTTTCGAAAAGTAAATAATAATATTAATGTTTTCAGCCAAACAAGAAAAAGAGAAGATAAGGGATGGCCGCGGTGGGCTTCTGCAAGGTAGGGATTAGGGAACACCCTCTGCTTACACAGGAAAAAGGTCTCCTTGAAAGGTGGGCTTGACAAAACAGCCAGCTCCGACAAAAGTAGCATAAATCTGTCTTCTTGACATTATTGTAATTGAAACCTGTTTACAAAACCGCGTGCGGTTGGGGCAAGTGCTTTTCGAAAGCCAAACTCAATAATAGAGGAACGGAGGAATCATGAAAAGGTAAGGTCTATTTATAATGTGATATATCAAATTTGACAGTATTTTTTATATCAATATCAAATTCTCCAACATCAATTGCTTTTTTCTTTAATATGTTAATATCAAATTATATAAAAAATATCTTTAAAAAATATTTCATACATAATTCTTTAATCAATATTAATTAATTTATTTAATATAAAATATTCTCAAATAATTACTTACAATATATTAAAAAATTATTAAATAATCATAATTTTTTTTTATTTTTTTATAATAAATTATTCTCATTATATTTTCACCTAATTTTTTAGTCACTTAATATTTTTCAACTCATTTTTATCCAACTAATTGTTTATCCACCTAATTTTTTACCCATCTCATTTTTTCAACTAATTTTTTATCCAACTATTTTATTATCCACTCCATTATAAAATCTTATTCTCAAATAATTATGCATACTATATATAAAAAAAAAAAAAATTATATGATTTCCACTGTTGGATAAAAAGTGGTTTGATCCGAACCGTTAAATGATATTTTTATCTCTTTCATAATTGATCTATAAATATAACATATTGAGTTTTTACATTAAAAATATTACTAATTCTATCAGATAATTATTAAATTAATATTTTGTATATATATTAAATAATTTAATTCATTTTATATTAATATATTACTTATAATAGATATTAAAAACTTAAAAATATATTAAAATATATTCAATATTATACTAATTTTAAAGATCTCAATGAAATATTTTTAACGGTACAACTTTTTTGCAATAATTTAATTTCTATTTATAATTATTAATCAAATTATACAAATATATTAAATGTGGTAAAGGATATAAATGGAATAAAAATTGTTATAATTATCATAAGAAGGGTATTGTTGAAATTTTGAAAAAACAAAAAAGTTCATGTGGACCTAACACCAAATTTGGTGTTGTTACGGTTTGACACCAAATTTGGTGTCAAACTGTAGCACCAACACCAAATTTTGCATTGAATTTCGTGCTCCAACACTAAATTGGTGCAATCTTAGAATTATTTTAAGCACCAAATTGGTGTAAAAATACACCAATTTGGTGCTCCGTTGCAGATGACCTAAGGCCAACTCCAATATTACACCAAAATGGTGTAAAACATCAATTTGGTATATTTTTTCTCTCAAATGTTACACCAAAATGATGTAAAAGTTACATTCTTAATACCATTATTTGATGTCAACGAATAGTGCAACACCAAATTTGATGTTGCACTATTCATTAACACAAAACTTACAATTCAACTATAAATTACTTTAATTAAAAATATATATTAAATTATTATAAAAAATATATATTAAATTATTATAAAAAATTTATATAATCTGAAATATTTTATTGAGATCTTTAAAATGAATATAATATTAAATATATTTTAATGTATGTTTAAATATTTAAAATATATTAATTAAAGAATAATGTATAGAATATTATTTGAAGATGTTGTTTATATCAATTTGGTGTTATATACATTAGAGTAAAAAAAAATTTGGCGTTGAAAAATTTGATGTTGACACTAAAATAGTACCAAATTTGATGCATCATATTGGAGATGACTTAAGAGCAGTAGGATTGAGCATGCCAGTATGAGGTACAAAAATACAAATACCTTATCAAGCAGAAGAGAGTTCATAAAGATACTCTTTGAACAACGCAAAAGCTTCAAACCAAGAATAATTCTTTCTGTGAACTATATCATATGATGTTAAGTTCATTGTATATTCTTTATGTCATCCAACTCAACAGCACTAGTGACAGTAAACAGTGTGAGCAAAGATATTCGGCAATTTACCACTGCATGCGGAATCTTCGTACAACAGTATAAATATTGAATCAGCTTGAACGTAGAAGTTCTATGAAATTATAAATATCTGCAACTTGGGGAGTTCATATATGAAAAATTAGGTATAAAGTTATCAAAGCAAATGTGGTTGGCATAGAGGGAGGAAAATGAAATAACAAACTAAGGGTTCGTCATGGGAGAAACTAATCATATGCTACACACCAGAAGCAAAATATGAATTTGCAGTGGACCCAGATGCTGAGATGAAGGCATAAGCAAAATGAACTGCTAACATGGATTGAGAAAACTGACATTTGCAAGCTTGGGCAGTACTCAGCAAAACAAAATTTGAAACTCTCTATGCAACATAAAGCTACACTACTGATAAACACCTTTTACTCAGTACGATTTAAAAAACTGAATGTCAATTCCTGGTACGGAGTCTCACAGAGCAGTATACCCAAAAAAACAAAAGAAGAAAGGATTGGAATTGATGGCCATTGCTGAAATCAATTGTGCATTTATACCTTGTACAGTTGTAAGAGCAAAAGAAGTAGAACTGAGGCACAAGTCAGATTTGAGAAGCCCACCCCGATTTATGAAGCATGACTAGGGATGTGTTTACTTCATGGATTGGGGAATGAAAATCAGGAATGTGATTGATTGATGTTATTTACTTGCTTAAAATTCATTTCGTAATGGGAATGAATTAGTGGGCCCCACACCAATTTGGGGTTGAGGAATGGGAATCTCATTCCCCCCAACCCACTTGGGAATCTCATTCCCATTCCTTTTGTCAAGCTAAAATGTCCCTTATACCCTTCTTTAAAAAATGTGCTATAAGTTTATTCCCTTTGTTTTATATTTTTAAATATAAATATTTACATATGCTATAAGTTTTCATAAAAAAATGTGTTAGTGCAAAATGTTATATTTTGAAGAATATTACAATAATATGGTTAAGAAAATTTAGGTAATATTTTATATATAATTAAAAAAAATGATTTGATATAACATATAAATACATAATATCTTCTTCTAAAAATAAAATAATAAATACACAAAATGCTTACAATGATATTGTCAAATTGTTAAGAATTTTTTTTTAGCTTATTATGATGAATTACAAGATAAAAAGATAACACTAACATTTTAAACAAAATTTTGTACATTGTAATTAATCCATAATTTTAATTAAGGGTATTTTTGTAACTTATAATTAATCTATTCCGATTCCAAAGTAAAGTAAACAGCTTAATGAGAATACTGATGATTCCGATTCCGATTGTTACAGTTGAAGTAAACAACTTATTCTGATTCCGATACTTCATTCCGATTCCAGACCATTCCGATTCTCATTCCGATTTCTCCAAGTGAAGTAAACGCACCATAAGTGTAGTCTCATTATTTCAAGGACGACTGATATTCAGTAACTAACTTTATGGTTTAATTCATCATTATTTTTTATAATTCAAATATGTGTTTCGAACTTCCATCAAAACAACAAATAGGGTTGCTCCATTTTGTTGTGATAAGCAAAAGATAAAAGCTGATATAAGGTACCAACTTGGCAACTTGCATGACATTTGAGAGCATAATTACATTCTTCCACCAATGACGCCGTTACTTCTCCCTGGACCAGTCCCCGCTTTTTCCACCAGCTTTACACTCAAGACGTACATCTGTGATCTCAATATCTTTCGAAGCAGCCTTGCACATATCATATACTGTTAGGCCAGCAACCGTTACAGCTGTCATTGCTTCCATTTCTACCCCAGTTTTGCCTGTTGACACCGCTTCCCCTTCTATGTCTACACTAAAATCCTCTGGATTCAGAGTTAGATCAACACGAACATGGCTTAGGGTTATGTTGTGGCATAACGGGATGAGAGTGCTTGTGTGCTTTGCTCCGCTAATACCAGCAATTTTCGCAACACTAAGGACATCTCCCTTGGCCAACTGGTTTGCCAAGACCAAATCAAACACCTTCTTGCCCAGAATTACCTTGCCACTAGCAATGGCAGTTCGCTTACTGCTTTCTTTCGGAGATACATCCACCATTTGAGCTTCTCCGGTCCTACCAATGTGGGTCAGGCTAGGCGTGTTTTCACTCATTCTTTGAGATGTCTGCCGAGATTCTTGAACCACAAAATCATTACTTAAAGAATCAGTAAACCCACTTGGAGGCGCTTCCCCAAACACGGACTCCATTTCCTTCGAACAGAGACACCATATATATAAGCAAGCGTACATCAAACAACCATTCATCGCAAGCAATTAGACTCCACCATAGAAATTAAATTAGAAATAAAAACAGAAAACAACACCTTAAAAAGTGTAGATCCAACAAATAGTTTTTTCAAAGTAGACTTTTAGTTTCTTTTATTTTCAAATGGTCTCAGTCATTCTCTACTATCAATCATAAAATGAGCACTTCAAGATTCACCAGATGAAAACTGCATTACGCTATTTATTTACATAAAAAAATAATAATAATAAATGAACACATTTGATATTGACCTACAGCTATCTGAAACTATAACGGAGACTTACCTTATTGAACTCCGCAATTGTGCTTGCGAAATCATGGCTACTGTTACCGCTAAAGAGCCTTCTTGAGTAAGGAAATGCAACCGCAATTCGTCGAAGAAACATGATGCTAACTGCAAGGAAATTCATAAAAAGCCCAATTTATAAAGGACTAATGGTGCTTCGAAAAATTAAAATCGAAAAGACGTTAACTTAATAACAAAGCCAGCAACCATTTTTAGGAACTTGAAATCCCATTTTACACTCTGTTCTCGTTCGGGCATTTTCACGAACATATTTGGGGTAATCCAATTTCAAAGGAAAGGCCCAGCGTTATGGTAACAGGAAGAATATTATTGAGAATTTAAGAGTAGAATTAGAATAAAAAACGAAGGTGCTTTTGTTTCGTTACAAATTATTGATGATTGAAGGAATCAGTGCCTGAAAATTATACCGGCGATCAAAGCAAATCGACGCTCTTATCTATGTTGAGTATTAAGCGACTGATGTTGCTCCTTACGATGTCATTTAACGTGACGAATTTGAATTTACCTTACTGTTTGGCATGACATCGTGACTGTAAAATGAGACTTTCTACTATTCATTTGTTATGGATGAAAGAGAAATACCATTTTATTCAAAATAATCATATGCATGTATCACTAACTATTTGAATTATGGTTAAATTTCAACTATACATTTCACCAAAAGCTCTTTTGATCCTTAAATTATTTAAAAAACTAAAACAACTCAAAACTTTCAAATTTCATCTGATCACTTTTTTAATATTCAACATTCACAAAAGCAATTGAAGTAGAAAATTATTCAATTTCCCAGCTGCATGCACTATTGCGTTGTGCACAGGGTCGTTTGAGCGGCACCATTTAGGCCAAGAGCAAATATAGCATATGTGTTTTTTTTTCTTTTCCTTTTTATTTACTTGAACGTTATCGCATATGCGCTTTTAATCTAAAAACCAATCAGTTATACATGTGGTCAGCCAAACGCCGCCTAGCGATAGCCAGCAAAGGCTTGGCTTTTGGCATGGTCATGCCATAAACCTCACTGGTATCCATATCTTCGGGTCTCAAACCCTCTGGTGGACCCCAATCAAAACAATGAAAGAGCCGAGCTAAAGCCATCAGCACCAATGTTACTCCAAGCGGTGCGCCAGGACATTTTCTTTTCCCAGCACTAAACGGAAGTATCTTAAAGTCAGGTCCATGACTTATCTCGACTCGGCTCCCATCAGCCAGCCAGTGTCTCTCGGGCCGAAACTCTTCAACATCAGCCCATATCTTGGTGTTCCTGCCCAGCCCATGCGTGTTGATGAAGACACGTGTCTTGGCGGGGATGTAATAGCCATTGATAGTTGTGGCGCGCAGTGATTCATGTGGGATGAGAAAGGGCCCAGCTGGGTGCATGCGAAATGTTTCACGTACCACACATCGTAAATAGTTAAGGTGCGCCAGATCAACTTCGTTGACCATCCGATTTGGACCCACCACAGAATCAAGCTCTTCTTGGATTTTGCGAAGAACACGTGGATGTTTGATCACCTCTGCCATTGCCCATTCACTGGTCACAGCTGAAGTATCCGTTGCAGCAGCTATCATGTCCTAAAAACCCCCAAAAAAATCTAACTTATATTATCAATTAAAATTGCAAGATAATACCATGAAAATATTTTGTTTTGTTGTAAGAGAAAATTACCTGAATTAGAGCTTTAATTTCAACATCATTCATGTGTTGTTTTCCATCTTCACCAGGCAAAGACAACAAAACATCAACAAAATCCATCTCTCCACCATCTTCATCTCTAACTAATAAATTTCTCTCTTTCTCCTTTGTTGCCTTTCTATGTTCTTCAATAATCATTGTGTGAAAATCATCCACTCTCTTCTCAATCTCCCTCATTTGCTTTTCACAACCATAAGGATCTACCCATCTCCAAATCGGCAAATAATCACCTAAATATATCACACCCAAAAGCTGAAACAGCTCATGCGTGATGTGCATGAACTCCATCGCTTCCTCTGAACCCCCACCAAAATACTGCTTCCCTAACAACATCCTCGTCACGTTGTTCATTGAAAACGCGCCTAACACATCTCTCAAGTTGACGGGCTTCCCATTTTTGGCCCTAGCCCAAACATCTTGGATAAGGTGTTGGGCCTCATCGGCCCGATGCTTGGCAAACGAGTCTAGCCTCTTTGTTGTTAATAGATTCTCCATGCAAATTCTCCTCATCCTCTTCCAATGTGGGCTTAATGGGGCCAAGGCCACATCGCCACACCCGTAAGCTAGATGGACCGCAGCTAGTGTCCGTGGTCGAGAAGCGAATACTTCGTCTTGCCGGAGAAGTATTTCACGGATTATATCGGGGTCATTGGTGGTGAGGGCATCCACGTTGCCTAGGCGGAGGTAGACCAACGGCCCATATTTATTGCACAAAGAAGCTAGATCCCTGTGGGGGAGTTGGCCCAATTGGAGAAGGTTGCCGAAAATGGGCCATCTGGGTGGGCCTGGAGGAAGAGTTTTTGTCTTATGGGCAGTTTTTCGATTGAGGAAACGGTGTATGACATTGGCGATGAGAGATGCAAAGACAAGGATTGAAGCAATGGTGGCTAATTCCATCAAAACTAATGAATTCCAGAGATAATATAGATACTTTATACATGTAGAAGCTTAAAGAATTGCATCTAAAAGGCTAACAGTGAAACCATGGGCTCAAAATTGTCTTGCCATGTGATTCTATTTGTATATTACGATTTATGCTTTTTTAAACCCTTTAGAAGGTAATAAAAACATATTTTTTGATACCACATTCTTGACATGCAATTGAGATTGAATTGGATGCCTCAATTCTACATAGATAAAAATAACAATCAGTTTAAAAAAAAAAAAAAGGATGAAACCCTCTTTGAACTTGTTTGGTTGGTGGAGCATGTTATGTGCGATTGTGTTTTGTGGTCTCCTACTCCAAGAAATAGCATTCGCGTGTTTTTAAACACTCATGTGATCTGAGTTGATGCACGGTAGAAGGAAGAGAAGAGGCGCATGAGCCTCGTGATTTGGCGAGTAAGTCTGAGTAAGTAGTATTATATATTATAGCTAATGGGCACGCATCAGAAAATAATGATCTATCAAAATATTGAAAGAAAGTTATGATGCCACAGGTCATTGCTTGGTTCCATGGTCTAGTGGTTAGGACATTGGACTCTGAATCCAGTAACCCGAGTTCAAATCTCGGTGGAACCTTTAAATTATTTTGTTTCTTTTTCTGTTTCTGTGCCAAAAAGGGCTATTTCTCTATTGTGGTACCACGCACTTCTCGCTCACGGGCGGGATTTATCTAAACCCTAAAAGGAGATGACAACCAACAGCTACTAGTCCAATAGACAAAATTCAAAATCCTAACTGGCTAATTATCTTTTAAACAATTCCAAATCAAGTTTCTATCTTTCTCTAATTGTCAGGAAATGGAACCCCCTAGTCAACAGAAAATCGAGCAAACAGTGCTCGAGATACTCAAACAAGCGGACATGGAGGAGATGACGGAGTTCAAGGTTCGAACAATGGCCTCGGAGCGACTCGGAATCGAACTCTCCGATGTTGATCAAAAGAAGTTCATCAGAGGCGTGGTGGAGTCGTTCTTGCTCTCCACCGTGGCAGACACTGGCGCTGCTACTAAAGAAGCTGATGCGAATGTTCAAGGAGAATCTAGTCACCAGCAAGTCGACATCAAGAGAGAAGTTAATTTTGACGGAGACCGCATCATTTGTCAGGTGAAACCTTAAACCAACAATTTCTTTGATCAAATTTCGATGACTGCAAATGCTTTGTTTGTGTGAATTCTAGATAAGCATATCATGCTACATAGTTGAGAATGAGATATTGAGATTGAGTTTGAATTTTGTTGTTATTGTGTAATTTTTGATAATGTAATTGGTATTTCTGCTTTTGAATTCCAAATTAGATCCTGTAGAATTGTAGCATTATGGGTTGATATTGCAGTCAATACCACGTAGAAGATTCGAGTAGGAACCACAGTGATAGAAAGCTTTTTTTTTTATCCTGTCTGGATTCTGCTTTTATTGAAGATTGTTCCTTTTGATTTAGCTTTCGAAAAAGAGGAATGTGGCGGTTCAAGAATTCAAGGGTAGAACTATTTTGACAATTAGGGATTACTATCGAAAAGATGGAAAGCTGTGTCCGTGTGCCAAAGGTGATCAGATGAGTGTTTTCCCGATTCTATCTTTGGTTCCCTATTTCATGCAAATTTTTTTATTATGATGTTTCTTTATAACACATTTGCTTTGGCTTACCATTTAATTTTTGGTTTGAATATGTTGCTGC
Organism: Litchi chinensis; assembly: GCA_019925255.1. Lineage (NCBI taxonomy): Eukaryota > Viridiplantae > Streptophyta > Magnoliopsida > Sapindales > Sapindaceae > Litchi > Litchi chinensis. The sequence continues at coordinate 14,014,968 of CM034463.1, read as the reverse complement.
TGAAAACTTTGTCAAGTTGTCCGCTTTAAGCATGCAGCACTTCAGCTTAGGAACCTTTGGTAGGTTGGTATTTTTGTCATTTCTAGGGCTTTGATTGCTTGTCTATAAGTCGCAAGTTTTACTTATGTTGTATGGCCTTAAGCATGTATTTGGTAGGAATTTTTTTTTTTTTTTGGGTTAATTTTGAGCCTTTTGATTACTTGTCTATCGATCACAAGTTTTATTAAAGTTGTCCAGCTTTAAGTGAGTATTTGGTACGATGGTTTTTTTGTTCTTTTTGAGGCTTTTGATTGCTTGTCTATAATTGCAAGTTTTGTTCAAGTTGTCTAGCTTTAAGCATATAGAGATTCAGTGCAGGAACCTTTGGTAGGATGGCTTTTGTGAATTTTTGTGGCTTTCAATTGCTTGTCTATAAATCACTAGTTTCATTGGGAACTGATATAACTGTTGAACTCATTGGTATTGTTGCAAACATAATAGTTATTGTTTCCCAATTACCTTGTTTTGATCACATGGTAATTAATTCCTTGATACTTAAATCTTTTTCTCCACTGCTCTTCTTTTCAGGGATTAATTTGCCGACTGATCAATGGGCTACCTTCAGGAAAAGTGTCCCTGTAATAGAGGCAGCCATTAAGAAGATGCAAGCAAAGATCAGGTGAGAGTGTTGTCTTGATGTTTGAAGTCAGTGTTGGTATATTATCTTCAAGTCTGGACTGTTAATAGTAATCTAGAAATTTGGTTTTGTTAAAACAAAACAAGATAGCCAAATGAATTTCAAGTCCAAAAGGTTTCATATGTAGCTTGAACAAGTTAATAATATCTCTAGTATATGCAATGATGTCCTGATAGCACTCAAGTTTGAGTATGCAATACACAGGTTTTATTCAATAACTACTTCTTGGCTATCAAGCAGGTAGCTGAATCATTGACTGACTTCAACCATGTGATCATGTAGATCTAAAGTAGTGGATGAAGAAAAGGGAGTTGTTTCAGATTCTGTGACTTCACCGACTGAACTTGTTCCTACTGAGCCCGATCGTTTCAATGGGAAGAACTACTCGTATTGGGCACCGCGAATGGAAAATTTCTTGAAGCAGCTAAAGATTGAATACGTTCTTAGTGACCCGTGCCCTGGTGTTATACTAAGCCCACAAGCAAGCACTGAAGAAATCTCCAAAGTCAAGGTAGCTGAACGAAAGTGGGTGCATGATGACCACATATGTCGCCGCCACATTTTGAATTTTCTATCTGATCATCTTTATTATCAGTACTCAAAGAAAACCAAGAGTGCTAAAGAACTCTGGGATGAGCTAAAATTAGTTTACCTTTATGAGGAATTCGGAATGAAGAGGTCTCAGGTTAAAAAATATATTGAATTTCAGATGGTCGATGAAAAATCAATTCTCGAGCAACTTCAAGAATTTAACAACATTGCTGATTCCATTGTTGCTGCTGGAATGATGATTGATGAGAATTTTCATGTTAGTGTCATCATTTCCAAGCTTCCTCCATCCTGGAAGGACTTCTGTGTCAAGTTGATGCGTGAAGAATATCTTACTTTTGGAATGTTGATGGATCATATACATGCTGAGGAAGAGTCTCGCCATCCAAACAAACAAGGGGAGCCTTCCAATTCTGTAGACTGGCGTCTGGCTAAAGGGTTTGGAACAAGAATGAGAGAGATTAGAAAACCAGATATGAGCTGGAAGAGGCGAGAATCAGAGATTGATGGTAAGACTGTTTTCTGCAACAATTGTGGGAAGAAGGGGCACTTGTCCAAACATTGCGATAGTAGGAAGTTTGACAAGAAAACGAAGAGGCAGAATGTGAACAATTCGAGTACACATACAGATACATAAGTTTACACGGATAACAGCATTTTGAAGTAGCTGATAGCCGTGAAGAAGTGTAAGTATAAACTTAAAACCATCTAGCCTAGCTTTAATCAGCTTGAATTTTTGAGTAAGTGGGTAAAAACATCTGTTGTTTGATATTCATCTTGTGGAAGTACAGTGTCTCTAGTTTGCTGTTATAATATGTCCTCATTCGAAGCCCCTGCAGGGCCTTTGAATCTGATGTCTGTATTATTATGTATTTAAATGTCCCAGCCAATTATAAACTTGTAGCAAATAATATCTATTTAAATCGATTTTGCTTCAAATGGCAATGATATTTAATTAGACATTCTTTCCCAAGCCCATATAAATGCCATATTGACTGGTCATTGAATTTGTATCTGAGTCGCGATATTTGCACCCCTTTAAGGACGTATGAACACCCCTTCAATAAAACATCTTATTAAAATTTTGAAAACTATCTAATTTATAAATAAACCCCATCTATTATAAAAATTACCCTTTCATTAATTTTGTTCTATTATCTATTCGTAAAAACACTCCATTTACATTTATATTATTATCTTTTTAACATATTTGGTTTTGAGATTTTATGATCATGCCTCTGGATCCACGATCCTCAAATTGCAGTAAACTACAAATAGAAATCATAATGCCATTTAGAGGATAGTTGTTTTATTTATTTTATTTTCAAATAAAATTTTTCTAAATATTGATCACAAAAAATATATTGAAATATTAAATCATCTTTCACCAAATTATTTTCAGGTGTACATGAGAATAATAAGAGAAAAAAATATTGTAAAATATACAATGCACTTGAGTGTTTGATTTTTATATACTGAAGTACTTCTTAAAATAATAATAATAATAATAATTCACATCAAAATGCTTTCAATTTTTTTTTTTTAAATAATGAAATGCTTTCTAGTCAATCTTTTAGTTGTAATAGATGTGGTGGTAAACAAGAGGCAGTAAGTTATTCATTTTTTTGGTGTAATGAGACATTTGATTGCATTTAATTTTTGGAGATATATGATAGCATCCGAACAAGTTTTTTGTTATTTAATCTATGTCTAATTTTTTATCTCGGTTCAATGAGTGTTATATATTAAGAAGAAAGTAAGTTTGAATTGATAGATGATTTCTTATAGAATATTTGGAATAAAAAAAACTTCTTGATATATATTCTTATTTTTTACTCTTAAACATATTTTCCTTTTTAACTAAATACAATAATTTCATTGATGATTTTAATTCATTCTCGATATTCTGTAATTAATTTGTTTTCTTAAAAATTATTTGATATTTGAAATCAATATTTAAAAGAGAAGTTAAAGGGTTTAAGAAAATAAAAATATTTTATCATATATATAAGGAAGTTATTAAAATTATCCTTTGTGTCGTTGTTCCTGCATGGGCTTTTCAGGGTTTGGCATTGTTGAAAGTTGGATCCATCTCTCCTGGGTTCTCTTGGTAATGTCCAGAAATTGAATGACCTTAGTAGTGGTCCTTTTGTTTTCTTGCAGACCGTGCAGTCTATAATGACCGGATGGGACGGAGAGAGGACTGAGGACTATGTTGATTTAATAACAAGTAGATGAACGAACACGTTGTTTATATTTAATTGAAAAATGCAGTCCTGTTGGTCTTTTTGTGAAGTTATAATATCTGCAATGAGAGGCGTCAATTAAAGGCACACGTCTATTAGTCAAAAAACACATGATTTTTCAATCGACGGTAGTTCATGTTTCTCCATCTCTGTACTTTCATATAATCAGGACTTTTAATGCTTGAAATGGAAATGTTTTGAGAGGTCTCTCTCTCCTTCCTTTCAAGGACTTTAAACGAAATAAACACATAAATTGAATTGATGGTGGTAGTTGCATAAATATACATCACGTTATGCTACGGTAGTTTTTTTATTGGGTCAAAAAATTAAGGCGCTTTATTTTATGGTAGTTTTGATTTTGACTGAAGAGTAAACAATTAAAGAATATTCCAGCTTAGGTAACCATATTGATAACATGACTGGTCAAAGATGGTTTTATGATTCGAAAATCTTAACGGTTGATTTGTAAAAAGATATTTTAATTTATTATATCTGTTTTCGTTGTAAAATCTTATATAATTTAAAATAAAGATAAGATCGACAGTAATTTCTATGATCACTATAAACTTATCAAATTATAATTCTATCTATTTAAGTGCGAGTTTTGAAAATCATGATATTATTATTGTTTTTTTTTTTTTTGTCAGAAAAGCACACGAAACCAACCAAAGTATCTCTAACTGTAGCCAATAGATATGCCTATCAATATTACAGAGAAAAGACTCCAATTGTCTCCCCATTTTGGCCATGAAGTAAACACACAAGTCCCCAGTTCCAGAATCTGTAAAGCAGTAATATGCTCTCATTTGTAATTATAACATTGACTTGAACACATCAGTAACAATATTCTTCAAACATTACCGGTTAAATTAAATTTGAATTGAATAAAACTTGCCAATTAAAATTATTTCAACTAGGGGTGGGCACAAAAACATGGAACCGATCCGAACACCTTGATCCGGTCCGATCCGTGGGTGTTCGGATCGGATCACATGTTCAAAAGTAAGGTGTTCGGATCCTCACTTGTGAAAACAGCATGTTTCATGGATCGGATCGGATCGAGGTTTCCAAAACCGATCCGATCCGTGAACCCGTGAACAATGATACATACGTAATTTCATATGCCTTTATATAAAGTCCACTTAAGCTAACTCTAACATCCATCTCTCACTCCCTTTCACTCTCATCTCAGTAACTTGGTGAGTTTATTTGCAGCTTTAACTTGATATATGATTGGGTGTTAGTGTTTTAGTGATTTCTATGCTTGTTTGTTGTGTTGTGTTGTTGAGTTACATATTTCATTTGATTTTATATATATATATGTTATTATTGCTGTGAATAGATGAGGAAAAGTATAAAGAGTGGTGCTGGTAGGATTTGAACTATGATTTCCATTAATATAAAATGGGCATATTGGAATTCAGAAGATTTATTGTTGAAAATGACCTTGAAAACTGAGTGCCCAATTCTTCTGTTTATTTTTATTATTATTCTGGGTGGGTAGTTGTTAGTGGTGTTTAATGTTGGTAGCCGGCAAAGGAGATGTTACACGTGTTTGATGTTGAGTAATTTGTATGAATGTTTACAAAATTTGGGAGATATGTATTACAATTCACAAAGGTACACCAACAAGATATCTCTATTTATCTTCTTATCATAAGTTGAAATTGAAAATAGGTGTTCTAATCCGGTCCGATCTGATCCGATCCGCGAACTAGGTGTTCAGATCGGATCGGTTCCTTCTTCTTCATGGATCATGTTCGGATCCAAAAATGACGATCCGCGAAGTTACCATGTTCGGATCGAATCCGGTCAGAAGCGATCTGAACATAGTGTTGCCCACCCCTAATTTCAACATAAACTATAATATCTTTTTCATGGAAAAGGACTCAAACGACAAAGCATCTCCAAATTAAAAATAAATAAATAAATCTATCCGCCATAGGTATTCATGAAACGTGTCCTCCAATTTTGTACAATGACCCGGTCAAATTCTTTAATACACCCAACATTTGTACAGCCAAATCTGATTTCTTGGACCAGTGTTATGCATGCATTGACTAGACTACCGAATTCATGCTACCGATAAAATTATAATTTTATAGTATGATTTATTTTGTACATAAAATTAGGTCTCTATGCTCTTGCTCCGTTGGTCAACCATAACCAGTAATAAATAATGAAATATCAGAAAATGGACCCAAAAAATTGGTGGGTCCAGAGATTGACAATAAAGGGTTGATGCGGACGTAATTGTACTGCAAGTTTGAATGCTCCAAATTTGACCCATCACATGGCCTGCTTTGCCTATTTTCGTTCTCTCATACTACTACACATGCCGGGCAATGTGGGTCTTTCTCTTTCACCGCCTCTGCAGGACAATGAAAGAATTAAAAGAGGGGGAAAAAAAATATTAAACATGATAAATGAAAAAAACAGGGGCCCCATATGTGATTGACAGGATGGCGTGAGATATGCGCACACAAGCTAAAGGTTAAATGCTTCTACGACTTTTGTGACACACTGCCGCTTATTTTGTCCATCTGTTTCGGTATCTATACATTTTTCATGTCGGATTAACTTTATAAGGGAAACTTGATGAGAATGCATGTACAAGAATACGAGTAAATTCATTGAAATTTATAAATATATATATCAACAAAATCAATCTTATACGGGTGTACGGTGATTTTTTTGACGAATTTTGAAACAAACTTAAATCTTGGAAAGATTTAAGTACTACAAAATGGATTGCCCATGCGGGTAGGCTCGTTCGTGTTGATAATTTGTTTGAAAGTGATATTGACCCACATGGGATGCCTTGAATTAGGACTATATATGCACAATTTTACACGGGGTTCTTGGTCACGTAGTCGTCAACAAAACACAGGTAGGAAGGTTTTGTCACACTTTTTGGCTCATTTATTTTCGAAGTCATAAACAACAACCACTTTAAGAAAGACTGCACATGTATCACATGATATTTGTCAATGCCATTCCATTGGCTCAATCTCAACATCTTCACGCGGAAAAAATAGGACCACAAACATTTCCGTCTTTCAAATAAATTACAAGGCTTAGTTACCTTGCTCCAATTGTCTATGCAAATCGTTGATTGTTATTCAAGCAAATCCTGGAGTTAATTTGTTTTACCTCTTTATCGAATTCTACCTGTTCTGATTTATTTACCTTTTTATTCTCAAGTACTTTTCTGCCAGGTTTGGAGATACCTCAAACCCCCTTTATAGAAAGGAGAAATCTAGTTTCAAAAATAATAAAAAAATTTAAAAAAAAAAAAAAAAAGGAGAAATCTAAAGGATGGCCTAGATTTTTAGAACAAAATCGGTTCTCTCCACCTTTCCATGTGCAAACTAAAGCAGCTTCGTTTGTTTAGTCACTCGCAAAAAAGGTGAAAGCAAAATTAACTGATTGAGAATCTTACAGTGTTCTTTGTTGGGTTCAATATTTAGCAGAAACATCCAACCCAGCAAAAACTCTATCTATTTTTATTTGAAGGACAAGCAAAAATCATTCATGCTACAATGCAAACCTTTTTTATTATGCAAGAATTGCAGCTGTTCTTCCCAATTAAAGGTCCAAATTTGAAATTGAAAGCAAAAACAATGATGATCATGCAAAGCAAGCAATGATCATGGAATAGAAATCAGGAAACTAGAGCTATTAACAATTTTAGTAAGAGCCACCAGCCACTTGCTCTCTTTGGTCAAGAAACAAGCATCCCTGATTCAGACAATTATTGGAGAACAGACTGCAAATAAACTACCATCAAACAACAAAAAAATTGTAATATCCGAAGGGAGCAGAGCAAATAGCACAAAACTACTGATTACACCCACACAAATCACAATCTCCTACTATTTGGTAACTGAAACTCTACAAGTATACAAATTCTTCGCAAAAATGGGGAATAAAACGAGCGTTACTTGGCCAAGAAGTAAAAAATTAGGGGCAATATGCATTTAAGAAAGGGGAAAAAAAATAACAAATCTATCAGTTCTTTAACAACCAACAATGATAAAAGTTGGTTAAACTTACAATGTAATTCATCTTGCAAAAATACTTCCTGGTTTACAGGATATGTATAATATAAACAATCATAGAAAATCTGGTGCCCTACTTGGTCAATAAGCAGTTGTTTTCTACTTCTAGTTGTCCCAGCTGCTCCTTTCAGGATCCTTTGCAGTGTGACAAAAACCGGTGAAAGCTTTTCGATGGGGTCTTCTTCTCTACATTTTAGGCCTATCTGCTAAGTCAAATGCAATTTCTTATGCTATCCAACTGATGATAAAGGCTGTAACGAGTTGGATTCACATGAGAACGCGGCAATTAACTTTTCCTTTGTCAGCTGCTCGGATCCCTCAGATTTGATGACAAAAGTGTGGAACACTGTATCATTTGCTGCAGCTAGCTTTGATTCAACAATGGTAATCTGTGCCTCTTTAAAAGCTTGTATGACTCTTGATGCAGGGTGTGAATCTAAAGGACAGCTTACTCTCACAACCACCTCATCGTGGGACGCTTCAATCTCTACATCAGGAACTCGGTGCCGGATTTCTGCATTCGGGCTGGACTCCAACCCCGAAGAGTCTCTGGAAGTGCTACCAAATTTGTCCCTATCTGATTCCATGGCCTTTAGCTTGGCCTGAAGCTCATTGATATAAGCTATGGCATCTCCCAACAGGGACGCTTTATCCATCTTGGATATGTTAGGAACCACAGCACGTAAAGCATAGAACCGCTGGTTCAGCTTCTCGCGCCTCTGCCTCTCAGCCTCCACATGATTAAGCGGCTCTTCTCTCCCATTCGCAGGCTTTCTGCCCCTTTTCCGTGGCCTTCTCTCATCAACTGTTCCTGGCCGCTCATCCTTGCACAAAGCTTCAACATCCGAATGCTCAGATTCCACACTCAGTGGTCTGGATATCACTGATGGCCTTGAAGTAGCCCCAGAAAAATCAATCTGCATCTGTGCCGCTGGCTTCTGTGGCGGGTAGTGACTAAAATGAAAATCCTCTCTTGCCCCATTCACAAGATCTTGAAAATTATTCGCAGCATTCTGAGCCCCGAAAATTTCCGTAGGGGCTCCTTGCTTCACACCTTGAACATTCCCCCAACTGAAACCGCCATGAACACCATTTCGAATGTTCGGGAACGCAGAAGCAGTCCTATTTCCATTTGCATAACCTTCCCAAGATGGCCTCTCCTCCATCTTCCTAACAGCAAGCTTCTCCCTACTAAAATGGGGTTGAACATGATTTGAATTCCGCAAATCCTGCCCGAAAATCTTTTGAACTCCCTCCGCTCTCTCCAAAATCCCCATATTCAAAAACACTCCATTCTCATCCTTTTTCTGATTAACCACTGGTATCGCTGCAGTAACAATTGGCTTAACCCTAAGCAAGGATGAATTCGTAGAGAACATCCCCGTTATTGACTGCACCAACTCCAAGCTCTCAGGTACAGATCTGACAGACCCCAATTCGACAACCCCAATATCAGTGTCAACCAAAACGATGGTTTGAATCCCAGCAGTCCTTGCGAGAAACGATCTAACACAGTAATCAGAACCCAATTTCAACGCATCCAATAACCACACATGCTTCCTAGATGCAAAACACTTGCCAGGACCTCCCTCTCCGCGAGGGAACGAAAAGTACATGGATGCTAAAAAGAACATCTCAGTATCAGTGACCCTATCCAATCCTAGAGCGTAATTGTCCTCCTCTGATCCACCAAACAGAGTGTGCAGTTTCTGGAGAACCCTTTTTCTCATCCTCTGCTGGGTCTCATCTTCAAGCCTGATATTGAGAATCCGAGTAGCCTCTGACTCTTCTCCTTCTTTGGGCTCTCTACACGACCCATCTCCCCAACCCAGAACCACTTCACCAGTCTTGGACCGCGATATTTGCCAGAAAATCGCGTAGTTCCAGCTGAAATTGGATGCGTTGGGCCGGTCCACCAGATCAGAGAGCTTGTTTTGTAGTGTCTCGTCACTGCCAATAGCCATCAAGAGGTTCTCATTCGAAATTGAGCTGGATATCAAGTAATCGAAAGCTCGTGTGCCCAGAACAGCTGCCACCATAGCCTTGTCCTCATCATTCCACATACTACCTCCCATGTTAACCTCTATTTTCATATCTAAACTTCAAAATACGCCCAGAAAACAAAAATGCTACAAACTCTTCAAAAACCCAGATCAAATCTACTCCCTAAAGCCCCGTCAAGCAATACCAAACTTAAACAATCAAACTTGAATTTCAATGCATTGAAAGGAATCGGATAACTATAAGTTGAAAGCATGTCACTATGATTTCAGATCTCACTCACAACCTCTAAAAGACAAAACTTATAAACCAAAACCCACAAAGAAAAAAAAAAAAGAAACAAACTGAAAGTCAATTCAGAAAATTATAAAATAAAAAGCTGATACACACCAGTTAAAGGAAACGAAATTGGAAGGCTGAGTGAAAGAGTCTCTGAGAGAGCTGTAAATTTATCAAGCAAACAAAGAAGAAAAAGCAACAGCAGCGAAGTGAAATTCCCAGAAAACACACGAACAATTAACGATTTTCACAAAGAAAGAAAAAAAAACAATCGTTTCCCTTTTTGTAGCAAAGTGCAGGTCAGAGGAGGAAAAAAGAAATCGAGAGTGGGCGTTTGGCGAGAGAGATGGAGTATGTTGTTTGGCCTCTCTAAATCCCAATTGCATCCTGCGTTAAGTACTTAGTAGGGTTAAAAAGTAACCATGGTTTAGCTTGGGTTTGATGCCGGGTTGGAGGTTGAGGAGTAGTCGGCAAAGTTTTTGTTTTGGTTTGATTTTTCTTTTTTTAGTTTTAGTTGTGTTTTTATTGTTGATAATAATAATAATAATAATAATAAAAGTAAAAAGGATTTTCACACATGAGAGAGTTTACTATTAATTACTTACCTATCATAATCATCATTTATCATGGGACTTTAAAAAGCTAAGGTTTTTCTGGTAAGAATTTGATGATTTTAATGAAAAGCAGACATGAATTTGCGTGATTCTCATGCCTCACAGTGGCACGCAATGAATTAGAAGCGCACGTATTACCTGTGACTCCACTTGACTGTTTATTTATCTGTTTTTCTGCTTATTACTTTTAATTATTTTAGTTAATCAAAGTATTCAAGAGAATCCCTTTTTTTTTTTTTTTGAAACTCTAGTGAATCCATTTTGAGATTTCATATAACAACCCTTTTCCAAGTCTAAAATTTAAAAAAAAAATTAAATTCAATCCATTTAGAAAATAAATAATGTTAATGTTTATAACAATTAAGACATAATAGTTTTAACATATGATTATATCGTGAAAATATGCCATTTTATTCTTAAAAAAAAAAAGAGAGAGAGAGAAAGAAAATCTACCATTTTAACATAAATGTATGGATAGCATCATAGTACTGAAGCACACAATCCTGACATAATTTTCTACTAGTATTTATAATGCTCTTGTACTTGATCGTGTGTGTACATACATAAACATATATTTTGAAACACTTGATTGTATAGTTTTAAGGCATATGAAAGAAAGTAAAACGTGGTTTCAGCAGTGTGGGGTCCGAAGACATGAAGCTTTTAAGCACTCTGATTAAATTAAAGTAATATGATAATGAAAAATTAACCGTTGGATTAAAGTCGGGTACTTTGGGGCATATCATTGACGTAGAAAGTTCAAGCAAAAGAAGAAACCCCAGTTGCGAACAAATTTTGATAAGTTTGAGGTTTGAACAGATTAATCAAACGTTAATTGATGTTTTAAGAGCAATAATGGTGCAGCAACATGGCCCTTGATGGAGTAGAATCTAAGGCAAACAAAAGAGTTGAAAGCGATACCAAGCCAAAAAGTCTCATCGTGCGCTCATTAAATTAATTCAATTATATTGTAAAATTAGGTCTGCTTGTGACGGGGAACAGTACTAGTTTATCTTTCTTGTGATAAGTGTGGGTCCTCTCTGTCATCTATTTCTTCTGATCTGATATAAATATGTTGAGATCAATGGTTGAGATTTTCGTGTTCATGGAAGAACATTCATGTTGTTCTAGACAATAAGAACAGAACATGGCCCGTGTTAATCATGTTACGCGACGAAAATTACCCAAGTCTCCCTTTAAAAGATGATAAATTTAATGCGATTTTAATTGATATTTAATTGGGTGCCATGAGAAGATGGGTAATTAATCAGAGACCTAATTAAATCAAGGTAATATACATTATTTAATCAGTTAATTGCATGATTGCTGTTATGTTTAATATTCTCTTATCACGCTAGTCCGTTTTAAATGCTTAATCATTTAATTTAAATCTATAGAGCATTGATCGAGGCCGCGTCAATCAGGTCTCTCCGGCATATAATGGTAACATAGATTTATTTTTCGTAGTTGTATTACTTTATTATTAAGCATAGGTCACGTAATCTACATAGATCGACCCTCTTCTTAATCCTACATGAAGAGATGAACTCATTATTTTTTCAATTTTTTTTAAAGTATCAATTAATTTATCGAAATCATAATTCAATCAATCAATAAATGATACAAGATTGGTTTAATTGTAAGTTACACTTATACTTTTGAAATCATAAGTCCGAATAATTCTTTATTATCAAACTCCGAGATTTTGACACATTATCTTTTAATTACATATTTCTATATCCTTGTAATTTTTTTTTAAATACTTAAACTTTAAAAGTTATAAGTTTAAATTATTTCTTCTCTTTTATCAAACCCCTCCCTCCCCCAAAACTTTAAAAGGTTGGAGGTCAATCACAAAACAGATTTTTTTATATTTTTTGTTCAATTGACCTTTCCTAATATCAAGTTAGATAATTATCAAGATTTAACTAAAATAAAACTCTATAGCACAGTCGGAAATCTACTCACAAAGATTGGCAAAGTTCTAATCACAAATTGCGGTAAAATTGTCATGTTTTTAACTGTTTTTTGTTTGGGTTGCAACTTAAACCTATCATCTTACTTTGACGAAGAATTGACAGGTGGGCTGGTGGTGACTCCACCAGCACACTTAAAGCCAATGAATCTTTCAGCATTTTTCCTCTGCCAGAGGAGTATAACAACAGATAAGAACTACATTTTTTTTTCTTTTTGAGAAGGTAGAATTACATTTTTATTTTGGCTGATTATTTATTTATTTGTTTAGTTACATTGAAATAATACTTGATTTTTATATTAATTAATAAGTAATATTGAGCACCCAAAGCCCTACATGGGGCGTGAGGTACACTGACCAATGAAACACGATGTTCATATAAAAATGGGTTTGCATGTGCCAATGCTAGCATGAATAGAACCGTCCAATGAGAATCATCAGGAAGGCTGGTATGGGCCACGCGTAGATGGTCGGCTATATCGGACCTCTACAAAACATACACGTTTACACCAACACGCGGCCACCACGTGCCTGCCACAGTAGCCTCTCAACACGTTTCACCGCTCTATCCGTCCTCGATCTAATCAAAACAAAACCGATAACTTTTCAAAAGAAAAAAAAAATAAAAAAGGAAACAAAACAAAACCGATAAAATATACCATAAGGAGAGAGAGACAAAGTAAAACCCTAAAGTCCAAAAGCAATTAAAATAACAGTAAATAGCCCGTGAACAGCACGTGACAATAACGTGAAGCGAGGGTAGGTCGTGTCATCTGTGTGACAAGAACGTGATATGCATTTAATATTGAAGCTTTTTGTTAAATTTGGTTTAATGTGTTTGGCGTGTGCCATGAATTTGATATTTCCACGTTGTTTTTGATGTGGCCAGGGGACGTGGTTGCTATTAGTTTGTTCAGTTTTCATTTTAATTTTTTTTGGAACTTATATGTTTTTGTTTTTTTAATTTTTTAATTTTGTTTACTCGCTCTCCTTAAACATAGTTACTTTTGTAGGGTACTAGTCTTTGTGTAGGCTACCTTCTAAAACGTACACGAGTTTTGTACCGGATATGAAAATCTGTAGCACGACATATAAATGTTAGACTGATGTGCTGTCATTCACATGCCGACAACCGCCCACGGATCTACATGTTCTTCAAACGCAATTTCCATGCCCTAAATAATGTCTTTTTTTCTTTAAAAAAAAAACTTCACGAGTTCATCGTGGGTGTGCGACTGTGCGTTTGGCAGACACGTAAGGAAGCCATAGGATTATTATAACTTTGAATTGAATCAGATTTGTCAAAAGCAAAAAAAGGGATTAGTTAGTGATACCACTTTATATGGTCTAACCAACTGAGATTAATAGAAGCATTTTGAAAACTTTTAAATTTCAAATTTCTTTCTCTAAGAAAATAATTATCTTTATGAATATTGATAAAAACGTTTCTATCCAAAACTTATATCATGATTCAAAAATAGACATTTTTTATCAGATTTTTTTTTTTTAACTTTTTTAAATATAATAACGATCAAAGTAAGAATCTCTAAGAGGGATTTTAACCTTTATCATAAAAACAAGAAGAAAAATATTCAATAACTTCAATGAGGAGTGGATAAAAACCTTTTTATCAATTTTATTGAATCACTTCAATAACTATTTTTACAAATGTTAGATAACGGTTTAATCACTTCAATAATCAATAGTTTTATCGAATCTTGAATTGTAATTTTTTATTTCACAGATTTTAGATAACAGTTTTAGACTTCATTTGGAAAGATGGTGTTCGATTTTATTTCTTTGACAGTTGATAAGATGTGACTAATTTAGATACACCTCTTCTTATAATAAAATCAATATTAAGTTATTAATTACTCTTTAATTAAAATATGTTTTCGCAACAGAAGACATCTACTGCTGTTATAAGAGAAAAATATTATCCAAATATATTTATCAAATTCTCCTGCTATAAAAGAAATGTATTATCCACATATATTTATCAAATGAGCATAAGGAAATTTAATCTCCCTAGATTAAGATGAATGAAAAGCTGTATAGAACTCTGGGTCAGGAGGAATTTGCAATTTATATATGTACATTAGCAAAACAAAATTGTTATAAAACGTGTAGCTGCAGGTAAAATAGATCACGTGGTTGGAGTGTGATAGCGAGTGGGACTCAGTTGGGTGCACCCTCGTGGGAGTTAGTTGGATGCACCCTAATGAGGAGCTAACAGACTTTGCAAATCAGCGGCATGAACGTGAATCCATGTATGTTCCCATTGGTTTCCAATGGTCCAGCACACCTGCTACCCACCGTCAAGATTTGACTACCTTTCTACTCTTTTCGCCACGAGCATATATTAACAGCTAGTTCATTTACGAGTCAAACTAGGTTTTGTAAACTGTAATCGTACATTTTATTAGTAATCTGTTCAATGCATTCTCCATTACTTAAATCATCATTCAACGCATTTGGAATCACATTTGAACAAATAATTCAACACTCTACTAGTTCAATAATGCTTGCTATTTAAAATACGCAATAACAAGTCATTCATATATATATATAATTTATTTGACCAATCTAAAATACAACTGGAACCAATAACAATAAACATTAAGACACGACTCTAAGATCAACTCCTAGAAACAGAAGGGAACAACTCATGAAAAGTAAGGGGCAACTCACAAATAGTCGAAAACACCACACTTATGATTGGTGGGTGAGCTTGAGCTTGGCACATCAGCATGCCAAGTGATACGCATAACAACCAAGGCAACCTGCCTTTAAGTCATTCAAATATTGTTTCATAATATTTTTCAAAAAAAAATATATTTTTTGTTTCATAATAAGCTCGTGCTAAAACTTTTATTTGAAAAAGAAGGTTTTCTTGATGCGTCATGTCAATGTCTTAATTAGTTTTTATATGGCCAATATTCAACTACAATGATCTAAATTTTTTGCATATGAATATTTCAAGAACCATCATTTTAAAGCTTTTAATACACAAGTATTGCTATATTACTGCAAAATTTATTGTCAAGATAATATATCATTGACGTGTTTACTTTAATTGTAGGAATTGGAATAAAAATCGAAATGAAAATCGAAATGATCTAAAATTAGAATGGCTTGGAATATGAATGATGTATCGAAATCAAAATAAATCGTTTACTTCAATTACAGGAATCAGAATCGGAATCGGAATCAACAGTATCCTCATTGAACTGTTTATTTTATTTCAAATCATAATGAATTAATTATAAATTATAAAAATACTCTTAATTAACAATATTTTATACTTCATAACAAAAATAATTTTTTTAACGATATTATTATAAGTGTATTGTGTATCTATAGTTTATTTTTAGTTTTGTTAATGTTAAAGAATTCCAAACTATCCATAATATATGAAATCATATTATAATTTTTATTATTATTAGTTTTAAACAAAAGTTTCATAATATTATATTATTTCTCAAATAAAAATATAGTGTTCAATTTTGTTTTTCATATATATATATATAAACTTTTCTTATAGGAGTTATGTTAGGCTCCATGATTATTTATAAACTCTTATATAACCCAACAATATTATAAAAACAAACAATTTTATTTAATAACAATACATACCATGTAATCTACCTAACAAAAAAGGTAAAAAATAAAAGAATAACTTCCAAAAAAGTTTCATAATCTCATGTAATATGAGGCATCAAAGTTTTTTTAATTTGGAAATAGAAATGAGAATGAGATTCTCAAATGGGGTGAAGGGAATGAGATTCATATTCCACAATCTCAAATTCATATGAGACCCACAATTTCATATTCATTATGAAATGATTTTAGAACAAGTAAATATCATCGATCATTCTTATTCTTCATTCCTATTTCTCAAATCCAGTAAGTAAACACACCCCCAAATTAATTTGTAACTATCACATTATAATGGGATTCCCAAATGAGGTGGAAGGGATGAGATTCTTATTCCACAACCTCAAATTCATGTGAAACTCATCATTTCATTTCCATTATGGCATGATTTCAGAATAAATAAACATCATCAATCATTCTCATTCTTCATTCCTATTCCTTAATCCAGCAAGTAAACACACCCAAAATTAATTTGTAACTATCACATTATAATGTGATTACTATAAATCAGTTTATTATATATTTTTGACTAAATATTTGGATAAATTTTGTAAATGCATAGCATTGTTTATAATGATTATTATATGTAGGATGCATATACAATTATACTTCAAATTATTAATGCATTTCAGTGTGACATATATAAAGGGTTAGAGTTTCATTATATATATATATTTATATATATATATATATACTTAAAATCATTTATATGTGTAACGAGTAACTCTTAGTTGATATACGAGTTGATATACTACATTATTTGAGCATGACAACTAATAAAATTTTTTTATAAGATTGCATTGTCTATATATAATATATTCCTTAATTTTAACATTGATGATGACAGATATGCTAATATATATGTAGAGAGAGAGAGAGCCTTATCCTTTCCTCATATTTAGGTTAAAAGAGAGGTGGGTCCCGAATTAATGTGATTGGAAGCTATGTATGATAGGAAAGCATGTGTCACCTGGTGAACGTGCCTATTATGTTAGACACATATTTGAAAATTGTTTTGGTTATAAATAGACTCATGAACATGACAGCGAGATTCTAACCAATTTTCCTCGCACAATCGCCTTTGGTGCGCCGAATCATCGTATATTTATATGCTAGGTGAGACCGCACCACGCTACGTAGAAATACAATTTTTCAAAACACGAATTTTAATCAACCAATCACCACGATATGTTCCACAAGAGAAAAGTCTTTTGACATACTATTCACCAATATTATTCTCAGCTCTGTTTACACACTTGGCTGCCTCCATATAATTATACTAATAAACAAAATTATTGATTTTCTTCCTATAACAAACATTCTTTCGATGTTTGCCTGTAATTTTATACTTCTTTAAAAGTTAATACCAAATAAATTTAAAAAATCATCTAAGATTAGTTATTATTTATATTATTCAAATAATTACTCATATGCCATATCTATTCATACAATAAAAGGAAAAAAAAAACATTTAATATGTACTTTTAAAATACATAGAAATGCATTTAAATATCCCATCCATAAGTAGATGAGTTAAGGAAGGATAAACCTTATTTTTTAATACTAAGGTACCAACTTTCCTCAAAATACTTGTACTTGCAAATACTCACCGGATATTAAAAAATGACAAATTGTACAAACCTCTCTGAGGTTTAATAAAATTGCACAAATATAACAATATTGGAAAAATTTACATTGATCTCCCCTAAGATTCCGAAAATACATCACAAATCTCTCATGTTGTTAGTCAACAACTATTAAATTCTCAAAATCAATGGTCAAAATTATAAAAAAAAAACTAAAATACCCTTCAACAAATTTAAAATTAGTATAAAATATATTTTTAATTTATTTTTTGAAAAAAATAAATATATATTTTGATCTCCATGGGAGCCTAGATCAGACCTAATCTAGTCTCCCACGGAGACCAAGACCATCTCCATAGCTGGAGACGGTGATGGAGACGATCTTCATCGTTGAAAAAATAAACTGACATCTCCAACAATGGAGACACTGATCTCCATCGCTAGAGACTCTAGTTTTCATTGTCGAAGACCAGATTTGATATCAGATGATGGAGATCAGAAGGTCTTCATCGTTGGAGACCAAGAGACGCTGATCTCCATTGCCGGAGACCAAATTTGGTTTTTGACGATGGAGACCAATTTGTCATTTCAATTTTGTCCCCAAATTTTCATTAGGTTTTTAAATTTTCATAAAATTTTTATTTGATTAGTTTTATGTTTAGTTTGATTGTGATGTTGGTTTAATAAGAATGATGGAGATGATGATTTTGATGAATGTAGAATATGATGAGAGGTAGAAAATGAGCAAGAAGATGAGAGGTAGACGATGAAAATGAAGATGAGGGGATGATGAAAGGTAAGAGATGATGATTTTTTTTTTTTTAAAAAAATATTATATTATTGTTTTAGTAATTAAAAATATTACTTTCAATTAAAATATTTATTAATTGTGAATTAACCATTTTACTCTTTAAAACTTTGATTTAACAGTGATTGACTAATGATGGACTGATTATAGGGGAGGTTAGTGATGAGTTTTTGAAACTTTAACAGAGGTCAGTGCGAGTTTCCCAAATATCATTATATTTGTGCAATTTCACCGAACCTCAAGCGGGTTTCTATAATTTGCCCATTAAATATATATATATATATATATTTCCTAAGAAGGCAGTATCAATACCATAAAAATACTTATATTTTTTAGTTCATACATTTGTACAGTCTAATATCTCCACTAATTTCTTCCTTTTTTTTTTTTAGTATAACAATTATTTCGTTCTCTCTCTCTCTCTCTCTATCTTTTTTAAATAACATGTTTCATTTTTTTTAGCATACCAATTATCTCATTAATTGTCTAAATAGGATTGTTATTTTCACCTACAGGACCACTACAATTAGACTACGATCTCAATAAACTTAAAAGGGTTATTTTAAGCTATCATATAAGTCTCGTAAGATTAATAGGTATTAATATATTTTCGAATTCAATTCAATAATTTATTTTGACACAAATTTAAAAGTAAAAATGTTAATCATAAATAGCAGCAGAATAATAGAATTAGAAGCAAGTAACCAACCCAACTACTTCTCCTCGTACAATAAATAGCTCCATTAAGTGTTGTTTCAAATGAGTGATCTCAAGTCTTAACCCAGCAAAGATTAAATAAACATGTTGTGAATTCTTTAGTCTTTCAATAATTTTGGTCTAATCATTCTTTAAGATGGCAAGGGGCCAGTTGGCTATTAAATTAGGGTTTTTTGGTAAGAAAATTAACAAAATTTATAGATTTTATTTTTCGTAATTTCTCTCCTTTAATCAACAACCACATTTAATCTCTGTGGTTGGTTCATCTATCTCTATCTCCTTTTCTTTAATTTGATGTAACTCATTTTTGCTTTAAAAAGCCTCCCCTGACTGTCCAAAGACATGTTAAATTTGTCTTCTTAGTACAGATGTTGATTAGTTATTCTCAGAATTATAAATACGTATTATTAAAAAAAAAATTAATGATTACAGGTTAAAGTTGTGGCTGTTAGACATTGTCCAAAAAAGAAAAAAGAAAAAAAAAAGTTGTAGCTGTTAGAGACTAGTAATTAACGTTAAATTTTAAGGCAATTATGGAGATTGAGCCAGGTAATATATATATATATATATATATATATATATATATTATAATTTGTTGATATACTTATATGACTAATCAGACAACATATAACTGCAAACCTCGAAGTGATTGAAAATTTACCATAATTAACTTATTGGAATTACTAGGAGATTTCATAATTTGTCTTTTTATCATTGGAGACATTTTTTATTGTTTATTTAAAAAAAAAAAAAAAACTTAAAATCATCGCTCAAATAACGTTTGAACCCTAAACAATAATTAATGAAAAATACGTTATTCTTGCTTATCAATGATAATGTACAGCGAATTTGTCTTTTTGTTAATTAGTCTCTTTAATTTCTGTGAAGACTAATAAATTGATCTCTCATTTAGGATAGTTTGTTTTTTTTGTCTGAAAATTAAATGATATTAAAATTTACAGATAACCGAATAGTGATTGAAACTTAAAATTCAAATAACACGTTGTTTTTTTTTTTCTCACATCTAAATCTATTGTAACTTAGTTTATTTTTTAAAAAAGTTAAAATTGTTTTCACTTTGACATTTACTCTTTTTTTTTTTTTTTAATTGTTATGAAACTTTATAAAAAATATTCATAAAAACAATTCGTAGTTTGAAAAAATCTCAATTTTTTTACTCTAGTTTTATTTTTATCTAAAATCTTATCTACTATTAAAAAGTTAACAGAAAATTGAGGTCTCATAAATGCAGAAGGTAGAAAGACATTTCATCCCTAATTAAGATATATTTATTTAAAAATAAAAAAAAATAAAGAAAAATTTAGAATAATATTTAAAAATAAAAATATATAAATTAAGAAAAACTGATATATGAGATGGACGGTGGAGATTATGGATGGCAATGGATCGGATCGGATTGGGTTTTGTCCTTTCCGAACCCGATTTGAAATTTTTTAGGGATGCTCCAAACCCAACTCTTGCCCTAAACGGGTCACTACTTTCTGCCCCAAACCTAAATCCAATTGGAGGGACTTACCCCGAGTCCGACCCGTTGACCCGATTTAATTTTTAACTAAAACAAATATGTAAAAAATAATAATAACAAATATCACAAGATTAACTACATTTATGATAACATGTCATTACACAATTCAAAATATTAATACTACACAGTTATAAATGTCAAAATAATAGCAACAATATAATCAAGTTTCATTCAAAACACTAAATAAATAAATAACTGAAAACCTTATAAAAATCTATGCTAAAAATCCATCTCAATGCTTTCAAACATGAACCTATAACCCAAAAAAAAAAAAATGAGTTAATAAGTTTTAATGTTACATAAAAATAATATTAAACGTGTAACATATAATTATCATAATTTAGCCCATCACCATCGTCATCACTATATTCTTTATAACAATTAACTTGTTGAGCTTTTTTTTCTAACCCTACACATATGTACAAATAAAATAGGGGAACAAACTGATGACAAGGGAACAGACAAGATAGAGAATAGGAGAACGGAGAAGTGGCTGCTGTTGCTTGTTAGTTTTTTTTTTTTTTTTAATTATTTATATGCCGGGTTAATGTGGCGGGTCGGGGCAAAAAAGCTTGCCCCATTCTTGACCCGGTAACCCGATCGGATCAATCCTTTGGCTCCAAACCCACTCTAAAGTCAATTTTTTTAGCTCCAAACCCACCTCAAATAGATCGAATTTTTTCGGATTTGGATCGGATCGGGTATTTTTGCCATCCCTAGTGGAGATCAATTTACTAAATGAATATATAAAAAAATTGTAAATATATATATGTGATGATCTATAGTCAATCTTCATTAAACGAAAAATCAAATCCTTCAACCTGACAACCATCATCAACTGATCTCTGTTTTCCCCCTTTTTCTTTCTCTTCTCCGCCCATCTCACTCTCTTCCCTTCTTTCTTCTCTCTCCCCCTGGGTTTCCAACAAATTTCTAGGTTTCCAATAAATCGAAAACCCAGTCATCAATTGACAAAAAACCT
This sequence comes from Litchi chinensis, assembly GCA_019925255.1. Lineage (NCBI taxonomy): Eukaryota > Viridiplantae > Streptophyta > Magnoliopsida > Sapindales > Sapindaceae > Litchi > Litchi chinensis. The sequence continues at coordinate 13,993,271 of CM034463.1, read as the reverse complement.
ACCCACAATTAAGCATATATCATCAATCATCATTATCACCGACATTAGCCATCAACATAGACCCGACAATCCTAACCTACAAGCATCAACTACAACCATCAAAACTTGCCCAAAGCAATCATCAACCATCAACTATCAAAGCCCTACCCCACAAAAGGGAGAGAAAGGGGGTAGGAAAGAAGATAAAAGAGAAAAAAGGAGTGGAGAAAGAGGAAGGGTGGGGGGGAGGTGGGAGGTGTGTGAGGTTGGTAGTTGATGGTTGATGGTGAGAGGGAGATGAATAGTTGCATTTTTTTTTTGTTATTTTATATTTTTATATTTCATTTTTTATATATTTTAAAATTACTTAATTCATTTATAATATATATAATAAATGTTTATTTAAATCGAGTAATGTAATTCTCTTTTTGCCCCTTGAGTCAAACGATCAATATTTTTAACTTAATAGAATTAGTGATGGTTACTCAATTGGGGTACCGTTAGGGTTGGCAATTTGGAACCCGACACGACGAGTCGATACGAAACTGACACGATTATTACGGGTTAGGGTTGAGCATTAATGGGTTGGGTAAATAAATAGGTCAATCCTTCTAACCTGTTTAGTTATTGGTCGGGTTCTATTTAACGGGTAACGGGTTGACCCGTTAAATAAAAGTAAAAAAATAATTTTATTTTGGAGGGGTAGTCATGTAATTTTAGTGGTAGATATATATATATATATATATATATATACATATCCTTCAAAGTTTAAACCCTAACATAAACACAAGTCTCCAAACTTCATCTTTACACTTCATCTCATCACAAATTGTCATGTAGTAGTAAAATTTTATTGGTTTTGATCAAATATTTATTAAACTATTTTTTTCATGTATAAATGTATAATTTCCTAATTAGTTAACTTTTAATTATTATCTTTTGACAAGTTTAGTTTGGCGGATGTAATCAACGCTTGATATTGTTTTTCTATTATAAAAGACTACATAAAAAAAAATATTATTTTGTTTTTTTTTTAATATAAAGGATTATATTTGTAAAGATATTTTTATAATCATCTTTGTAAACATTTGTATTTTTATGATTTGGATTGTATTTGTGGATAATTGTATTTTTTATATCTTATGTATCTTTATTTTAATTTTATTTTTTATTATATCTATATTAAAATTTAAATGTATTAACTATCATTAAATAGGTCATAAATGGGTCGATTAAACGGGTTATTATTCGTATCGATTAAACGGGTTATTAACGTATCGGTTAAACGGGTTATTAATGAGTTGACCCGTTAATAACCGTGTCGGGTTCGGGTTGAGGGGGTTCAACCCGTTTCCTTATCGGGTCGTGTAAAAAATTATCGAGTCGTGTCCAACCTGACACGTCAACCCGAATTACCACCCCTAGGTACCGTGATCCTTTCATACGTCTCTAAAGGTATTTTCAATATATATATTAACGTCAGGTGATTTTGGGTAAACTTTAAACTAAAGGTTGCAAAAACAAGATTTGAGCAAACTACAAGCCGTTTTTAGGGATTTTTCCAACCTTATTTACTATGATACAAACAACTACAAATAAATAATTTAACAAATTCTAATGCGTTTTTATGTAGGTATTATTTATAATAAAAATATGATTAAAAACATAATAGAATTAATTATATTTATATATTTAAATAAAAATGTAATGATCTCTGAATTGAATGATAAAACAATTTAAAAAATAAATATTTAAATTGTAAATTATAATATAACAGTCAAATTCTAAGAAATTTTGGGGTGAGATGTGTTTAAGTTTTTTCTTTTAAAAGATTTTATCATCATTATCATCATCATCATGACCATCATTATCATTATTTATGGGAAAAAAAGGAAATTTGTATAATATAATTAGTATAAATTTGGAAATATATTACTTTGAAAGTATAGAACTTGAATAGCATATTTTAAATATCATTAAATGATTTGTAATTAAGTTTATTTTTTTTAATTGTTTTTAAGTAGTTTTAAGTTGATTGATTTTTTTTTTTTAAAAAAGTAAAAGTAACTTAATAAGTGTCATTTAGTACCATCAAATCATAAGACAAAGCAAACAAACGACCATTAGTCTTGTACTTTTCTTCACCATCTCAATGCATGTTTGTGCTAGTCTCTCGTGTTCGTGTGTTTATTTATAGGTCCTCCTTCAAAATTTTCAAGGCAAACCGTGTTCTAATGCATAAGACGGGTAAAATTGATGACGAGTAATGCTTGTATATTAAGTTAAATATTATTCAATTATTATAAAGAATGGCAATATATATATATAATAGTTTTACTATCAATACTTTCTAACTTTTTAAAGTTATGATGAGTCAATCAAATTTATTAATTGTATTATCTCATCTATTTAATTCAAATGTAATAGATGAATTTAATTGGTTCGTAAAAAATTAGGACGCATCTATATATATGTATATATATAATGTTTCTATCATCAATGCCTCCTAATATTTAAAAAAAATTAGGATAAACCAATTAAATTTATTCATTACACTCTCTCTCTTAAAATAAATTCTCTTTTCTATTTAATTAAAATGCAATACATAAATTTGATTAGTTTGTCTTTTAAAATTATGAAATACTGATAGTAAAATTATTATCTCTCTTTGTACCTGTTTATTTGTCTGTCTGTCTGTCTCTCTCTCTCTATGTATATATATGTTGGGCTTGATTGCATATTGATTTTTCTGGTTTGGGCTTTAAACAAGTTTATATATTTTTATTGGAAAAATGAATACGTTAGGAATATAACTCTCTTTCAAAAGTCCTGAAAACAAAAAAAAAAGGATAGAAACAAAACTTGCTATTAATCCAATAACCCCCAAGAGCCACATTATGTGGTGTAACTGGGCCTCTGTTCGGCTCATTAATCCGCAGCACTGAGGCTTTTGGCATGGTTCGACGTCTGCAGACCACTACAGTTGCTTGACCTTTGATGCGTTATTTCAATTGAAACAGGCAAATTTATTTATGAATTAGGCTATAGAATAATACAAATTGATTTACCTTTAATCTGATTATCATTAGTTATTATTGTTTTATTCACTCTTATTATCTATATAGAATCTTTAAATACAGCCGATAAAGACATTGATTCAAATATATAATTGAAAGTTGATGTCTAAAGACTAGATGCACAATGTTAATACTTTTGATCTGAACAGTAATAATGATGAAAAACAACTAAATTCACTGAAACATATAAAGTAAACGGTTTTATACACGAGTGTAATGACAACAATATCCAAGCTAAATTGCTTTAAAGTGTAAACTGCCGCAAGCCCACTTTTGCACATCCAAAGATTGCACAACATTTGCACTTCCTCTCCTAGTTCAATAGATTAGTTACATTTTTCAATTACAACCTTAATACAGTTTCAAAGCTCACTTTTGTCTATAAAAAATCACTATCGGAAGATTTCTTCTCTATAATGGGAATTCTTGTTTCGATCCTTAAAAGCAATTAATCTCGTTATCCAAACGTGATCGGTCTCAAACTTAAGAAAAGAGGTTTCACAACATTCAAGTTGGGGATATCGAGAAATAGGTACGGTTTATTTAGCATCGCTTGCTGCTTGAATCCCAGTGCATGTTCAACATACAATGCATTGCAAGTTTCGGTGTCGGGCCTTTTACAAGTTGCTAGTTTTGGCGGGCCCCTTCAACTTTCTTTTTTTCGTTGTTTTTGTTTTAACATGTAGTGTTGTTAAGAACAACAACTGTTTCTTATACAAGCCCCCCACATAAATATATCCTATCAAAATTTCAAAGTTAATTTTGATTTTTCTTCAATTCAAATTTGAGGTTGGAGTTGAAACATTATCCGATGCCTTAAGCTTATTTATATGGATATGAAAGCTTACCATTACACCAAACTTACATCATTCATGTTTTTCAAATAAAGGTCATTGTTATGTTTATAGCTTTTGCTTCCTTCCTTTCTTTCTTTCTTTATTTTTTATTTTTAATTATTTTTTATTTTTTTATTTTTAACATTACAATTAAATCGGGTTTAGAGAGATTGAATGACTCAAATTTACGACACTTGAGGAGTATGTGTGAGAGATTTACTATTTAATTAATCTCATTTAAGCTTTTAGGTCAACCTTTCCATTTAATTGATAACAAATAAAGATTATTTAATTGATTTTATCCTGTGTTTTACTTGTTATAAAAAAAGACAAGCCACTTGGCATCCGTTTGGACAATGTGATTTCAAAGAGTATCCGGAAAAAGGTTAAACAAATACACGTGATTTTATTTTATGAAAATGACGCCAAAGTCCATCTCATTTACGTGGCCGTTCAACGACTTGAAAGGTGTAGCACAGAAACATACAGATACCGTGTCGCTGTAACTGCAGTTCTTGTGCTGCCAGCGAGAAACTAAGTTCTAAAATTGCGGTGTATTATCAATTATGTATATAATGAATATGTGGCAAGAATACAACTTGTCGGATTCCGATTCCCCACTGTCTGCCATTGCCAATGAAATATGGATAGCTGAATTATGGGGCTATGTCTCATCGCATCTGTCGGAAACAAGCGTTTCTATAATATTTGCAACTCTATGCCATAATAATCACAGCAGTCTCAGCAAAAGGACGACAAACATGTTGTTTTTGGTCCTTTTAAATTTAAACTAAGGCATATATCTTCACTGTAGGTTTTTATTTTGCTCTCTTTATCTCCTTGCATGTTGCTACTATGAATTATTTTTATCTCTCGCATATTCTCCTATAACAAACATTAATTTCAATGAAAAATTCTGAAAATATAGATTTAATTAAAAAAATATAATAAATAGTCAACAAACGTTTCATATAATATTCCTAGTCATAAGATGAATTTTAATGCATCGTTTTTTACCACTAGAATTATATTATATGATGTGAAAAAATACATTTTATTAGTTATTAATTATGCCACATGAGGTGTTGAAATTGAAGAAGCAGTTAAAAACATTTTTTCTGTTGGGATTTTTATATTTCTGAATATGGACTTACATATTAAATAACAATTATATTATGGGTTATCTATTTTAATAGGGTCAAATAAGTGATCTATTAATTGGGCTCTAGAAATATCCATTGAGTATGAGCTTTAATGTGTAGAAACCTTATACTAATTAAATTATGGTTAATGAGAACATAATTATGTTAGTATATAAAGAACATAATTAGGATTATGGTCCCTAAGTCAAATCAACGCATTTTTGCTCTCTTTTCTCCTCTCACATTCAAGAAGAAAATTATTAAACAACCTAAAGAGATTTGACTGTGGAAGACTCAATCCTACTCAAGTTTAATAATATGGATTCATGTATGTTTTCTCTACAATAATTCTTATTGATTTAATATGAATTTCTAGATTTTGATATAAGTTTTTACCTAATAAAGTTTTATTCAACAAGTGGTATCAGAGTAAACTCGTGTTGAATCATTGAGAAAATTAATTGATTTGATTATTATTGTTGTAATAGATGCAATTTAGAAAAATATATTGAAGTTTTTTGCTCTTGGTGAATTTTGGCGGGCTTGTTTATCTGTGTGCATGTGTTAATGCTTTGGGTCATATATATCTTGACAAGGTTGCAATAGAAAAGGATTATGATGATGTTTTACTAGGATGCTCTTAGTTTCGTGCGATGAAAGAAAAGGGTCATTGCCATTATTATTATTATTATTATTATTATTTTTTGTTGTTTATCAACCTAGTGATTTGTGGCCCATCTCAACTTTTATATTCGGAAATTTATTTTTTGGTGGGCATTGAGTCATGCACATAACTTGCATAACTGTTATATTAATTATCAAATTTTAGCTTGTACATTGGAATTCTATGATGTCAGTTATATATGTCAGTGCCAGTGTATATACAAAATCAACAGTGCAAGCAAGATAATCAAATTGATGATGGTTTTGCTTTGGTTCGGAAATAAAAATTTATGAATATATGTTTGGCAAAATAAATTATTGAAATTTATTGCAACAATATATTATATTGTTTTTATTCGGATATATAATAAAAAAAATTGTCTAACATTTCAAAATAAATTGATTGAAATTATATGTTGCCAAAGTAACATATATAATGTAAATTTGTTTATTTTGAAATATCAAGATGTGTATGTCTATTGTTTATGCGAATAATGACCGGTTTAAAGGAAGGTTGTTGTTTGGTCAAATAATGGGCATACTTGTGACAATAAATATGTGACGATTATTAGGTTTTTCATGTGAGTAATAAGTTAGTCCAAAGAAAGGCTTACTACTTGATGAGATTAATTGTCAATATTTGATTACTACATAAAGAGTACCACTTACAATTGATATTTCTGTCCAAAGACTAAATGTTAATGTTATGTTAGGTATCTTGTTTTAGGGTCCACCATTATGGAAATCATATAATCATGTCATGTATGAATTTATTAATTTAGTATTCTTATGTTATGATATGATTATTAATTGTGAGCTTGTATTTGGTTTTATTCTCGATTAAATTACTACTTTTACTTCAACAATAAGTACTAATATCAATTCCATTTTTGTGCTTAATGACACAAATTTCAAGAATTAGAAAGAGAACGTTATGATTGTTTTCGGTTGCATAAATCTTGACTTTGCGCTTCGGGAAGAACGACCCGCATCTTTTAATGAGAATAGTACCACTGATGAAAATGCGAGCATAGAGAAGTGAGACCGTTCTAATCCCATGTGTCTTATGATCATGAAATGTTCCATTCTGAAAACTTTTATGATTGAAAAAAGAACGTTATGATTGTTCTCGGTTGCATGGATCTTGACCTTACGTTTCGGGAAGAACAACCCGCATCTCTTAATGAAAATAGTACCGCTGATGAAAAGGTGAGCATGGAGAAATGAGATCGTTCTAATCGCATATATCTTATAATCATGAAACATTCAATTCCGAAAACTTTTAGGGGCTCTATGTCAGAAGAGAAAAATGCTAAGAAGTTCTTTAAGAAAATAAAACAGCGTTTTGCGAAAAACGAAAAGGTTGAAACAAGTACCCTTTTGGCTAACATTGTTTCAATAAAGTATAAAAGAAAAAGGAATATAAGGGAGTACATCATAGAGATATCTCATATTACTTCCAAACTAAAGACACTTAAGTTACAGTTGTCTGAGGACTTGCTGGTGCACTTAGTTTTAATTTATCTTCTTGCACAATACAGTCAGTTTAAAGTGAGTTACAACACTCAAAATGATAAATGGACTCTTAATGAGCTCATATCTCATTGTGTGTAAGAAAAGAAAAGATTGAAGCGAGAGGTTTTGAAAATACTAACTTAGCAACCATCTTTAAGGTAAAGAGGAAAAGAAGCTGCAGCTGGGACATCACAGCATGAGGTGTAAAAGAAACAAGGTGGGAAGTTTACTTGTTACTTTTGTAAGAAAATTGGACACATGAAGAAAGAATGTCCCAAATACGCCAACTGGCGTGTCAAGAAAGGTATGCTTCTCAATTTAGTTTGTTCTGAAGTTAATTTAACTTCTGTACCTAAACACTTTTGGTGGATAGATTTTGGTGTCACTACTCACATAAGTGTGTCTATGCAGGGTTGCCTATGGAGCCGACAGCCAAGTGATACTGAAAAATTCATCTATGTAAGCGATGACAAAATAGTTGCAGTAGAGACTATAAGAATTTTTAGGTTATTGTTAAAGACTGGTCATTTTTTGAATTTGCAAAAGACTTATATAGTACATTTTTTAGACGGAATTTGGTTTCAGTTTTTGTTTTAGACAAATTTGGTTATTCTTGTTCATTTGAAAAAAATAAATTTAATCTTTTTCAAGATTCAACTCTTATTGATATTGATTCTTTATCTTTGCATGATAACCTATATTTGTTGGATACAATTGCCTCAATTAATGAAACTTTGCATATAAATTCACGAGGTACAAAACGAAAATTAACTGACAGAGATTCCGCCACACTATGGCACAAGCATTTAGGTCATATCTCTAAACAGAGAATTTAGAGGCTTGTGTCTGATGAGATTTTTGATTCCCTTGATTTGACAAATTTCGAAGCCTGTATTAAGTGTATTAAAGGGAAATAAACAAACATAAAAAGATTAGGTGCCAATAGATGTTCAGATGTCTTAGAACTAATTCATACTGATATTTGCGGACTATTTTCTATAACTTATTGGAATGGTTAACGATATTTTATTACGTTCATAGACGACTATTTAAGGTATGGGTACCTATATTTGATACATGAGAAGTCTCAATCTCTAGATGTTTTTAAGGCCTTTAAAGTTGAAGTTGAAAATCAACTTGGTAAAAAAATTAAAGCAGTCAAATTTGACTGTGGTGGTGAATACTATAGGAGATATGACAGATCTGGTGAACAACGTTCAGGTTCTTTTGCGAAATTCCTATAGGAATGCGGTATCGTCTCGCAATACACAATGTCAGGCAACCTAGCATGAATGATGTTGTTGAAAGACAAAACAGAATGCTTAAGGACATGGTAAGAAGTATGATCAATTATTCGTCTTTACTAAAATCCCTTTGGGGAGAAATACTAAATACTGCAGCATATATTCTCAACAGGGTTTCGAGTAAAGCGGTAGCTAAAACCTCTTATGAATTATGGACCTGTAAGAAACCTAGTATTAGACATTTATACATTTATGGTTGTCCAATTGAGGCAAGACCTTATAGACCAAATGAAAAGAAGTTAGACTCAAGAACTATAAGTTGGTATTTTGTTGGGTACTCTAAACGGTCAAGAGGTTTCAAGTTTTACGATCCCATTACTAGAATATTTTTTGAGATGGAAAATGCGAGATTTTTTGATGATGTTGAGTTTGTGGGGAGATATAAGATTAAAGACATAGTCTTTGAAGAGAAATTTATTTCTCTTCCTGCTATTATTATTAATAATGATTAGACTTCTATTCATGACATTGTTCAAATGCAAATCCGGAATATCAGGACAATGTAAACAAGCTCTCTGTGCAAAATGAAGAAATTATACCCGAAGCACAAACTTAACAACCTCAAAATGATGTGCCATTGAGACGAACCACTAGAGAAAAAAGAAGTACGATTCTAAATGATTATATTGTCTTTCTTCAAGAGCATGCGGTTGATATATGAGTGGTGGAAGATGATCCAATTAACTTCCATCAAGCCAAACAAAGTTCTAATTCTCAAAAGTGGATCGATGTTATGAACGATGAGATGAATTCCATGAAAAACAATGACGTTTGGGATCTCGTCGAATTGCCTGAAGGTGCGAAACCCATTGGTTGCAAATGAATATTTAAGACAAAAAAAGATTCAAAAGACAATGTAGAGAGATATAAGGTTCGTCTAGTTGTCAAGGGTTTCACTTAGAAAGAAAATATTGATTACAAAGAGACTTTATCTTCGGTTTTAACAAAAGATTCTTTCAGGATTATAATGACACTTATGGCTCATTTTGATTTGGAGTTACATCAGATGGATGTAAAAACTACGTTTCTTAATGGTGACATTGACAAAACAACATATATGATGCAACTAGAAAACTTTGTATCAGATGATCCAAATAAAATGGTTTACAAATGAAAGAAATCCATCTATGGTCTCAAACAGGTTTCCCATCAATGGTATCACAAATTTCATCAACTCATTATGTAAACCCCTAGTCTCAATTTTTAACGTTCTAGTGCTAGAAGTTAGAATAATAAATCGATTCAACAATAATCTAACCAAGGACATTAAAGAATTAATGATAGTAGAGGATTATATGATAATCGTATTAATAAGAAAAAGTTAAGGAAGGGTAAAGTAGTCTTTCCACAAATGAGAGATAAATTATAAGTGGTAATGTGTATAAGTTCAAAAATAAAAATTAGAGGAATTATTATTTAGAATTAGTGGTTTATTACTAGTGTAATTAAAATAAAAAGTTGGTTATAGTCAAATAATCAAATGGGACAAGCTTGACATTCTATAAATTTTTAATGAAATATATAAGCAAAACAATTAGAAGCAAAATTGACAAGTGAAGAGTGCAAAGCTGCCAGAAAAATAAAAGAAGAAGATGCAGCCGTGATATGTTAGAAAAGAGAGAGTAAGTGGCGTGCAAATGATGAAATAAGGACATGGAAGGTGTTATTGAAATGTTAATTATATAAATATAACACTTAAAGTCAAAATGGGAAGCAAAAAGTAAGAAGAAGCCATGAATACAAGAAGCAAAACAGATCTAGTGTGAAACAAAGAAGCAGAACAACACCTGCTGTGTAGAAGCAAAATAGAAAATGTGACAAACCGAAGGGGACGATCACGGCAAAACAAGGAAAGAAGGAGACAGCTATCTCACTCCAATTCAAGCCCTAACTCATCATCCTAGATTGCTCTCAAGTTAATCTAACAAAATCTAACTAAGATAAAGGTGAGATATCATCTCTTCTCTTCATCTTGGTTGTTAGTTGTTGTTGTAGTTGAGTTGATGAGAGTTATATGGTTGTGGTGGATTGTGTTGGAGGTTTTACACTTAAAATTTATGTAAATCCTAAGTGATTATTGTAGAATCTTAAATGGCATGTTGTGGTGTGTGAATAGTAGGTTAGGTTTGTAAAAAGGGGCTGTTATGCACTTGATAACAGTGGAAACAAAATTGGTTTTTATGCACTCTAAGTATTTGATAAAAATTTTGAGTGAGTTGTGAGTGTTAAAATGAAAAAGTAGTGTTTGTGTGTGTGTGTTAAGGACATGAAGAACAGTAGATAACCTCTGAGTTTAGATGGTTCGAACCCAAAATTTAGCATAAATAAGGTTAGGAAAGCATGTAGAAATGATAGAAGTTCAATGGAGGTAGTTTTGAGCAATTTGGGAATCCCGAGCTCAAACCATGGGATAGAGATAACCTATGCAAGTCTGACATATATGGGGTTGTTCTAGACCTCAAATCATGCCTAGAAGCCATAGAAAACTATAGGTTTTGGAATAAATCGATTCCGATAAAAATTGCGCAAGTTATGCCCAAAATAGTATCGTTAGAGAGTCGATAAGTGAAATAACTATGTAATTACAATTTTTATTACATGGAATGAATTTAGTTGATCATAATTAGGTAAAAGAACTCTAGATACGAAAGAAAAACCATCATCGCTCGTCCGATGTGGAAAAGTGCATCGAAAAGTGTCCAAAAGAGGACGTTTTTTTTAGATTTGATATAACAAACAATAGAATTTTTCGACGAAATTTGACGTGTGACTAGAATATGAGGTAAGAGAGCTGTGGGGAAAAGAACGAAGGAAGACGGAGCCTCGAGCAGGTTGCTGCATCCCATTCTGTTATAGGGTGTCAAATGAGGCTTAAAATTTCGATTTTTTGTTTCAGACCTCTAAAAATTTTACGGACTGTGTGAGGGTGTCCCTAGGGGTCCAAAAATAAAACTTTTGAGAAGAAATCGGATTTAAAGAGTCTCAATTGAGTTAGAAACAAGTTAGGAAATTATAGTGCAAAAAGGGATCACTATTGAAGAAAGTTATGTTAGAAAATGTCAATTTAAAATTTGAGTTATGAGATTGTCATAAATGATAATAAGAAATTGACATGTAGGTGACGAGCGAACGAACGAAGTCCGAGAGACTCGTCGAGATGTTTGACGCGGATTTGCACGACTTTAAGGTAAGTGTACTATCACTTATATTAAATTTTATTCCTTTATGTTAAATATTGTATATAAATGTTAAATGAGAACGAAAATGATTTTTCAATATCAAAGTTCAAGTTTTGAGTATATGAGCTCTTATGGAATCCATAAAGTAATTAAAATTAATAGTAAGTTGTTCTAAAAAGAGTTGAACCAAGAAAGCTTTTAAAAGTTTCAAAAATTGTTGATTTTGTGTTTTTGCTTTTGATGAGTTAATTTTAAAAACTCATGTATATACCTTAAGATTATTTGAGATTTAATGCTACGTGACGATGCAAAAAATTCTGTTCGTAGTCGCTCAGATTATAGAGAAGTTAGTATTACGCGACAATGCAAAAAATTTCGTCCGTAGTTGCTCAGTTTTCCTAGAAAGTATAGCACTACGTTGCGATGCAGACAATTCCGCACGTAGTTGATTATTTGACAGTTTGGCACTACGTGGCGATGAAGTGTATTCCGCTCGTAGTCGTCCAGAGTTTTAGTACTACAATTGCGATGCAAAAAATTTCGCGTTGTAGTTGCTCAGTTATGAGATTTATCACACTACGTGTGATGCAGTAAATTCCGTATCGTAGTGGTTGAGATATCGCAATAGCCTCACGTTGGCGTTAATTAAAATCGTCCGTGATGGATAGAGTACTCAGAGGGTATACATGAGGATTTTGAAAGAAAATATTAAGATTTTAAAAGTGTTGAAAATGAATAAGATTTTAGCTTAATATATCGGTACATATTATATTATATGATTTTATTACACTAACTCGTTTGTTGACTGTGTAACTTATTTGTATCTTTGAGTGCTGCCGTAAGACGGTGGGGCGACGACATTCTCTTTCATATATTTATAGGTAGGCGAGTCATGCAAGATATTGTGTATAAAACATGTATATGGAATTGTATTGAATGATGACTATGACATTTCACATTTTGAGATTGTATAAATGTAAATATGTTTGTAAATTGTCATGAATTCTCATGCATGATATATATATATTCACATTTCTAGTACGAGTTCATGCATAATGTAGTGGAAATTGTGATGAATAATGCACGTTTATGGATAAAGAAGTTGAGAGGAAATGAAAATATAGTCGAAGTGTATGTTTATTTGCAGGTGAATTTTGGATTTGTTAAAAATGCAACCGTTATGCTACCAAAATTTATGTAAAATCGTTTTAAAATGAAATTACGAAAAACTTTATCACTTCCAACTATTTTAAGAAAAAATCAATTCTTAAGTTTAAACGAGTAAACCGGCTAAGAAAGTATAGGGGTTCGCTTCTCGGGTTTCTTCAATTCGACGAGTCGGGTTCAGGAAATCCGTTGAAGTGTTCGACGAGATCCTTCAGACAAGAGCCTAGATAAGGTCTGGTTAGGGTCCTGTCACATTATCTCATATGGGTTTGAGGTAAATAAGGTTGAAGATTGTGTATATCATAAGTTCAGTGGAAGTAAATACATATTTCTAGTGTTATATGTCGATGACATACTACTTGCTAGCATTGATATAAGCTTATTGCACGAAACCAAGAGATTTTTGATAAAGAATTTTGAGACGAAAGATATTGAGGACACCTCTTTTGTATTAGGTATAAAAATACATCGAGATCGAACTTAAGGTATCCTTGGGTTATCACAAAAGAGCTATATCGAAAGAGTTCTTGATAGATTCGACATGAAATATTGTGCACCAGGAGACACCCCTGTAGCTAAAGGAGACAAATTCAGTCTCAGTCAATGCTGTAAAAATGAATTGGAACGAAAAGAAATGTAAAAGATTCCTTATGCGTCAGCTGTAGGAAGTCTAATGTATGCTCAAGTATGCACACGTCCGGATATTGTGTTTATAGTAGGAATGTTAGATAGATATTTAAGTAATCTAAAGATGGATCATTGGAAAATAGCTAAGCGGGTTATGCGTTATTTACAAAGAACAAAAGATCACATGCTCACGTATCGGAGATCAGATTATTTAGAGATCGCTAGATATTCTGATTCCAATTTTATTGGATGCCAATATAGTAAAAGATCCACATCGGGCTATATTTACCTGCTAGCTGGAGGAGCTATTTCTTGGAAGAGTGCTAAGTAGACACTCATAACTTTTTCCACCATGACAACTGAATTCATAGCTTGTTATGAGACATCTAATCATAGGATATGGCTTCGAAATTTTTTCATGGGGCTGCGAGTTGTAGATCGTATTGAAATACCATTAAAGATATATTATGACAATAATTCAGTTGTATTATATTTCAACAACAACAGAAACTCTATGAAGTCAAAGCACATAGACATCAAGTTTCTTGTTGTTAAAGAAAAAGTTCAGAGTCGTCAGGTGACTATATAACATATTGGGACAAACTCCATGATTGCAGATCTGCTTAAGAAGAGATTACCACCCAAGATCTTTCATGAGCACACTGCTCATATGAGTGTTGTTTTCGTTGATAATGTGCATGTTTAGTGGGAGTTATTATTTTGATGTTCTTTGTGTTTGATCTCACTAAAGATTGAAGTAGGACCAGTTGGAATAGACATGTTTGAGATCACATTGCATGTAATTTCCATGCTATGCATCCATACTTGATCTATGTCATTGAATATATTGGTATGGTGACCATTGATTGATCTAGTTACGAATATATGTAACAAAGATTGCTTTGATCCCATACTAATATAGTTGATGGACCAGATTATAATTAAAGGTATATTTCAGGATAAATAACTTTTTAGTACGTACTCAAGACTATAGATAATATAATTGTTTTAAGAAACATATGTAGCCCAAGTGGGAGATTGTTGAGATTTTTATATTTCTTAATATTAGCTTACATATTAAATAACAATTATATTATGAGTTATCTGTTTTAATAGGACCAAATAAGTGATATATTTATTGGGCTTTAAAAATATCCATTGGGTAGGAGCTTTAATATGTAAAAACATAATGCTAATTAAATTAGGGTTAATGAGAACCTAATTAGGTTAGTATATAAAAAACATAATTAGGTTATGGTTCCCAAGTCAAATCAACATATTTTTACTCTCTTTTCTCCTTCCTCATTCAAGAAGAAAATTATTAAGTAACCTAAGGAGATTTGTCTGTGGAAGACTCAATCCTACTCAAATTTAATAATATGAATTCGGGTATGTTTTCTTTACAATATTCTTTATTGATTTAATATGAGTTTCTAGATTTTAATATAGGTTTTCACCTAATAAAGTTTTATCCAACATTTTCTTCTTCCTTTTCTCTCTGCAAAAAAGGTGATGAAGCAGCAATCCCTACAGTAACCTATCTCTCCTTTTGAGAGACTACTGGTTTGTCACAATTCTTACCTTTCCTTGTCATTTTAAAATCTCACCAAAACCCTCTCTCAAAAAACCACATCAGAGTCATCTCCCCATTAAACGCATTGTTCCATTTATACCAACAACTCACTACTCCCAACCTTTATCTACTACCACTACTACTCAAACCTCTACCAGCACCTCTCCACCCTTCACCCATCCCCTTTACACCTTGGTGTGACCTGTAAAGCTCAAATCTGAGCTATTTCAACTATTCTCTCGCTTAAACCACTTCCAATTAGCCAAAACTACTATCTCCCACCCATCTTACTTAATGTTTCAAAAATTGCAGGAAATCGATGGTTTTCTGGTGAGAAATTAATAATCAATGACATGTCGATCTGATATGTGCCAAATTGGCTAAGCCTACTAATCGGCCCAATTCACATGTGGACTTTTTTTTTTTTTTAAATGCGAGCCCAAAATGGTGTCGTTTTAGGCACAGCAAAACGATATCGTTTTAAGTGCAGAACAGATAAAAATGAAAGCTTCTCCAAGAAGCTTTCATCCAATTCATTTGTAGGTGGTCTCTCTTTCTCTTTTTCAAGGTTTTCACTGTTCATCAAGCTTCTTATAGAAGCTACCAATCTCCTCGCCAGCAATTATCATCAACGGTTTCCTCGTCGATCTGCCATCATCGTCATCGATTTTCTATAAATATATTTTTTTCTTTTTTTCATATCAATGTTCAAAGGAGCTTAAACCTTGGAGTAATGATTTTTTAAGCATTAAAACAGTGATTTAAACAATATATAAATAAATAAAAACTTGAAGTATGTTGAAAGTTGTGATTTTTAACACTTAAAATAGTAATTTTTAGGACACATTGACACTTAAAGTAGCGATTTAAAAAAAAAAAAAAAAAAACTAAAACCATGTTGAACCTTGAAAGTAGTGTTGTGTAAGTTTTGACACTTAAAATAGTTATTTTTAAGACACATCGATATTTAAGGTAGTGATTTTTAAGATATATTGACACTTAAAGTAGTCATTTTTATCTTGTTTTTCTTTGTTAAGAGTTATCTATTGAATTTGGATGATGTAAAATTGTAGATATTCTAGTTGGTTGTTCACATAGAAAAGAGAGTCTAGGTGTTTAATAGCTTGTGATGATATAATGATATATATGTACTTCTGAATTCTAATGTGAAATTGTTATTGAATATTTGTTGTTTAATATTTGTTGCTTAAATTCTTTGTAATATTTGTTATGTAAATGTGTAATGCATGCTTCAATATTTATTGGATGATTAGGTTGATTGATATTCATGAATCATGACGAATGTTAATGAATCTTTAGAAGCTTCTACTACCCAATTTCTTAAACGAAATTTAGGTGATATCAAATTGGAGTATTAGACGTTGGCGGATGGGAAGAGTTTGAAAAAAAATTAAATGCAAATTGTATGGGATAGTCATATCCAGAGAGATATATAGGTTGAAAGAACATATGGGTCATATATCAAAAATATGGCCAAATGTCCTAAGGCATACTAGAGGATGTAGCTAAATGTAAAAATACAATTATGGAGACAAAAAATAGAAAAAAAAATGATTAAGGAGAATTTGAAGAGAGAAGAAGTAAATATTAGAGAACAAAATGAGATAGAAGAAGAAAAGATTAGACGAATAAGGAAAGAGTACCATTTGTTGGCTCTATTAATAGATTTGTAAAAGAGATTAATTCGGAGTCATTACAAGATTCAAGGACAACAATGCGACAAAAAAAAAATCAACGAAACACTCTTTAAAAAGAAAACCAATCAGATGTATAAATGGGTGACTATTGGATGTTTGAAAGTGACATTCTGTTGCCTGTTATTCATAATGATAGTTTCTTACGTGCTTGTTAAGTAATTGGTCAACTTGGACTGGGTTATAGACCTCTAACTCATTATGAAATTGAGGAACGATATTTGTCGTAAAAAGATTAAAGAGACCAAGTTGTTGTTGAAGAGGTAAAAAGAAGATTAGGCTCCGAATGGATGCTCAATTGTGACAGATGCTTGGACAGATAAAAAAAGAAGGAACATAATGAATTTATGTGTGAATTGCAGGTATGTAGTTCTATTTCATATAATTTACCCATTGTACCTTATTAGATTGTCAATATCATTGAAATTATAATTGATAAGTTTGATCATTTAATAAACAACGTTTAATTATTTTATTGTAAGGTAGGAACCACTTTCCTTTCTTCTAAGGAGTGTTCTAATGTGGTACATATTGTTAAACACATTTTCGAGTACGTGAATGAATGTATTGAACAAGTTGGACCTAAAAATGTTGTTCAAGTAGTAACCGACAATGCCAGTAATAATAGACCGCTGCTAAGATTTTGAATGAGAAGAGACCAAACATATTTTGGACCTCATGTGTTGCTCACACCATTAACCTCATGCTTGAAAGCATTGATAAACTTTCGAAGTTCAAGAAGTTTATTGAGCAACCAAAGCAGTTGATAATCTCCACTTATGTTCATCATCGGACTTTAACAATGATGAGATCCTTTACAAAGAAAAGGGACATTGTGAGGTCGAGAAAGACTAGATTTGTATCCGTTTTCCTTATTTTGTAAAACTTGATAGATTAAAAAAAATACTTTAAAGTCAATGTTTGGTAGTGAGACATGAGATAAGTGCAAATTCTCAAAAAGTGCTACAGGGAAATGGACTAAGTCAATTGTGATGAATTTTAGATTTTGGAAGGGTGTAATAAATTGTTTAAAGGTTTTTGTACATTTGATAAAAGTGTTAAAACTAGTAGATAAGGATCAAAACCTATCAATGCCTTGATTCTATAAAGAACTAAGAAGGGCTAAGCAAGATATTAGTGAGATCTTAAACAATATAAAAAATAGTTCTCAGTCAATCATTGAAATAATTTATGGAAAAATGAAAGATCGGCTAGATTATTCATTGCATATGACAACCACTCTATTAAACTCCTTTTACCACTTCAAGGATCTAAAAATTTCTCTTAAAAGTGAGTTGATGAAAGCCTTAATAAAGTGCCTAAAGGGTTTTTATCATGGTGATCTATCATCTCAACATCAAATTATCATGTATGATGACCAAAGTATAAGAAAAAAGAGGGTGCTTTTGGGAAACCATTGACCGTTAAAGGATATGAAGATGATTCTATGGATTCGAATGAAAAGTTGAACATTCTAATTCATATAAAATTTTTAAAATTGTTTCACTTGTTTATTAATTACTATTATAAATTGTAATTTTAGTATTATATTTATGAAAATATATATTCTCAGAACTAATTCTATATTGATTATTTTTTATCGCGTAGTTAAATGGTGGAACATGTTTGGAAGCCAAACATCTAACTTAAAAAAATTTGTAGAAAGAATCTTTCATTGACCACTAGTTTATCTGGATGTGAAATAAATTGGAGCAATTTTAAATGAGTAAGTGTAATATCTATAACATATTTTTAATGTTTTAAATTTTAATTATTTATCGATTTATTTAATTTTGATTTTTAAATCTTATGTAGATACATTCGAAGAAAATGAATAGATTAACTACAAGCCAATTAAACAATTTAATCTTTATTTAGTTCAATTCAAAATTGACATGTAAAAAGCAAAGGTAGACTGAAAGAATGTTGACATGCTACTAGCAACTGATGCTGATGTTATCGATGAACAAAGATGACTTGTTTCAGATGCTGCTAATGATGATGAAATAGGTTTTGGTTTGGAGCAAATGAGACAACTTAAGAAAAATGATTTTCATTCTGAAAAGGAGGATAAGAAAGAGGAAGAGAAGAATATTGATTTAGATTTTAAGTATAACAATAAACAAGTTATATAAGACTATTATTTAGATGAAGAGTGATTGCTCTTCCTTCACGCCCTTCAAATTTTTAGGGTCTTAATATACTTTCTTTGACTTTTACTTTTTGGTTGTTATTTTGTACTTGCTATGTTATATTTATAATTTGCATGTTATACTTATATATGACATTGGTTATGTCTAAGATTGAAAGAAGGATCGAAGGTCTTAAGTAGTTGAGATGTGAATCATGTGATAGTCATTTGAAGTGTTATTATTTTTGTATATTACAGGGTGGAACTGTTGAAAAAATAGTTGTTATATTATTGAAAATTTTAAAGCATTTAGTATATTACTATATTGTAATCATGTGATTATACAAAAGTGGCTTTAGGGATTGTATAAGATAGGTTTAATGATGTTTTGTGATCAGATAATTGTACTTTGATCCTATAGATTTTTTTTTTACAACTTTGACTCAGTTTCATCATTGATGAACAATACTCGTCAATTAATCGTCGATTAATTGTGACAAATTGTTAATCGCTATCTTGCAAGTCGATTAGTGGTTAGCGATCTTTAGAACATTGATCTTGCTTAAAATCCAGCCTTCCCCTCATCCACTCCCCTAAGATCCACCCATCTAAACTGACCAACATCCGAAAATGTATTACATTGAAAAACTTAGACACTTTCTAACCATAACAGAAGAAGAAAGTCACATGTGTAGCTTTACAGATGAGGCTATATAGATTGGTGAAAAAGACTTGTCCTTAGGTATGGTAGGAAAGTTCTTTTAAGAAGAAGAGTGAGTAAAAAGGCTTTTAAGGGAGTTATTCTGTAAATCTACGCCAATATGGAAAGATCAAAGTAAAGACAGTCGAAATACATATCTTTGTCTTCAGAATTAAAAATCAGGAGGTAAGGGAAACAATATTGGCTAAAAAACATTGGCATTTCAACAACCACCTGATAGTTCTTGAAAAACCAGAAGGAACCGGAGACTTAACAAAATGGCTTTCAATTGTGTTAATATGTGGGTATAAATACACCACATCCCTTTACTGTGTATGAACAAGATGACAGTCCAACTTATAATTGGATATGTTAGGAAAGTGATTCACCTTCCCCTTGAATCGAAGGATTGTTGGAGTAGTTTTCTCCAAGCACATGTTTATTTCAACATATCTCAACCCTTAAAAAGGTTACAAACACCAAAGTTTGACACCTTAAAGAAACTTAAACAGTGGAGTTTAAATATGAGAAGCTTCCAGAGTTTTGCTTTGCCTATGGGAAAATAGGCCATAACCTCCTTAAATGTCAAATAAGGAAGCAAAACTTGCAATCAGAAATGGATCCAAGCTACAATATAACATTTGGTTGAAAGCAAACACCCCAGAAAGATAAAAAGGTCAATCCTAAAAAAAATCCCCTTCCAAACACTATGCAAAAGGAGGAAACAAATCGAATATTGACATTCCAACAAACTTGGAGCTGAAATCTACCTCACTATTATTCTTAACTTCCATATCCAGGTCAAGGGACCATAACCACATTATTAAAAGCTAAAAACCCTCAATTACCTAATACCATTAAAATAGATGTGAAGCAACACGTAGAGTCTCATGCTAAAGGAAAAGAAAAAATAGATCATGAACCTCAGTCCCTAGACCAAAATAACATGCAACTAGACTTAAGTGATATGGCCAAACCCTCCACTCTTGAACTAACTACTCTTTAAGTCCTTCCTATTCAAGATACTTAAGCAGCAAAAGTTGATAACTTGCAAGAGACTTCAACAAACCCAATAAACCCCAAATCCCTTTCTAACATTGCTAAAAAATGGAAGAAAGTAGCTACACAACCATTCAACAAAACCTTGACAAAATTATTTCTTAACCCCTTTTAAAAATTTCTCTTAGCCCACAAAACTTTCCCTCACAACAAAATCAAATCCCCTAAAATTAATTAACCAAAACTAAAACACAGCCTTCCTTCAAGCCTAATGAAGCTGGAATCAGTGGCCTCTATTCATAATAAAGTAACAATAAAAAAAAAAAAAAAAACTAGCTTTCCCAAAAGAAAATAATAACCGTTAGAAAATCAAGGAAAAACACTAACACTCAACTACTTCATTATCGATAAAGCTTGCTACGTCGCGATCAATGATAGATCTCTATTGAAATATTTGAAGGGTAAGGAATCCTTGAGCATTTCTAGTCTTAAAAAGGGTAATTAAATCACATTTCCCTAGCTTGGTTTTTCTATCAAAAACCAAGCTAAAAGGATGACAGACAAAAAGCATCAAAAATAAATTAGGGTTTCATGACGGTTTCTAAGTTGATTGTTCAGGAAAAAGTGGAGGCCTCATTTTACTTTGAAAGGAAGAAATGGTTACCACAGTTCTATTATTCTTATCAGGTCAAAAAAATGCACGCATTAATATAGAAAATGGATCGCAGTGAAATTTTTCAAGCTTCTATGGCCATCTAAGTGCAACCCAGAAAGGGGAATCATGGAAACTTCTTAAAAGACTAAACTAAGTTGATAATCTACCTTAGGCTTACGAAGGGGATTTCAACGTAATTCTAAGTCCCTCCAAAAAGCTAAAGAGGTTAGGCAAGAATATCTATGATATCCTCCAATTCACAATAGTAATTGATGATTGTAACCTTATGGATATTAGTTTTATAGGGCCCAAGTTCGTATGGAATAACGAGTAGAAAGCTGAAACGAACATTCAAGAATGACTTGATAGGTTCTTGGTAGACCCAAAATGGATGGAAAAATTTAGCAATGCCAAAGTAGAACATCTTAGTTTCTCTTCATCAGATGACTGATTGATTCTCTTCAAGTTGTAAGGACCAATCTCAAATCAAAAGGATTGTAGCAGAGGTTTTCGCTTTGAGTCTCTATGGCTTAAAGAAGACGAGTGCAAAAAAATTACAAAGCCCATTCGGAAAGAACAAACAATTACCAACTCTCTAAGAGACCTGAAAACAAAACTTAAAAAAAAAAAAAGTGCAAGCAACCTGTCCAAATGGAGTAAGGAAAAGTATGAAAAAATGAGTAAAAGAATTGAATCAAAGCAACAAGAGATTGAGTCAATTTTGTTAAGAAGCACGAACTGATATAATTAACAAAATAAGAAAGAAGGAGGCAGAACTTTTGAACTTGCTGGACGATAAAGAAAGTACTGGAAACAACAAGTTCAAACAGATTGGATATTAGCTGGTGATAAAAACTTAAAGTACTTTAATGTCAAGGTGACAACAAGGAGAAAAAAGAATTTTATTTCTTTACTTCTCGACATCGAAGAGGGGCAGTATCAAACTACAGATGAAGGACTCATGACCACAATCACTAAATTGTTCTCCCAAATTTTCCTTTCATCTAAACCCTCTTTACATGATATAAAAGCTGCTATAAAGAATGTGCCTTCAAAGCTCGATGATAATGCTAGAAATCTATTATAAACAAAGTTCATAGCAAAAGAAATCAAACAAACCACATTCAATCTCGACCTAACCAAAGCCTCAGGGCAAGAAGGTTTGTAACTTCTTTTTCACCATAAGTTTTGGCCCCTTATACATGAGGACATGACATGAATCTATTTGAAGGTTCTTAGTAATCAATTGTCTATCGTAGAATTTAATTCAATTAATGTGGTGCTAATCCCAAAGTTGAAAGAACTGAATTTCCCTAAGGATCTCAAACCAATAAACGTTTGTAACGCTGTTTGCAAAGAACCAAATTCCTATAAGGATATCAGACCTATAAGCCTATATAATTGTATTTATAAAATTTGTACAAAAGTGTTAGCCAACAGAATCAAATTAGTCATATAGAACTTTATCTCAAAATGCTAGTCGACTTTTGACCCCGGAAGATAAATCTTCGATAATGTGTTGACTGCCTTCGAAATCCTCTACTCAATCAACTAAAAGAGAAAATGAAAAACAAGTTAAATGACATTGAAGCTTGATATAAGCAAAACGTACAACTGTGTGGAGTAGAGATTTGTAAAGACAATTCTAAACAAGATGAACTTCCCTCTAAGTAACATCACCACTATACTTGATTGCATCACCACCACTAAACTAAACTTCATCCTTAATTGTAAAAGAATGGGGTTGATCACTCTAACTATTGAAAACAAGGCTATTTACTATCGTCATACATCTTCATCATTTACATTGAGGCTTTCTCAAAGCTCTTTTCAACGGCTGAAGAACAAGACAAAAACTTGGGTGCCTAATATTGCATAGGAATCCCTTGTATTAACCACTTATTTTCTGTCGATGACGATATCATTTTCAGTAAAGCATCATTGAAAAGTTGCAGGAATATTATGATGATTTTAAAAATTTATGAAAATGGTTCAGGCCAGCAAATATACATCCAAAAATCCAATTTGTCCATCAGCCCAAATATCGATCAACAACTTTATAAAGGTATCCAAATTCAGCTTAGAATGAACTCTAGCACATCTTATAATAGGTATCTTTGCTTGCCTACCCTTGTGAAATGAAACAAAAGGAAAACTTTTGAATCCATAAAAGTGAGAGTTTGGAGAAAAATTGCAGACCTGGAAAAGCTTACTGTTGTCCACCGAAAGGAAAGAGATTCTCATAAAAGCTGTGGCCTAGGTTATTCTAACTTACTCCATGAGTCTATTTTGGCTTCCTGTCAGCTTATGTAACGAACTGGGATTGCTTTGTTCAAAATTTTGATGAGGCATGAAATATGGCAATAGGAAAATAAGTTGGGTTAGTTGGGAAATGCTATGCCTCTCGAAAGTGTGTGACATTCTTGGGTTAAGGACTTATCCTTCTTCAATCAGCCACTCCTGGCCAAACAAGCTTGGAGGGTACTTTTATACCCAAGATCCCTCGTAGTAGTAGTTCCGAAGGCTAAATATTATAAGAATACCATTTTTTAGAAGACTTAAACTTGTTAATGAGCTTCTCAAGTCTGGCAAAGTATCTTATGGGGGAAGGCAACTCCTCCTCGGGGGTGTGTGAAAGAAAATAGGAAATAGAAGATCAGTTGAGGTTTTTAGTGACCCACAGATTCTTTGCCCTACTACTTTCACACCAATCACCAAAGGAAATAGTCTAACAATTATGGTGGAGGAGTTTATAAACAAACAAAATTATTGTTTGGACATAGGCAAATTATCTCATACCTTTCTTCCAATCGACATCAATATTATTGTTTCGATTCCCCATGCGCGCAGGCTCTCAGATGATAGTTGACTTTAACATTATGAAAAACGAGGTTAGTATACAGTAAGAAGTGGATATAGATTGGCAGTCCAACTTGCAAATCCTAACTCTTCTCTAGATTCCTCGATAAACCAAAGATGATGGAGCTCATTTTGGAACCAGAACATCCTCGTAAAGGTAAAGATTTTCACTTGGAGATGCCAACTAAACATTCTTTTAACTTGTGTTAGTCTCCTATAAAGGAAAATCCAAGCCCTCTATGTCTGCCCTAGTTGCGATAAAGAAAATGAGATTGGTGAATGTGCTTTAATCAACTGCAAATCTACTAAATAGGTTTGGTCTCTTACCCCCTTCAATCCTATGTTGAGAAACTTGTTTAATCATCTTTTCATTGAAATCCTTAAAATTATTCTTCAAAAAGCAGGGAGAGAAGACTTAAATGGGTTTTACGTTTTGTTATGGTGTTTGTGGGGTAACAAAAAAGCCTGACTTCATGAGGGTAAAGTCAAATCAGCCTAAGAGTCAGTGAATTGGGCCTTAGATTTCTCGGTTGAATATCAATCATCTTGTTTGGCACTTTTACCCTCAAATTCTCCAAGCCCATCACAAACTCTCCCTTCTTAGATCCCCCCTCCAAAATAATTGTTTAAAACTCAATACCGATGTGGCAATCAAGCCTGGTCTCTCTAAGGCAAGTTTGGGTGCTATTATAAGAAATAGTGAGAGTTGGGTTGTTAAGGCTTTTGCAGAATAATTTTTTGGCTCCTTCATGCCTGAGGTTGGAGAGCTTCTAGCCCTCTGTGAAAGTTTTTTGTTTGCCAAATCCTTGAAACTGAATAATTGGAAAGCAAAAGTGGACTCGTGTAATGTCACATCATGGATCTGCTTGTCAAAATCTTCTAATGATGATGCAAGTTGTATTATTTCGGACATTAAAGATCTTTGTTTTAAGTTAGGCAATAGCAAGTGCAACCACATCCTTAGGAAAAGTAATGAGGTTCTCATACTTTGGCTAATATAGCTCTCTCCTCAAATATGGTGAAGGTCTGGTTGAATACCAATCTAGATTGTATTGCTTCCTGCGGTTAATACAAGTTACTTTTATCTTAAAAAATATATATATGTTACATGATATGATATTTGTTATGCCCGTTTTCTGGACCAGCCCAGTTGGGCCAGTACATGTTTATTTAATTTGAACAGGAACAAGGGCCCAGGAGGCCCAAAGTTGGAACCAGCAGCTGCAAGCCCAGATCGTGAGGCCGCCAAGGTCGCGAGCCAGCAACAGTTCTTCAACATGTTACCTGCCAATGCTTTCAGCTCGAGGAGCTCGCGAGGTCGCACTAATGGCGAGCTCGTGAGCTCGCACTGACCTCCAGATCGCCTCACCTCCTCTCCAGCATACATCTGGCTGACCAGAGAGTCCACTCGTGAGAAACCGTGTGCAGCAAGCTGTCAGAATTACCAACTCCCATGATTTTTCGCCGGAAACTACCTACACAACTACCCAGGAACATTTAATGAAGTGAAGACCTCCTCAGATATAATTAATGCAGACTTGTGCAAGGAGGAAACCATCATTACCTTTACAATTAATGCAGCATGGCAATGTCAGGATTAGTTGAAACTAGCCGTTGCCAATGACTGGCACAACTTTCTTTTGTATTTTTTATTGTGAGCTCCCTTCCTCTATAAAGAGGGGAGACATTTTTACTGTACAACAAGCTTGATCAGACTAGAAGAGCTATCACTCTGCCGGAATTACATCAGAGTGGTCGTGGATGTAGGTGCAGTCACCGAATCACGTAAAAAACCCTTGTGTTCTCTCTCTCTCTCTCTCTCTCCTTTTAATTGCTTGCTAACCACCTTATTGAATCCGACCAACCACCAAGACCGACATTCCTTCACCTGAATTAATCACTACCAACCTAGCACCCCATTAATAGTTTCATTTACTGCCCTTCAACCAGTACAACCGATCCTTAATTACCAAGTTCGCCGTCTGGGCCCCAGAATCTCTGGTTGACCGTTTCAGGACGTCAACATCTTTTGGCGCTAGAAGGAGGGGCCAACAGCGACCTGGTAATCTCCAGTTAGTTATTACGTCATTTTCATTTATACTTGTCTGCTATGGCTAGGATCAAGGCAACGAGGAGTGTTGGGGTAGCAGAGGAGCGACGTGAAATCCAAGAAGAACAGAGTGCCTCACCTTCAGGAAACGAGGTCGCTCAGGAATGGCAGCAGCGCCAGCGAGCTCTGGAGGATGTAGTGAGGGAGTTGACAACAACAGTGAGGGCGTTGGTGGAAGTCCAAGCCCACGTAGTGCCGAGACAGGTAGACCCAGCACCTCCAGGCAGAGCTCGCCGCCGACCTTCAGAGGAAATACCAACTCCAGAAGGAGTAGCTGCCAGAGAAAGGTCGCTCACCGAAGGATCGGCCCGCTCTTCGAACTTGCACCCAAGGAGAATCAGAGAGCGGAACCAAGAGCGGGAGATCCCACCTCGCCAGAACGAGATAAGGGCGAGGGCAAGCATCGAGGGCGCCAGGCACGAAGAGGGTAGCCGTGGGCCCGAGCGAGTACGTGGACACCGTGCAAGTTATGAACCCGAGCCGAGGAGGGCTGCCAGACACGCAGAAGCACTCGGTGAAGAAGGCAGGTCACAGAACCGTTACTTTGGGGAACAGGAGAGTACCAGCAGATGGAACCCCAGTCGGCGATCATTGACCCAGGACCCAGTAGTAGAAGAATTGTTGCAAAGGGTCCAGCAGTTGGAAGCTCGACCTGGAGGCTAGACTGGGGAAGAGCGGGACAATCGCCAGGTACCATTCACTCGGGAGATCGAGACAGTGCCCTTACCAGCAAAGTTCAAGCTCCCCAATATCCCTCCATATGGCGGCAGAATGGATCCCTACGACCATCTGGACGCTTTCAATATACAGATGGATCTTCAGACAAATGACCCACTGGTAAAGTGCCGAGTATTCCTAGCAACCCTAGGGGACGCTCTGCGAGCCTGGCTTAAAGGCCTCCCAGCCCGCAGCATCGGGAGCTGGAGAGAATGTCAGAAAAGGTTCCTAGACCAATATAAGGCCTTGAGGAAGCAGCTTGCGCCAGCCTGTCACCTCGCTACCATTTTCCAAAGACAGAACGAATCCCTGAAGGATTATATCGCTCAGTTCAGAGAGGAGGTGAGTAATGTGGAAACACCCTCTGACGAAAGCATTTTAACAGCCATTTCTGCAGGGCTCAGGAAAGATGGGAAGCTTTACGAAAGCATATACAAGTCCCCTGTGAAGGATCTGGGGAAGTTCTATGAAAGAGCTGCCAAAGAGATCAGGTGGGAAGAAGCATTCGGAGCTAAGAAGCCTAGTGGCCAGCGAGGTGAGGCAAGTAGTTCCCATCGCGAGAAGAGGAAGAATCATGGCAGTGATAGGCCAGGGGAGCCAAGGAACCAGACTGCTAATGTTGTGGCAAAACGAGCTAGGCCAGGGCCGAGGACGGAGCGGCCCCGGCGTCCGAACCGGTATGAAACCTATAGTGTGTTGTCGGACAGGCAGGACAGGATCTTCGCCGCGGAAAGAAACAGGGAGAACTTCGGGAAGCCACCTCCCACTGGACCCCCTAACCGACATCGGGACCCGAAGAAATACTGTGCCTACCATAACGAGAACGGGCATAATACCTCAGACTGTTGGCGACTGAAGGATGCCATAGAGGAGCTCATAAGACGAGGCCGCCTGGGAGAATATGTAGTGCAGCCCGCTGGTAGGCGACCTCAGCACCAACAACCTCAGGGGCAAGACCAGCAGCCCGAGCAGCAACAGCCTCAGCGAGCTCGAGAGCCCGAGCGCGAGCCCGCTGTAAGAACGATCTTTACTATTTATGGTGGGCCCCATGTGGCAGGTACATCTAACAGGTCGCACCAGAGGTACATCCGAGAAGCCAACCATACCCTACTGGCAGAGTATGAGGGAGTCGAGGGACCCGCCAAAAGAGCAAAGGCGTCCTCGGACAGTATTGTGTTCACAGAGGAGGACAAAAGGGGAGTACGCTGGCCCCACAACGACGCCATTGTGATCCGGGCCCAAATCAGCAATGTTGAAGTGCGAAGGGTGATGATCGACATTGGAAGCTCGGTTAATGTGATGTACAGAAGCTGCTACGATCAGATGGGTCTGGGGGTTGAGCAGTTAGCACCATCGCCCGAGCCCCTCTACGGGTTCACAGGGGACGCAGTGGTACCCATGGGCCAGATTAAGTTACCTCTCACCTTGGGAGAGCCAGGTCGGCAGGCTACAGTCCTTGCAGATTTCTTGATTATAGATAGCCCGTCAGCGTACAACGTAGTCCTGGGACGGCCCGCGATGAACGAACTGGACATGGTCACCTCCACCAGGACGCTCACGGTCAAGTTCCCGACCCCCAACGGAGTAGGGTGTGTCAAGGGTGAACAGCAATTAGCCAGGAGGTGCTATGAAGATGCAGTGAAAATGGGAGTTCGGGGAAAGAAAGTAAATGTGGTCTCGGGTGGCCAACCGCGAGTTGTCTCTGAAACT
This sequence comes from Litchi chinensis, assembly GCA_019925255.1. Classification (NCBI taxonomy): domain Eukaryota; kingdom Viridiplantae; phylum Streptophyta; class Magnoliopsida; order Sapindales; family Sapindaceae; genus Litchi; species Litchi chinensis. The sequence goes on along the minus strand of CM034463.1, from coordinate 13,964,613 downwards.
GGGGTAAGCGACGACCTCGACCCCCGCGAGGTAGATGCAAACAGAGCCACAGGACCCGTTGAGGAGTTAGAGGATGTGCGAGTCAGCGAGACGGACTCAGAAAGATATGTGAAGATAGGAAGAGATCTACTACCAGAAGTGAAGACTGAGCTCGTAGAATTCCTGAAGAAAAACCTTGATGTCTTTGCCTGGAACCACGAAGATATGGTGGGGATAGATCCTGACATTATGTGCCACAGACTGAATATAGATCCCCAGCACAGGCCAGTCCGCCAGAAGAGGAGGCCGATGACACCAGAACGCTATGCAGCTCTGAAGGAGGAGGTTGAGAAGTTGCTAGCCAACGGGTTCATTAGGGAAGCTCGTTATCCTGTTTGGGTCGCCAATCCAGTTCTCGTAAAGAAGAAGAACGGGAAGTGGAGAACCTGCATTGACTTCACCGACCTGAACAAAGCCTGCCCGAAAGACAGCTTCCCACTGCCGAGGATTGACCAGCTGGTAGACGCGACGGCCGGGCACCAGCTACTGAGTTTCATGGATGCCTACTCGGGGTACAACCAGATCCCATTGAGCCCGCAGGATGAAGAACACACCTCTTTTGTTACAGATAGGGGGTTGTATTGTTACAAGGTGATGTCATTCGGGCTCAAGAACGCAGGAGCCACCTACCAGCGACTGGTTAATGCCATGTTCCAGGATCAGATTGGTAAGACCATGGAAGTATACGTAGATGACATGCTGGTAAAGTCCCAGAAGGCAGTAGATCACGTCCACGACCTGGATGAGACATTCAAAGTCCTCAGAAATTACCGGATGAAATTAAACCCGCTGAAGTGTGCCTTTGGGGTAGCCTCTGGTAAGTTCCTTGGATTTATGGTGAACAGCAGAGGAATAGAAGTCAATCCAGAAAAGATCAGGGCGCTCGTGGAAATGAGGTCCCCTTCCAAAATCAAGGACGTGCAGAGTCTTACCGGCCAGGTCCCGGCTCTCAGCCGTTTCATCTCAAAAGCTACCGACAAGTGCGTGCCATTCTTTAAAGCCATAAAGAAAGCTAAGAACTTTGAATGGAATGAGCATTGCAAGGAGGCATTTCAGAGGTTGAAGGAGTATATGGGCCAGGCTCCTCTCCTGTCCAAGCCAAAGGAGGGAGAGAAGCTATTCTTGTACTTGGGAGTCTCAGAACACGCCCTGAGCACGGCCTTAGTGAGAGAAGAGGATAAGATGCAGCTTCCCGTATATTACATCAGTAAAAGGCTGGTCGATGCGGAAACCCGTTATTCACAAATGGAGAAGCTCGCGTACTGCCTGGTAACTGCCTCCAGAAAGCTACGTCCCTACTTCCAAGCCCATCAGATCGAGGTCCTCACGCAGTACCCTCTCAGGCAAGTCTTTCAGAAAGCAGATACTTCTGGCAGGCTCCTCAAGTGGGCTATCGAGCTCGCTCAGTTCGACATAGAGTTCAGACCAAGAATGACATTCAAGGCCTAGGCACTGGCAGACTTTATCGTGGAATTCACAGGGCCAGAACCGGAGCAGAAGGAACTGACCGACAATCAAACTTGGGAGCTGTATGTAGATGGATCCTCAAACGAACAAAGCTCAGGAGCTGGAGTAATGCTGATCAGTCCGGAAGGTCACAAAATCCTGAGTGCCATTAGATTCGGATTCCGAGCTACCAATAATGAGGCCGAGTATGAGGCGTTGCTCGCAGGACTTCGCCTGGCTAAGGAGGTGCGAGCTGAGCAGGTAAAGGTTTTCAGCGATTCTCAACTTATTGTTTGCCATGTCAGGGGAGAATACCAGACCAAGGGAAGGAGGATGTCAAAATACTTCCAGAAGGTGAACGAGTTACTGGGGGCTTTCAAGGGGTTTGAAGTGAACCAGATTCCCAGGGCACAGAACTTCAACGCGGACGCCCTGGCCCGCCTAGCGACCTCCCAAGACGTAGACCTCCTTGAGTCTTTCCCTGTGGAATTCCTACCAGCTCCAAGCATCGAGGATGAGGACGCAATGATGATCATACAGGTTCGGCCTAACTCCTGGATGAGCTCATTAGTCGATTACTTGCAGGAAGGAAAGCTGCCAGGAGACAAACTGGAAGCTCGCCGCATACGAGCTAGAGCAGCCCGATACTGCATTTATGACGACAGGTTATACAAGAAGGGGTTCTCAACCCCGCTACTACGATGCATAAATGGTGAGGACTGTGAGGTAGTACTGGATGATATCCATGCAGGTCATTGTGGGAACCACGCAGGAGCATTGTCTTTGGCCCAGAAGGCTCTCAGACAGCATTGTCTTTGGCCCAGCAGGCTCTCAGACAGGGGTTCTACTGGCCAACTATGAAGCAAGATGCCTTAGACCTGGTGAAAAAATGCGACAAGTGCCAAAGATTTGCTAAGGTCCCGCGAGCTCCACCAGCCTACCTCCAGCAGATGGTGAGTCCATGGCCTTTCGCAATATGGGGGATGGACCTCATCGGACCTTTGCCCACAGCTCGAGGAAACTGCAAGCATGCGGTGGTCGCTGTGGACTACTTTACCAAATGGGCCGAAGCTAAGGAATTAGCAGAAATCTCCACCACGAAAATAGAGAAGTTTGTGTGGGACAATATCATCTGCAGGTTCGGGGTTCCTCAGCAGCTTGTCACCGATAATGGGACTCAGTTCACCAGCGAGCAGTTCATAGACTTCTGCAAGGAGCTCGGAATCGTAAAGAGCTTCTCGGCTGTCGACCATCCTCAGGCCAATGGGCAGGTTGAGGCCGTTAACAAGATCATCAAACAGACTTTGAAGACCAGGCTAGAGGCAAGAAAAGGGGCTTGGGTTGACGAGCTACAAAAGGTCCTCTGGGCATACAGGACCACAGCCCGTAACTCAACAGGCGAGACCCCATTTTCCATGGTCTATGGAACGGAGGCCATGATACCGGCGGAATTTGAAGTAACCAGCCAGCGAAGGGCCTCGTTCCGACCTGGGGACAATGACCAGCTACTCACGACCAGTCTGGATTTAGCTGAGGAAGCAAGGGAAACAGCTCGCCTAAGGGTGGCGGTGTACCAACAGAGAGTTGCCAGGTATTACAACAAAAAGGTCCGAGCTCGAAGCTATAAAGCCGGAGACCTCGTCCTCAGGTTAGTCCTTCCCGGAGCTCACAAGGCAAGCGATGGGGTACTCGGGCCCAACTGGGAAGGACCATACCTCGTCAAGCAGGACTTGAAGAATGGAGCCTATCACTTGGCCAGCATGGACGGGTCAGAGTTACCACGAGCTTGGAATGCTGAACACCTACGGCCATACTACACTTGAGAACTGTCAGCTCGCTCTAACCTTTTGTAATACTCTTTTTGACGATTGTCTATAAACATGCTTTCACTTGTTTTCTGTTATATGTGTCATATTTGATGCAGAAAGCAAACTGGTTAAGTCAGCAAATGTACATGTTAAAAAGAGCAAAGCTAATGAAATTTCTTTCTCAAGTAATCAAGCTGCGAACCTATCATCATATATGCCTGCGTATTCACACATATATATCATTATTCCTCAAAGACATCTGTGCAAAAAAAAAAAAAAAAAAAATTCTACGGCTCATTTATAACTCAAATACTCACATAAGAACCGTTGGCCAAGGCCGTGAGCAAATCCTGGCAACAGATGTCTATGAAATATCTCAAGTAAAGGATGCCTCATCGACTGATGATCGACTCCAGTTTCATCCATTAGTTCGTAGCCTCAAATTGCCCCGCGACCTCGCGGGAGGGGGTAAGGTCACGCCTCTCATATATAAAGATGCCCTCGGACCTTGCAAAACAATTGCCCCGCGACCTCGCGGGAGGGGGTAAGGCCACGCCTCTCATATATAAAGATGCCCGCGGACCTCGCGAAACAATTGCCCCGCGACCTCGCGGGAGGAAGTAAGGCCACGCCTCTCATATATAAAGATGCCCGCGGACCTCGCGAAACAATTGCCCCGCGACCTCGCGGGAGGGGGTAAGGCCACGCCTCTCATATATAAAGATGCCCGCGGACCTCGCGAAACAATTACCCCGCGACCTCGCGGGAGGGGGTAAGGCCACGCCTCTCATATATAAAGATGCCCGCGGACCTCGCGAAACAATTACCCCGTTACCTCGCGGGAGGGGGTAAGGCCACGTCTCTCATATATAAAGCTGCCCGCGGACTCACCGAACGAGCTCACCTCTGAACTACGAATGAAGCCACGGGTTGAAATCTCAAAGTTTGGGAAAATGCTGCTGTCAAGCATGCTCAACATCATTGAAACACAGGGTTCAAGGAAATTTCGAGGTCCTCGCTAACTGTAAGTTCTTGCCAATCTTCTAAGGCTTGTCATATGTTGGATAAAACGCCTTGTTCAACCAAGTTATTTGCTGAGTCCAAGCCCTTACGAGCTAGTGCATTAGTATGATTGCCTATCACAGTTAGCAGGTTTGAAAATTAGTATAATTTTCACGATTGTGATTTACTCAACAACATTTTAACACTTGTAATAGTGTGATTGTTATCTGCCAACTGCCTATCATATGCATATCTATACTTGGGTAAAATAATGAAATTATACAGGAAGTTCGATCTTATAATTCAGAGCTTCAAGCTCGTTATATGAGTTCCAACAAATAGAAGAATATTGCAAGAATTCAAAAAAGCAAATGAAATAAAAAATGTGCTCTAGACATCAGCAGGTTCGTCTGAAGGAGCAGGATCAACCATAGCTTCCGCTGGGGGCTCCGCCCCAGGAACGGACTCAGAAGCTGGTAAATCAGAAGGGGCTTCTGCGGGGGGCTCAGGCATGGGAGGATCCTCTAAAGCTGGAGGTACCTCAGGGACTTGCTCTGGCAGGGGGACTGGGTCAGCAAGTAGATCATCTGGAGGAGCAGAGGAAGTATCAGCGTGTTGCGTGCTCCGAGCACTTGCAGTGAGCTCCACGAACTCTCGGATCATTTGGACCCCCTCTGACCCAAAGAAGGAATAGTCCAAGTCCGGATGACGCTCCCACATACTATACAGAAACTCCCTCTCGACCTCTTCCTCGATCTTATCCCGCTCCCGAGCTACCCTGGCTTCAATGCCCTCCACGGTCTGAGCCAGCTTCTCCCTCGTCTGAGCCAGATTCGCCTCTGCTTCAGCCCGCATCTCCTCTGACCTAGCGAGTTTCCCTCTAGCTGCTCCCAAGTCCCAGCTGTGCTGGCTCACCTTGTCCTCGGCGACCTGCAGCTTTACCTTTGCATCACCGAGCTCGCCTTTCAGCCGATTTATTTCGCTCTGGGCCTTGCTGACTTCGGCCTCCCTGCGAGCGGTCTCTTGTGACAAAGCCGCGTCAGCATCTTTGAGCTTGGTAGAAAGCTCACTTTAATTCTTCTGAAGAAGATTGATTTCATCCTGTAGGAACTTCTTCTCCTCGTCAAACTGCACCTGAGAAATCCTGAAAGCCTCTTTCTCATTAATGTGGATTTCTGCCTCCCTTACTAACTTCGCAGACGCCATACCGAGCTGAAACAACAAAAGAAATGGTACGAGATCCTTTGAAAAAGGAAGAAGAAAATCAAAATCGAAGTATAAGAGGATGTGAACCTTACCAGCGCAGCGTGACGAGCTACATAGGTCGCTAGAGTACGGCCTGTAAGTCCTTCTTTCTGCAGCTTGCGGGCTGCGCTTTCCCATCACATCAGGCACGAGCTCCACGAAGCTGTTGAAGTATTCCATCTCCTTCGCCACTTCAGGGTGGACCCCGGAGTCTGTCTGTCCGCCCGTTGTTGACCTCGCGGGTCGCCCTGGCGCTTCTGTGCCCGGTTCCCGTCCGATGACGACCCCACCGACCGAAGAGACGGAAATGAAGTCCTTCTGCTTTGGGGCCGGGGGTGGGGCTATGGCCTTCCCTTTCCTCTTCCTAGTCAAGGCCTCAGACTCCGACTCCGACTCCGAAAGTAAGTCCCCCCCAGCAGAGACCGTGGCCCTCTTGGTTGGAGGGGTACTCTGCCCTTCAGCTGGAGCAGCTCGTTTTTGAGGGGTCGCAGCTGATCTTGTCGGAGAAGGAGCAACAGCGGCAGCTTGTGAGGGCGCTCTCTGAGAGCGGTCTGAGGAAGAGTCGTCCACGTTGACGACCTCGGTCGGCTCGACAGGTGGAACCGACCTGAGAGGAGGGACGGACATGGTGAGCTTTCTTCCCATATTATCCGAAGAAGTGCTGGTGGTGAAGCTCGTGCTCGGTGACCTTTGTTGTAGGGGATGTGGTTCTGACTCTGATTGGGTAGGATCAGGAAGGGCGGAAGCAACCTCGTTCGTTCTCCCCCTTATTCCCAAGTCCCGGGCTATGTTCAGCAGAGGGATTGAAGCAGATGGTGCTAGACCCCGATCTACCAGCTCGCTACCGGAAGGGAAAAGGTCCTCGTCTGGATTCTTGGCAGCTGCAAAAGCATTCAGAGTAGCGAGCTCGTCCTGCCTGAGCTTATACCTAGGAGCTGCGACGCCTGCATAGCAAAAGTCAGCTCGTAAAAAATAATAATAATAATAATAATAATAATAATAAATAATAAATAACAACAACGCGCTGCTAATATTATCTAAGTGCTGGTGTCCCTACTAGGTCCCAGCACGAAACTCTTGTTATTCAGTCCAGCAATCGAAGGGCACGTGAAGAAGGCCCAATTGGACTTATACTCCCCCACGTTGGACTTCGTACAGCTCTGGGGCAGAAACTCCCTATAATCAGAAGGCTGGCGAGGAGTGGCGTAGTACAACCCTTCCTTTCCAGAGATCGCTTTGAAGCTAAAGAGACTACGGATGATGCGGGGTGTGGGAAATCCTAGTCCGTATTTACGGAACGCCGCAGCCAGGGTGGTCAAGTAGGCGTATGAGTTTGGGGTTAACTGGAACGGAGCGAGATTGAAGTTGTTTAATAAATTTTTGAGGTAATCAAGGATAGGGAACCTGAAGCCGAGCTCCATATGCTCTCGGCTGATCGCAATAAAGCCCGCAGGAGGATAAGCGGCTCGATCAGTGTCCGCGGGAACGTTAGCCCTGCACCCCAAGGGGATGGTTATTTCCTGGGCCCAAGCCTCCAGCTTTTCAAAGGTGACCAGCGAGGGCATGTGTTTAAAAGGATGGGGGTCTATTTCCTCAGCAACCTCGTCCCCTCCTGCGACCTCCTCGCTGGACGGACCAGCTCGCGAGGTCGTAGCCTCAGCCTCGCTACCTTGGCGTCCTGCCTGCCTCCTGGAAGCAGAAGCCCTGCCCCGACCAGTGCGTGCACGACCTGACATCTAAGCACAGAAGGAATGACATCAGAACGCCTACAGCATACTGATCCTAACAAAAAAAAAAAAAAAAAAAAAAAACTCCTAAGGCTGCTGTCCTATTCGTCAGGTCACGCACTTAGTCTCTAAAGGACCGGAAAAGGCCCGGAGACGCGAGTCCGCCAGGTACTGTATCACCTTAAATCTATATGTTGCTAATCCTATGTTTACAGGTCACCCCTAGCGTACACAGGTACTCAGGCAACCAACACAGCAACTCCCTAAGGGCCAAATAAGCTCACAGGGACCAACAGGTGTGGTACAGAGGCAGAAAACAACAATCCTAACCAGAGACAGACCGTGCCACAACACAAAAAGGCAAAGCAAGAGGAGGATTACCTTGTTCAAACTAAGTACGGTTTGCTGAGCACGGTGGCTGATTCTCGTAGTGGCGGAGTCCTAAGAGGTTGTCCGACGGCGAACAGTAAACCAGAGGAAGTAGAAACGAAGGAAAAATGGGAAAAAAAGGTGCTGTAGTCGTATCAGGAAAGCAAAAAGATGAATATGAGGAGACCCATGGATTATATATGCCAGCTCGTCCGCCCCTAGCCATCCGATCCAGCATAAAGGTATAACCGTCAAGGATCGAACGGTTGGGCATCAGTCTCGGTCGCACGCCATCACGTCTGTCAGTTACAAGACATGTGCATTTAATGCGTACGGTCTCGAGACACGTTTTTCGGCTCCAACGCCTGAATGGACGCCACGTGTTAGCAGTTACAGTACGAAAATTGAAACGGAACCAGAAGATTTGAAAATGGGCGCCAATCGTGCATTTGGTTCAGCTCCCAGTCCGCAAAACGCACAGAGAGCTGGGGGGCTTGATGTTATGCCCGTTTTCTGGACCAGCCCAGTTGGGCCAGTACATGTTTATTTAATTTGAACAGGAACAAGGGCCCAGGAGGCCCAAAGTTGGAACCAGCAACTGCAAGCCCAGATCGTGAGGCCGCCAAGGTCGCGAGCCAGCAACAGTTCTTCAACATGTTACCTGCCAATGCTTTCAGCTCGAGGAGCTCGCGAGCTCGCACTGACCTCCAGATCGCCTCACCTCCTCTCCAGCATACATCTGGCTGACCAGAAGTCCACTCGTGAGAAACCGTGTGCAGCAAGCTGTCAGAATTACCAACTCCCATGATTTCCCGCCGGAAACTACCTACACAACTACCCAGGAACATTTAATGAAGTGAAGACCTCCTCAGATATAATTAATGCAGACTTGTGCAAGGAGGAAACCATCATTACCTTTACAATTAATGCAGCATGGCAATGTCAGGATTAGTTGAAACTAGCCGTTGCCAATGACTGGCACAGCTTTCTTTTGTATTTTTTATTGTGAGCTCCCTTCCTCTATAAAGAGGGGAGACATTTTTACTGTACAACAAGCTTGATCAGACTAGAAGAGCTATCACTCTGCCGGAATTACATCAGAGTGGTCGTGGATGTAGGTGCAGTCACCGAACCATGTAAAAAACCCTTGTGTTCTCTCTCTCTCTCTCTCTCTCTCTCTCTCTCTCTCTTTTAATTGCTTGCTAACCACCTCATTGAATCCGACCAACCACCAAGACCGACATTCCTTCACCTGAATTAATCACTACCAACCTAGCACCCCATTAATAGTTTCATTTACTGTCCTTCAACCAGTACAACCGATCCTTAATTACCAAGTCCGCCGTCTGGGCTCAGAATCTCTGGTTGACCGTTTCAGGACGTCAACAATATTAATATTGAATAACAAAATAATTGTGTATACATAAAAATATATTCGAAATATTCTTCGTACAATTGTGATTAAATATTTTCATCTAATTAAATCCTTATATGAGGAGAGAAATGGATTGGTCGGGTGGTTAAGACTGACCCCACTCATCTCAATTCAAATGGTGTCAGATTCAACTTTCATAAAGGTTACAATATATAAGTAATTTTTTCATCTTTATGTGGGTAGCCCTCTTCTCTTATGAGAGTAGAATTTCGGATTGTGCATTAAAGTTCTATATCTGTTGATTCCGATAGTAGTATGACATAATGTCAAAATGATAGGGAAAAAAAAGATGTCCCTATATAAGGACTTGTGTACGCTTGCAATAGGTCCCAGAACTGAAATAATTAACAAGTTTTAGAGGATAGAATTGTTTCGACACTATCTCTATCAACCTTTATTTGGTATTTGCGAGAGTGAGGGGCTTCAAGGGCGGCTTCATAGCTGTGTATATAAGCAAATAAATTGAAAAAATTTGTATTAACAAAATCTTAGCATAAAAGAGAAAATAAAGACAAAAGGTAGATCTAAACATGATTGCAGTATGATGTTATGGATGGAGAAGATAAGATATTATTGGTGGGTAGCTTCCCATACGGTGAAGCAAGTTTCCTTTTTTGACGAGAAAGCAACACCACCACCAACAATAATAATATTATGGTCATTCCAGAAAAGAAATAACTTAGACTTACCTTTTTCTATCCAAATCCAATCCTGTGTGTTGGGTACTGTCAGGGTTCAAGGCCATTTAAACAAACCAGAAAAAAATGTACAACATTTTCCATCCAGCTTTGTTTCGTCCTTTAATTTTCTTTATAATTCAAAACAAATTAAAGCAATGTATTGATTGGTCTGGCAGCTTGAGCTAGTACTTCACTTGTCTTGTGCTTTTAGGTTGGCCAATCAAATTGAAGTTTCCCTTTTTAATATTTAAAACCGGGCAAATCAAATCACAGGTCAGGACAGCTGGTTTGAAAAGTCTATATAATAATTTCTATTACATCAGTTATTAGCCAAAATCCCTTCATTATTACATGAACGCAATTTAAGATGCATCATGCACGTGATCTCTCTAAAGTGACGCAGAATTTTTGGGCTTTTAGGTGAGATATTATGTTTCCTCAACTTCCATTCCACTTAAATAATACCTAGTTATCTAATTTATCTAGATTACTTATAATAGAAAACTTTAAATTTAAATGCATAAAACGAGTGAGAATCCGTCTTAAGTTAAAAGTTCATGACGTGTTAAATGCTAATCTTTATTCATTAGTGAATATGATTCTCTTTAGGCAACAAAGAAAGATAATAAAAAGAGTGGGAGTTTCTACACATGGTCTTTTGTCATAATCAAGACAACTTTCATGGCTACAAAACCATCAAATATCATGCACAAACAATCACACGAAAGGCCCATAAAGAGAACAAAAGGTCACTAATTTCTCGTGCCACCTTACGCCTTGTGAAGTGTGAACCATCCATCTCCGACTCTACTCAAGACCAAAAGCAATATCCGTTAAGCTATGAAAACGAGTTTTCGTGAAAGGGCAACTTAGTCATTATAGCGCTAATGTGTCGAACCTCACCACGTCCACACCTGGTAGGAGACACAGAAGACTTGTCACTTTACAAGTCCACGCGCTCTGATGACTTGTCTGCAAATCATTGCCATTTGTAAACGGTAACTATATCTTTGCTTATGTGTCAAATAGAAGCACTCATGACTCATGACTCATGTTTGTGCTACTACACTGACTTCACTCGATTTAAGGGAGATTTCCAATAATTGTTCTAAATTTTTACATAATTTTTTAAAAAATAATCTTATAACTTCGAATTTTGATCAAAATTATTAAATTAAGATATTTTCCTATGCCGATATTTTTATTGATATAAATATATTATAATAATGCAATGAATTTTAAAGCCAACAAAATCAAAAAATATAAAATTCAATAATTGATTACACGTATTATTAAATTTATATCGATTAAAAAAAATCAACATACAGAACATATTGGGGAGAATCAAAGTTCGTAATTAAACTACTTTGAAATTCTTCTGTAAATAACTTTTTTTTTATGTACAGTAGAAAAATTCTTTTAAACGCTGTTTGTTTTTTACAAAATAAATTTCCAAATATTTTTATAATCTTGCTTCACTATCATTTGAATAATAACTATAAAATGCTAAAATTAATTTATCATTTATCTCAAAGTCATTCCACTTCTTTAGAATTACATCCTATAGAATTCGAGAAGTAGAAATATTGGAAAAAAATCGATAAAAAAAGAAAAGTGGATTGTCGTTGTGATTAAGTTTTTCCCACATGTCTTTCATATCAAAATAGAAGGTTTTACTCATATTTTATCACTTGTGAGATCAATTTTATCATCATTTGTATAGACAATCCTCTCTCGTCACTCCTGTTTTTTAAGAAAAGAATTTCACATTATATTTTAATATTTTATTTCAGTTGATTTTAATAATGGTTAGTGTCAAATAAGTGTAAAATAATAATAATAATAATAAATCTTGGGAAGTGACAAATATATACAAAAACAAGTTTTATGAACCATTAAATAAAATTACCAAACACTCTAGGGCGCGTACGTTATGCTAAGTGAATAGTTGCTTTAAAAGACGACAAGGAACATTTCGATGGGGCAATTCGGTAAATGTACGCAATAGTTACGACGTCAAGTACGAATATAAATGCCACAACAGTCCAGCCTATACGGTTCTAATGTAAATGGAGCAACCACAATACGCTGAGGATGACCTGACCATCACAGCAACCGCCGATGACGCCGCAATCCTCCGTAAATCCACTCCACAACGCGGCGGCACGCGCCACCCCGTCTACCGCGGAGTCCGGAAGCGGCGGTGGGGCAAATGGGTCTCCGAAATCAGAGAGCCGCGCAAGAAGTCGCGCATTTGGCTAGGGTCGTTCCCGGCTCCGGAGATGGCGGCCAGAGCCTACGACGTGGCTGCGTACTGTCTAAAGGGACGCAAAGCGCAGCTGAATTTCCCCGACGAGGTTGACGACCTGCCGCGGCCGTCCACGTGTACAGCCAGGGACATCCAGGCCGCGGCTGCCAAGGCTGCGCATGCGGTGATTTCGTCGAAAAAGAGTAATGTATCGGACGGCGACGGCGACGATTTTTGGGGTGAGATTGAATTGCCTGAGTTGATGAACAGTGAGCGGTATAGTAATTCTTGTGGGTGGACTTTTAACGGTGATGCCACGTGGATTGACGGAGAAGCACAGCAGCCGTTCATGGCTTGTCTCTAACGTGTACGGATACGGTGACATGTACGTATTAATTATGCGTCCTTAGTGCTATATTATACAGGCTGCTTGTATTTAGTTTTTCATTAATTTCTTGCTCTTATTATGTTTAATTATTCGGTTCGTGTTTGGTTATTCACTGGTTTTGCAATAATTTCGAAAAAGTTGTAAATCAAGCCCCGAAAATAATAATGGTCGTGAATAAATAATTTGTTTTTTGGGGTGTGTTTAGTTGGGGGGGAGGGTGGGGGTGGAAATGAATGAATAGGGTGTAATCAATTAATGGTGACTCTACTTTATTAAAAAAAAATTAAGGGTGACTCTGTTGCACCCAAGAAAGTTCTCCCCATACTCAATTATTCTCTACAGCCATCTTATAAATTTACAAAGCAGTTATTTACTCCTTATAAAATGCCAGAATTTGTCATAAACATATTAATCACTTTAATATGGAAACAAGAGTAAATCTTGCGATATGCCAATCGTAATTTCCTTTATGATAAATATTCAAGTAAAAAAGTATTAGAAATTAATAAATTGTTTAATAGAAATCTTTAATAATAATAATATAATTTCATGTTATGATAAATTATTTAAATATAATTTCATTCAAATAAAATTATTTGAATGAGTTTATTATATGTACCATAAGAAAGTTAAATAATACATCCATACAAAATATATATATTGAATTTCTTTTTTAATTCATAAACTATGTTGTTGACGTTTACTCTTTTTTTTTTTTTTTGGGTAATGTATCAATTAACTTTCTTGTGATGTATTTAAAAAATCTCTTTAAAATTATTCAAATAATTCATTGCAATGAAGCTATATTTAAATTATTTCTCATAGCTCAGATTGTTTCATGATATTGAAAACTATTATTACACAATAAATTAACTTTCAATATTTTTGTGCTTGATTATATATTAAAATGATTAATATTCCTTATTTTGAGTTTTTGGTACTTTTAAAGGAGTAAAAGATTATTTGAAATTTTATAAAGTGGGTGTAGGAAATAATTGGGTGTGTGAAGAAATTTTTTTAATGACAATCGAGCCACCCTTTATTATTTGAAATTTATATGCTCATGCTATTACTAGTATATATTGATACGTTGATAAATAATTACTAATGATACCATATGCATTGTACCAAGTGGCCTCCATATATAATTAAGTTCATATATTGATCAATCTTTCATACACATTATACTATTCAAGCAGGGATGAATTCGATATGTGTAAATACCAGAAACTATAATTAGTTGCCTTAGTTCTTTTGTGATTTTATTTATTTATTTTTAGCGCCTGGCTAAATAACTTAGTCATGGAGTTGTTAAAAATATAATTATATCTCAAGTGATGCACTAATGAAATCAATGTTATTATTGTTATTTTTCGAAAGTAAAACCGATGTTATTATCTATATTGTTAAATGGCAGAGACATAGGCAGAATTATACAACAAGGTGGACTGTAATAAATTTTTAAATTAATTTCAACAGTACATAAACATTTTATAAATTGAATAGTATAGATATACTTAGTGAGGAGAAATAACTTTATCTCTCAAAATTCATATTATAAATAAATATGTTAACAAAAAAAGAGTAAAAAGATTAAAGAAAATACAAAAGACTACCATACTTAAAATTAATAAGTGCATTAGAAAAAACATCAAAAGATATTAAACTTTAATGATATATTATGCAACTAATATTATGATAAAAAAATATGAAAAATTTATATAAAATTTCACATTCATAGTATGAAATAAAATTATTATATATGTAATACTTAAATAGAAATATAAATATAAACAAAAAAAATCATGTAATAGGTTTGGAGAATATATATGTTTTTATTAAAAAATAATAAATAAAAAATATATTAATAAATTTTAAGATAAATATAATTTTATAATTATAATTTTTTGTGAGGTGGGCTAGAAGCCTACCCTAGCCACCACCTACTTACGTCCCTGTTAAATGGGTTGGATGAAAGTTTCCATCATCTTCTTGATTTTTTTCTCGATTAAACATATTAAGAGATGTGAGGTATATCTTGAAATTTTGGCGATGTTAGAATTTTTTTTTTGATTGCGATGTTAGAAATTTGGACACATACGTACTAGCATAAAACAAAACCCATCTTTGTGAGAAGTGATTTTACTTAACGTGTTTACTTGTCTTTGATTTTCCTTTTTACTCCAAATGTTATGGAATTCGAATGAGGTGATAGTTCAAGGCAAATGGAATAGGGCCCATCGAATTGAAACTTTGTAATCTTCTGACAAAAATAATCACTTAAGACAAAATTGAAAAAAGAAGGAAAGAATGGCCTTAGTAAGTGTCTAAATTTGGAAACAAATTTGATTAACAGGCAGTTTAATCTCTAATCTAATTCATTGAAGACAAATAATGGATTTCATTTGGAAATGACATGATGATTAATATAAGAGCATTTCCAATATTCTTATAATTATGTTGTGAAAAAAAATATCATGTCATCAATATCAAAAAATTTATTTTCTATATGACATAAGTCTCATTTGATAAATAATAATATTAAAAATTATTCTCTAATACTTACATATATTTCTATTTAATGTCTTAATGTATTTTCATTTAATACTTTCATTTTTTTAATTAGATTTGAAATTATAATTAAATTATTATTAATTTGTTAATATAACTGACTAACATATATCTGAAAATAGATAATTATGTTAACAATATCATTTTTTTTTTTTTTGGTATCACCTCAGCTTAATTGATATTGATTAGTGATAATTGTATTGAAAATGTTTATTTTAACTCAATATATATTCATTCTAAAAGATATGTAATTTTTTTATAATCTATGAGAATATTAGAGATACTATAATAAACAGGAAATTTGACGTGGATTGGAGTATATTAGAGCTACTTTTGATTTAAATTCAAATAAAAAACATTAATTGTCTTGTTGATTTCTCCAAAACAATCACTTGTCCTATTAGTAGTTTTCAACTTTTCATTAACAAGATAAAAAGCATGTGCCTCGTTTGAACAAAATACATTTTTAGATCAAATTCGGCTATAAAAGTCACCGAAAACCTCATGCAAGACCCAAAAAAACAGGTTGCTAAAAACCAAAGGAGCACTTGCACTTCACCAAATTAGCGCAGTAATCACAGGATTAGTTGTTGATTTTCTACTAGCTAGTCGCGGATGTGAATATTAATTAGAATTTACAATCTCTGATAAGGGAGAAGTCAGAGCCGATTATTTGGATGGACCACTATATTGGCAGCATTTATAGACCGAGTGTGATTTATGAATCTTTTTCAAAATTGCATATATCATTTTCGTTGCCATGAATTCAGTTCTCTCTTATTCATTTGTGTGTGGAGGTTTCAGGCCCTGTAGTTCCAAATTGGCACTGGCTGTCGACCCCTATTGCTGTCCCAATGAGAATAACATTGCAGTCATCTTCCTACTCTCTTGCCACTCCAAAATGGGCCAAACATTAAATAACAAGATAATTATCTACTCAACTTCCAAAAAAAAAAGATAATTATCTACTCAACTGAAATCTGTTTTTGGTATTTTGATTTTCTCTTAAATTTGTGATCATAATAATACAGTGACTACAATCAAAAGCAAAGCAAAAATGTTACCTTACAATCGTTAGAAATTGTTGGACATTTACTACCGGTTCAAACATTCTTCTGTAAAGACTACTTAGAACTGAGGACAAGAAGTGGCTGAGTGGAAAGGCACACCTTGTTTGCCCATCAATGACAAATTTGAACTCATCTCTCTCACTTTTGTGTGGATAACTTTCTCTTGATTTATGGAAGTAGTAATCATAACTGTGCTATTAGAATCTCATCAAGGCTGATTTCGAAAGGAATCTACCCATAAAATGTGTCAGTTAATTAAAAAAAAAAAAGACTACTTAAAACTTTAAAAGCTTACTCCCAATAGAAATTTTGGGTAGCTTACAAATAATGTTAACAATGAATTCAAAGTACGAAGAATGTACATGACCCCCAACTAAGTAAAAATTGCAGTAATAGTGAGAGTCGATAAGTCGCTTTTGTTATACTGACAAGCCGTTATTGTTATACTGACTTGACGACATAAATATATTAATCCAAACAATAGAAAATGGCGGTACATGTAAAGATTCCATATGCTGTTCGGCAAAATATTGGAAGTATGTGCATGAAGAAGACACAAGGCATCAAATGGAAGGTAGGGGGTCAAAATTAAATTATTTTGTTTCATTTGTTAAATCAATTCTTGTTGTGGGCCTTGTGGCACCACAAAAATAGTAACATACATGAACACGTGATCAAATTTTTGGGAATATGATCGATGATGCGGATCAGCGATGCGGTACACATATGAGCTGTGTCTGTCAAATGGAAGTGATCGTTTTGACGAATTGGCATTGCATGATAGTACCTTGCTCGCTCGATGTTGAACACATTGCCCCCACTTCTTTGTGGACATGGACATGCGGTATACGAGAATGCTTAAGGGCACTTGTACACTGGTATTTTTCCATATCTTGCAAGTATTGCGACGTTTCACTTACCACATCAAACAATCGGCGAGGACAAATGGACTGTGTGATCCAGGGCACTGGCTGGTTTAATAAGGGTTTATATCTGAATCGAGGATTATGCTAAATTCTGATTCAGGGTGGTTGAAGATGCCAGACAATAAGACAAATTGCTACTGATATTTCTTGATGCTGTACAAAATTGCCACACGTATGTTTGTCATTCTTTGCTATAAGTTTTACAAGAAAATGTATTATCGTGATGGGACTCCGAATCTTGTATTAATGATGATAATCATCCTATACCTAAATTTGGTCCAAGTTGGGTGCACTTAGTGTGTAGTTAGTTTAGTATTTATGAACTTTCCAAAATCAATCCTCTCCTTTGTGGGGGAGGAGATTGTCAGCATATTTAACTCAAGCCAGTGAAAATAAGGGGAAATAGCAAATACATCCGTGGCACTGAGCAAATAGTTTAAATTTTAAAATCATCTAAAATTATAAACTAACCAAAACACCATTAATGAAAGCATTTTTGAGTTTTTAATTTAGAATAATGTTAAATGTTCTTTTTTTTTAATTTAAATTCATATTTAAATAACATGATATATGAGTTATCAATATCATATTAATTATTATATTTTTTCATGATTTATAAAATATTGATAATTTATATACAATATTATTTGAATATGGATTTAGATAAAAAATTTAGTATGCTTAGCATTACTCATTGATATATATCTCTACTGTCTTTTTCCTTGTTCTCCCTTGCTTTCTTTCTTCTCACTATCAGACAGCTGAATTGAGCTCATCTCACCTTGTTGCCATGAACCATTAAAAATACAGTTGATCGTGCGTGGGCTTCTACTTTTTCCGTATTGAATATCTGATATGGGCTCGTCTTACTCCCCATCATTACTTGGAATACATTAGTGGTTGGTTGAGGTTGTTTTTAGAATTTTATATTATTTATTATTATTATTATTATTTTATTTTTCTTGTGAAGAAAACCACTGAGGCTATGAGTTTGGCATCTTCATGCAATAGATGGGCCTTTGGGGCAACATTTTGGGACTTGTGATGATAAAATGGAAGAAAAAAAAAACGAATAGATCCCCAAGTCTGGTCAAATAAGTACCAGCTCGGAACCAATATCATTGCTTTCGAGACTTAACATCATTTCATTCGGGACTAATTGATATGAATTCGGGATCTAGAAATTAGAGTTCGAGACCGTGCATATTGTTAAAAAATAAAGTCATTTTCAACAAATTAGTAAGCAAATAAATCCCGAATTACATAACACAGGTCCCGAATTGACAAAATTGGTCCCGATTTGGGAGATGAATTTATCAGTATTTAAGCCCAACTTGACAATGTTTGATCCCGAATTTGTCAATATTGGTATTAATTTGGATTTATATGGTCCCGAATTGATAGTGTTAGGTCCCCGAGTTTGTCAATATTGGTCCCAATTTGGATCTATTTGATCTTGAATTGATCAGTTTTAGGATTCTAAAGTGAAAATTAGGGAAACTAAGATTGATCCCCCAATGGGATACACTTGGTCCCGAATTGCATCTTTCTAGTCTTAAAATAGTTAGTTTTTAAGTCCACCTATTGAGAGTAAATTGGTCTCAAATAGGATCTATTTGATCTCCAATTGAGTAATTTTGATTTCGAATTGAACTTCAAATCGAGATGTATTCGTCACTTTCAGATTTAAAACCCTAATTTAATTCGTAAGATTGTTTTCTATTTCTATCATACAATCATTTGGGTAATTTTGATTTCAAATTGAAACTCAAATTGAGATATATTCATCACTTTCAAATTTAAAACCATAATCTAACCTGCAAGATCATTTTCCTCTTTTTGTCATATAATCCCTAAACCCCCCAAAAACACCACCACCACCACCACCACACCCACTCACCACCGCAAAGCCGCACCCCCCCACCGCTCCACCCCACCCACCCCCCAAAACAAAAAACCAAATCCAAACCACAACCCTCACACTTCTTTCTTAAATTCATCATAAAATCAACTAAATAACACCAAAAAAAAAAAAAAAATCACAATCTATGATTTCAATCAAACAAAACAACATAAAGATATCCAATTAACTAGTTCGCTACATAATGGAATGTTTGACATATGTAAAAGTGATGATTCTTAGTATTATACTACCTTCAAACTTGCAAATCTATTGCCATCAGATTCGTCATCGTTATCGTAGTCAAACGTGTCTCAAAACCTCTCTCTCTATGTTTGTCTTCACTTTCTTTGACAGCTGATGAACTCCTCTAAAGTTGGTAATTTTTTTTTTTACTAAAAAAAAATGAACTCTATTTGTTAAAGCAAACCAACTTTTTTGAATGCATCTCATAAACTTCCATTTTTTTTAATGCATCTCATAAATTTCCTTTTGGTTGTATTACCTCTCTCTCTCTCTCTCTATCTCGTTTTTTGCCTTCACTTTCTTTGACCACTGATCAACGCCTCGAAAGTTGGCGGTTTTTTTTTGTAATAAAAAAAAAAAAGAACTCTATTTATTAAAGCAAACCACTTTTTCTTGAATGCATCTCATAAACTTCCTTTTGGTTGTATTACCTACTCAAACGTTTGCATGCGCTGCCAATAGAGCACCATTCTACTTGAAATCCAGGATGATTGACAAAGAATTTCTTTATTCGCAAAGTAAAATTCATTTTTGCTCTGAAAACATATATCCAACAAGAGAGAATGTAAGAAATTAACATAAGTAGACACACAAGCTCAACACAATAGACTTAAAAGGACGACAGGTCCAAACACTAGGCATTCAAATATAGCTTGAGAGGAACAACTAGGAATAAACAAAATTAGCAAGTTTTCAATCAAACGGTCAAAGAGATCAATACAATGGTCCAATCCAATCAATATATATATATATATATATATATATATATACACCATATAGAAATAAAATAATTTTTGTGGGGTGTAAAAATAAAACGACGAACAAATATAGCTAATAATTGAGAACTTTAAGCATGTTACGAATACAATCTCAGTTGCATTTCAATAATATTGTAATTAATTTATACCACCTGATTTAAATAATTTTTGAAGCAAGGAGACTTAACTGTGTTTTTAACATTGCACCCTAGAGACAATTCTGCAAAAGGTCTTTGCATCTGGGTCAAGCAAAAGTAAGGAGATCCCTTGCGCATTACAACCTTGGAGTTCGATCTCATCATCCTTTGAATGTCATTAGATATCTTTAGAATCTTGTCCAAGCCATCAACTTGAATGGGAATTTTGATACTCATAGTGCGCCACTGGGCACTTGACTTATTCGCAACTTCCTACTCATTTTATATGATAGATATTTAGACTCATCGAATTCAAAACTAAATACAATGATGTTAACATTCGAAAACGGTCAACCCAGAGATTCAGGGGCCTAGACCGCGAACGAAGTAATTAAATGGCAATAACGATAGTGAATGTGTAATAAATGAGCAGTGAATGAGGTTTAAGGTTGGTAGGACGTAATTAAGGTGAAGGAATGTTGGTCGTGGTAGCTGGTGAAAGTAATGAGATGATTAATGAAGAAATGAGGGGAAAAAATGAATGCTAACATCGAATTTTTACGTGGTTCGACGACTGTGCCTACGTCCACGGGTCACTCTGAGTTAATTCCAGCAGAGTGACGGTATACTAGTATGCTTAAGTTCTTGATACAGTAAAAATCTTCTCTATTTATAGAAGGGGGAGAGATACAAAAGAAATACAAATGAGTGTAATGCACGTTACCAATGATGATAATTTCAACTAATCCTGACATAACCATGCTGCATTTATTGTAAAAATAATGATTATCTCTTCCATGCGCACGTAAGCATTTAATGCACTAGGAAATGTCTTCTCTTCATTAAATGATTGACTGCTGCATTAAATGCTTTTCGAAAATTGTGTAGGTGGTTCCAGCGTGAAGTCAGGGGAGTTGGTGGTTCAGCTGACTTGCTGTACAAGGTACCTCCTGACACGAGCTCCTTAGCCTGTTGAACCATGCGAGCTGAACAGGTGTTGATGTGGGCTGGAGGTGTGCTTTTGGTGACTTCGATGTTAGGCGATCTCACGATCTGGAAGGTCTTGCGAGCAGGTCGAGCTCATGATGGTGATCTAAGGTCCGGGCCTTCTGGGCCTCTATTTCTGTTCATACTTGCTGGGTTTATCTCGGCCTATTTATCCAGGTCGAGAAAACGGGTATAATAAATGATAAGCAAAATAAATAAGTGAACAACACATAATTAATATGATCAGAAGCGAGTGTTAGGAAAATTGATAAAATAAAAATGGTGTCAATCTCACGTTGGAAACAAATAAGGGAGCATGAATTTTTGAAAGCTATAAAAAGAGTGCAAAGTCCTGGTTTTAAATCGCCTCAGTCAAAGATAGTTTAAACATTGTATTTGACTCTAGTTAAAATTTCTTTTTGTTTCTTTTATTTAGAATGTAGAAATGTGTGAGTTGATGTATGTAATAAAGAGTGTGGGTGTATTGAGGTCATGGATTGTGATAAAATAATTTGTATGATTGTAGCAATTTTTCACACAGTGAAATTCTCTCTGAGAACCATGATTTTTCTCCTGTTTTGGAATTTTTCATGTAAATTCTTATGTTATGTTGATTGTCATTATTTTCTATTTTATTTTTCTATTATTTCTGACATTCTTACAAGAGACAGGTTTTCAGGGGAGGTCTTTAGAGGTAAATTTTTTCTTAACAAATGGTATCAGAGCTAAGTTACTTAGTTGGTAAGGTGTTGTTTTAGAAAATTCTTAGTATGCTTACTAGTTGCAGCATTGTCTAATCTTCCATATCAGAAAAGAATTGTTCTTGGTTGCTAAAAAGAAGTGTGGTAATGGGGAAGTGCATATCTAGGGAAGGTTTTGACTAGGAAAAACTTGATATTTAATTGTGTCAATTGTGACTGACTTCTCTTTCCTGAGAACTTACCTGTTGTACTGTTCATGGACTACAGGTGCACTATTCTAGTATAGGATTATGTCGAAGTTTTCAAGCCCTATGAGTTTTGATGTGGAGAAATTTGATGGAAAGATCAATTTTTACTTGTGGCAAGTACAAGTAAAAGATGTATTGATATAATTCGGGTTACACAAATGTTGGAGAAGAAACCAAGTCCTGTTTTTAATGAAGACTCCAACAAAAATAAAGATTATGACAAGTTTAGTATGAGCGATAAAAATTGGGAGGTACGAAAATCTCAGATCATTTGACTATTTTCAATGGTATAGTTTCTAAACTGGAGCCTATTGAAGCTGAAATTAAAGAAAAGCTATGGGAAAAATATAATTTGTTAGGGGTGTGGACAATCTTGGCAAGTTAAGAAAAATTGTCAAGATGGAGTGGGTTCAGCAAAAGGCTCCGAGGTAGAAGTGAACAGTGTCTTTTTCATGGGGGAAGATGATTTTCTTTGAGAAGTGAGAAGTACATCCTCATGGCATGTCTACGTTGCCATGGAAGAGGATGTGATGTTGTTAGCAGATCCATAATTGCTTAGGGGTATTGGTTTGACATTGATGCAAGGTGTGTGGTGGATGATTGATGAACTTTTGGTAAAGCCAAACGTAGAAGTTGCACAATAAATTTTCAGTAGGGTTTTCAACATGTGCCGAAGTGAAATTCTTAGAATGTGGTGATTCTAAGTGATGTGTTCTTTTATGGTGGAGTATGATAGTTTTTTGGGTTGAAGATTATAATTGTTGATATAGACAATAATTGCAACGTAACGGATGTTTCTTTTATTTTGCCAAGATGGAGTTTGTTAGGAAAATTGGCAAAATAAAAGTGGTGTCAATCCCACATTGGAAACAAACAAAGGAGGATGGATTTTTGAAGGCTATAAAAAATAAAAAAATAAAAAAGAAGAAGCAAAGTCTCGGTTTCAAATCACTCCAATCAGAAACATTTTAAGCATTGTATTTGACTCTAGTTAAGATTTCTTTCTTATTTTTCTTATTTTAAAGTGTAGAAATGTATGAATTGGTATATGTTTTAGAGAGTATAAGTGCATTAGGATTGTATGTTATGAGAGAATAATTTTTGTGATTATAACAATTTTTCTCAAAATGAATTTCTCTTTGAGGGTTATAGTTTTTCTTCAATTTTGAAAATTTTCACGTAAATTTTGTTTTGGAGTTTTGGACATTAATTTTTGTATTGTGATGATTGTTATTGTTTTCTATTTTATTTCTCTATTATTTATAATATTCTTATAGAAAGTAGGTTTTTAGGGGAGGTCTTGGGAAATGAATTTTTTCCCAATAGCAAAGAGCAACTAGATTGTGCAAATGTGTGTGCATGTGTGTTAAAAATAATTTCTGATCACCGTAAACTGAAACAGCAAATATCAAAACTAGACCTGGGCACAGTCTAGTTCAATCCACTTTCAACTAGGACCAAACCAAACCAAAATTTTCGGTCCTGAAAAGAAAAGGACCAATTCTCTTTCTAGATCAGACCAAACCAAGTTAAACTAGTCCAAAATTTGGGTTTAATAATTATGATTATGTAATTTAAAATTTATATAAAATGTTAGAATTATTTTAACTAAATATCAAAGCTCTAATAAGTATCAAATACAATTTATATCATATTTATTATTTTAAATTAAAACATTGAATGTGACTTATATAATATGTCTTCAAGGTGGTCGGGTTTAGGGTTGGGATTGAGTTTAGTGGGCCTAGACCATTTATCGGACCACATCATACGGTTTTGTAATAATAAAACCATATAGATTTTTAAAAAAACAATCCAGATCATATTATTGATTTGATTCTGTTCGGTTCAATTATTTATGGTCTTTTTTGCCCAGCCCTAATCAATAAAAGGAGAGGACCTCATAATGAAGGCTTCGGTTCCAAAGTACAGGTTCAAGAACACCTGGATCACATATTGTCAATCTATATTGAGTAATAGGCCTTCAATTAGACAAAATTTTCAAAGCCAAATGATCAGTGAGATATGGTTTTGGGTATGATGTCAAATCAACAAATTAATATGATTATTGTTGTTGTTTTTAATAAATATGATTATTGTCGTCTAGTGTCTCTAGTTGCTACTACAAAAACGAAAGATTATTTCTTTGAAATTTACTTTAAATCATACAGGGGCTTATAATTAAAATATAAAATAGTCAAAAGCAATAAATTGATACAAACTCGAATTAACATTTAGCGATAGTAATTGATCAATTAATTGAAACTAATAAATATTAAAATTATGAAAAAGAAAATAACATCCAACATATTTTTATTAAACATAAACAAACCTAACTTAAAATTTTCACCTGAGGCCCGAGATACATTGAGTTCACACTGGTTCAAAAGTGCAAGTGACGATAATGCACATGATGAGTTAGAAAATGACCCAAAAGAAGGGAAGCTGGAAGAAAAGGTTTCACTACAGTTAAAAGATATGTGTCAGTATTCAATAGTGTCGTAAAAGGTCCTATTTCCACCACTTGACCTTCTACAGGTCCAGCTTGCAATAATATGTACTTCAAAAGAACTTGGAGGCATAGTTTCTTTTTGATTATTTTTTGAAAAATAATACACATATTGGAGCACAATAAGGATAGGACTACAACCACATCGGATTATGAACGTTAGTCTTTAAAATAGAGGTTGTGAGGAAAATAATCACCAACTTTGGTTCATCAAAAGCACACACAAGGAATGACTTTCATTGTTCTCCTTTAAGATTGGATTAATTACAAACATTCCTCTCTGATTTTGAATTTATGCAGAAAATCCGTTAAAACTACAAAAATTTTTACAAAACTCCCATAAAAAATATCAAAGACGGCTCAATAGTTTTTAAAATGTAACAAAACTTATCAGATTCCTACCCTTTCTCCAACTATACTGAGTCCTTTAACTTGTAAAGGTTTGTAAAATTTTCTGTAAAATTCTCTCTCCATTATGCCATAGTTAAATCAATATATAAACCGCTTAACGAGCCAATTTGGTAGAACTGAGTCAATATCAATCAATCCATAATGTGCAAACTCAAACTTACTTTTATAGTACTTCCTAGAGGAAAAAGCTTTCAGAAGTGAATATACAAACCACCGAGCAAATCCCCAAGAATGCTTCTAGCAACAAAAGCAGCAACCATTCCTACACAAGATATAATGAAAGAATCAGCATTGTTAAAACAAATAGTGTCAAGAGACCTTCAAGAATGTCAAATATATATGTTGTGTTTGGTTGCCATTGGTTGACTAGCTCTAAAGTTTGACAAGTTGAAATTGCATCTAAAATAAATAATTATTTCAATAAATAACATGTAAATAAAAAGACGAAAATCAGAAAACCACTGAAACAGTTGGATTCATTTCCAGCCAAGAAAAAGCATATCTCCACCACCCTAAGGTGCAGATTTAGCCAGATCTCCCCCAGTCATGAATCTCGCCAAAACTACCACCGGTGAGGAAGTCACGAAACACATAACTAGTATAGCCTAACAATAGTATAGAGCTCACATGGTAGCTAGGAACAATCCAGAGGGCAAGCCATTTATTCCAAGCAAATAGTTCAAATTAAAGAAACGCTGTTAAATGAGCATAAACCATACAAAGTTCTTATTCAACGTTCTTCATATAAATTCAACACAAACCACTAGTGTAGCAATGATATGACAAAGGCTGGAGATTAAATCCAAACTTGTTAAAGACAAAGGAAAATTGATAATTCTTCATGGGTTATTGAAGCTTAGCTGAGCTAAATTTAAATAACTTTCAATGTCATTGTCTGTAATGGTTTCATAAAATGAACATACTTGTGTCAATTGCCAAAATAAGAAGAAGCTTTAGTAATATCCAAGCTCGTAGACAGACTCGTAAATTCCAAACTCTGTCAAGTGTCAATCCCTCAAACAGGGCATTTTTGCTAAGAAGACAAAGAAAATTTTTTGCTTTGCACAAATTTTTAGTTTTAAATTACGCCCTTCTTCTCATGTTTGAATATACCTCTATTCTAATATGACAAAATATAGTGAGCAACAGGTAGTTGCATCTTTTATTTTTAAATTTTAGGAAGAAGTTAGCTGATAAGCATACACAAAAAATTAAACAAAATTTTTTTGATTAGCAGTAAATGCATACCAGCTATGCCACTAACAATCATTGATTAGCAGTAAATGCATACCAGCTATGCCACCAACAATCATTGATTAGCAGTAAATGCATACCAGCTATGCCACCAACAATCATGATATAATGCATATTGCATGCCTTTGCTAAAGCGATTAACCAGATATCAGTGAAACCGAAATTTGAAATTCTTTCTAGAGCATACGTCTTTTGTTGATCAAGCCCTAGTAAACTTCGAGAAGAAAAGGCATGAATGATCATATTTGTTGTGCACCGATGCAAAAACAGCACAAATAAAATGATAACAACAAGCCTCCATGCCTGCGCAAGGTACTGTGATGCTATAGCTGTTGGGGTCACCCTTGTTCCACTAAATATAAAGAGCCAACATTTATTTGTCACAAAATGAAAATCATTACAAAGAAAACCAAACAGAATATGACCATAAAGAAAATGAACAACTTATGCTTTTGCAATTGCCATGAAGGTGATCGAACATCGCATTGGTTCCTCTAAAGCACCCCAAACACTTTTCTCATGAGAAAGTTGCATCCTTCGTAGACTACGTGAGAGTAAAGCGGAAGGATCCTGTGTAGTATACTTGTGACATCTCCTCAAAAGTTTGGGTATCACCATAGTTCTAAAAGGCACAAAGCGCACCAAGGCACAAAGGGGCTGTGGAGCCCGAGGCGCAAGGCGCACTTAAAAAAAAAAAAACTTAAAATATTATAAATTCATAAACAATTAATAATAATAAGATAAAATTCAATAAAATAAACATCTAATCATTAATTATAATCAAAATCATCATCATAATCAAAGTTCAACAACTAAGTATCCTAAGCAAACAATAAAAATCATCAAAGTTCAATTAAAAACTAAGTCAATAACTAAGTGTCCTACCCTAGGCAAACAACAAAAGTCATAAGTCATCATCAAAATGCAATAAAACAAACAAGAACTAGTGACTAGCACTAGTCACAAAAAATGTTCACTCATAGTGTTCAATCAATCGAATCGTCAAAGTCATCATCAAAATCATCATCCTCCTCTCCCATCTCTTCATCTTCTCCTTCTTCCTCTGGAAATCCTTCTTCCTCTCTCTCTTCTTCTTCTGCATCTAACCCTTGATATTCCTCTTCTTCTTCCTCAACAATCGATTGCCTTATTTTTGTCGGTTGCTTTGATGAAGAACCTGATTTTGATATAAATCTATAGCTAGGCTCTCCAACCCCTGCAGCTATAGCAACATTGCCCCATGTCAATCCATCATCATCTGAAAAAACATGCTCATCATCTATACCATCCTCGAGATTGAGCTTCCCCATTAACCATTCATTGCTTTCATCAATGTCGGTCAATGCAATAGGATCGATCGTATCACGCATTTCATACCGATGTCTCAAAGCTCCATTGTATTTCACAAATACCAAGTCGTTTAAACGACTTTGAGCAAGCCTATTTCTTCGTTTAGTATGAAGCTACAAGAATTTGTTCAAAAAAAAAAAAAAAGATATAAGATATATTAAATGAACGAACTGTTTAAAAAAAACCATAAGAACATATACTTACATTCTCAAACACACTCCAATTACGTTCACAACCAGAAGAACTGCAAGTGAGACTAAGAACTTTTATTGCAAATTTCTTCAATGTAGGTGCTGAATCTCCATAAGCATTCCACCATTCAGCTGTAAATTAAAATTCATGGATTAATGATTAATCTTTAATCTTATGTTTATTTGATTTAATTTAATAAGACATGATATATATACCTGGTGATTTTTCAGCTCTCTTTCTAATGGTCATATAGTTTCCGAATAATCCCTCCGCGTTCCAATATTTTAGAAGCTCATTATCAATCTGATCTTGCATCTTAGGATCCGGAACCAATCTTCTTAGACATTCATAAAAGCCCATCTTCACTTCTTCATGAATTTCACCTTTAGCCTTGTAGAAGTATTCGGGGTTCAAGTACCATCCGACAGCATGCAAGGGGTGATGAAGCTGAACATCCCATCTACTATCAATGATTCGAAAAATAGGTGCATACCTAGCCTCATCCCCATCAAAAGAGGCAGCAATGGCTTCTTTGGCTCTATCCATGGCCTCATAAATATATCCCATAGCAGGCTTCCTTTCACCATCCACTAAGCGAAGTACATGCACTAGTGGACTAGCCACCTTGAGAGCAAACACCATATTACTTCAAAAAGCAAGCATCAAAATCACTTCTAGTACCCTTTTACCCCCCGCTTCTTTTGCCCACTTGCTCGTACGCCATTCATCGGAGGTAAACATTTTTCTGAGGTTACTTTGCAACTTGTGCATCCTGCCCAAAGTGATAAAGGCAGTTGCAAACCTTGTTTTTGCTGGCCTAAGCAACTCTTTGTTGTTGGTAAACTTTCTTAGCATGTTTACCAAACCAGGACGGGTGTAAATATAGCTAGTCATCATTACCGCTCTCTCAAATGTCTTCTTCAAATTAGGCACCTTGAAAATATCTTCCAATATTAAATCAATACAATGAGCTGCACATGGTGTCCAAAAGAGTGTGAGATATTTTGCTTTCAATAATTTTCCTGTTATCATTTACAAAAGAAAAGAACATTAATTAGTAATAATACTAGTATACATCTAATTTAAAGTCAAATTGTTTTATTTATAATCATAATTAATAATACAAAAATAAACTTCATACCTGCTAAAACATTATTTGAAGCACTATCCGTCACCACTTGAATGACATTACCTACTCCTATCTCTTCCACAATACCACTTAATAATTCAAACAGCTTGTCACCAGTCTTTGCATAGACGGAGGCATCAACAAACTTGTAAAACATACTTCCTTTAGGAGAATTGATTAAAAAGTTAATCAATGTCCTTTCTCTCTTATCCTTCCAACCGTCTGATAACACCGAGCATCCATATTGAGCCCACACTTCTTGATGATTTTTCAACATTTTATGAGTGTTTTCCACCTCTTACTTTAAAAGAGGAACCCTAACTTCATGAGGAGTAGGTGCCTTCATACCCGGACCATATTGGCCCACTGCTTCAACAAAAGCCTTAAAACTATCATATGATGCAGTATTAAATGGAATGTCTGCATCATACATCCATCTAGCAAACATGGTACAAGCTCGACCTCTCAACTCTTTCTTAGCCGCACTATCCATCTCATTTAACATCAATTGCTTCCCTTTCGCTTTTCTTACAGTGACTTCTGGATTAGGGGCAAAGAAAACATCCAATGGACCCTTTTGTTTTGGCCCCTTAATACTAACTCCACTACTAAATCCACTACATTTTCTTTTACTTGTAAGTGGTTCTATTAGTAGTTCTTCATCATACCTTTCACCTATTTCATACTCAACAAACGGTTCCATATTACGCTCATCCCTATCATTCTTCTTTTTCAACAAATACTCTTTTATCTCTTGTCTTATAGGTTCAGGACATCGTTCACAACATTTAGCATTCCTAAACCCCCCCACCAAATATTGTTTTGCCCGATAGATCCCTCCTTTCGTCACTTTGTCACAAAATTTACATTTTACAGTATTTTTATCTCTATGATCCGACAACTCAACATAATTCCATGCGGGGTCTGATGATTTAGTACTAGCCGAGCTAGAGTAGTCGGCTGCAAACAAAATAGATTCATACATTAACATTATATATAAACACTAACAGCCTATAAATTACAAACATATATTATACATACATCAACAAATAAATTAACAGCCTATAAATTACAAACATTCATGAAACAAACAAATAAATGAAGAAATTGATCAAAAGATTGAAGATGAGAGGAGAGAAAAAAGACTTACTTGAGTTCATTTTGAGCTGAAAATACTGAAACTGATGAGATAAGAAGAGATGACAGTCACCGGCGACGGGATGAGGATGCTTGGCGACCGGACGACGACGGAAAGGCTATTGGAAACAGAATCGGCAGCTTAACGGGTCGGGTAGAGAGAGAGTGGTCGGGTTGAGAGAGAGTGTGTGTTGAAGAAGTTGAAAACTGAGGAGGGGAGAAGAGAGGACAGTCACCGGCGGCAGGAAGAGGGAGATCGACGACCGGACGGCGTAGGGAAGGTGGTTGGAAGACAAACTCGGCTGCTGGGCGGGTCGGGTAGAGAGAGAGAGTGTCGAACAGGCTGAAACTGAAGAGATCTGTTACAGAGGACACTCACCGACGGCGGAATGAGTCAGATCGGCGACCGGACGGCAGCTAGAAGACGGCTGGATGACAGATCGATCGATTGGGAGTCGAGGTACAGAGGGAGAGGCTGTCGGGTAGGGCAAAAAACGAGTGGGAAAGAAAAAAAAAAAAAGAACCTGATATAAATATCAAGTCCATTTTGCTCAGGCGCGCCTGGGTTTTCTACGCTTGGGCGCCCCAGGCCCACGCCTCTTTTAGATCGCTGCGCCTGGCCGACGTCCGGGCGCCGGAGCTTCGCCCCGCCGCCCCCGGCGCCTGGGCGCGCGCCCAAGCGCGCCTTTTAATACTATGGGTATCACCACCCAAGTCACAACAGGAAGCTTAATATAACAAAAAAAAACTGGGACAACCATATCTCGAAGATATGGATATGTAAGGTTCAGTTTATTAGAAGCCTCTTCAACTCGTTTCCTAGTGTAAGTTAGTACATTCATTGCACTCTAATAAGTTCCAATGATACCTTCACTACTTCACGCCAACCAGAAGCAGCAGGAACATTCAAATTTTGAGGTTTGTTGGCCTTGTAACTGGAAGGCGAGGCATGTGATCTCTAATTAAGAGCAAGACTTATTGTAACAAAAGAAATAGTACTATGAGAAGACAAATTTGTTGATAAGGGTGTGAATGCTGAAATGGGTATATTTATATATGATTGAGGTTTAACAGCGGAGGCCCTGAGTTGTGAATGTGTAAGTTTACCACATTGAAAAGAGTGAAAACTAGAAGAGGGGAACAACTAAGTGATGGATGCATCAAATTTGCTGCAAGTCCAAGCATTGTAAGAACTAAAGATAAAAATCGTATACTACTGAAAAGTTTGAAGGGGCCAACTAAAATTAAGAACTGCCAAAGAAATCTCCTGCAAAACACGTGGAAGAAACTAATTATTCAACAAATAATATCCAACTGTCTTAATATATATATACACATAAAACAGAGAAACAGGAAAAAATAAATGAAACCTAAAAACACAAACTTGGCCTCCCTCTCTCTCTCTCTTCCTCTGCATTACAAGCTCCCCCGCACACCGGGGGACACACACACACATATTATGAGGAGAATCCATCAATTGCGACTTACGGTGATATATTATTTGTTTGGGTTCCAGATTTGTTTAGATTTCCTACTCTATTTAAAATATTATTTCTTTACCTTAAACTTTAATAATATTTATTGGTTTTCAGTTAGGCGTTGCTCCTTCTTTTGCAATACTTCCAACCCAAGTAAAACAAGGAAATAAATAACGAAAAACAATGACGTGAACCAGTCATATATCTCTAATTTTCCTATAATTTCTTAACAATCAAACAAGGCCACAAATTGGTGAAATTCAAATAACTATTCAAGCATTACTTGCAACGAGTGAATGAACAGAAATTCTTATTTTTTTTTTCCACAAAAAAAAAAAAGAAAAAAACAAATCCCATAAACACTACTTTGTAGGCAATCGTCCACCTTTTTCTCTTCTCACAGTGCAGCTCCCAACCTGGCTCAGCGATTCCAAACCTGTTCAAATCAATGTATGCAGGTTTTAATTTCCGACCTTTTTTTGCAAAACCTAAAACAACGTATGTAGACTGAGTACTGGAGTTTGATTAGGAGTTTAAGTTGGGAAGGAGAGAGTTGGTGGCCCACGCATCAGTTAAGTCGTAGTCACATACGAAAGGGATGTCAATGGGTTGTACCGGTATTTCGAATTTTTTTTTTTTTGAATACATGAACTGTATCTGGGATAGACTCAGGAGACATCCGAGACCAATCAAGATAAGACACTAATAGCACGACCCGGGAGACTACTCTCAATTGGGAGACCACTATCCACACGAAGATGGAAGGGAAGACCCACACTAGGGTGGGAGAGCTACTCACACAATTGATGGGACTAAATACTATTATATATATTATTATTATATAGATTATTACATTATTTATTATTATTTAATATTATATATATAGGGGTGTCGAACCCTGCCCCCTTACAAAGGGAGGCAGGGCTGGCTGCTGGCGCTATCATTGTGCCAGCAGCCAGTTGACTACCGGTATTTCGAATTTCACGGCACATTCAAACTCGCTTGAGGTAAGCTAGCCCATGCGATTATTTCAATTTAACCTATCTTGTTGAAAATGAAAATTGATTTTAGTATACAATTAGATTTTAAATGTTAAATTTTATTTTCCCCGTATTAGAAATATGTGGACGTAACATCGCTTTCATGGTTTCATTTTAAAAATATTTTTTTATCTTATTTATTATTATTCCATTATGAACAATTTTATCTTATTGTCATTTTATTATGGAAATTATTTTCCTTATTTACATATATATATATATAGATTTATTTTATGATCATTCAAATCATCCTATTAATGGAATTATATTCTCTCTTATTTTCTCTCTTTCTCTATGGTTTTGATTAATAATGTTCCAAATTCATTGCTTTTATATTTTATTTTGTGACACTTCACTATATTTTAATATTTTGTTACCTTTATTTACATTATTTCTTACGATTTAAGAATACATAATGTTTATCTTAAGGGAAAGAGATTTATTTCCATCATTCCTATAAAATAATTTAACTAAAAAGATTTAAAATATATATATCTTCATTTCATATGATAGATGATAGAGATAAAAACTAATCAAAAATTTTAAAAAAATACATAAAAAAGAAAATTTATATTTTTTTAAAAATAAAAACCTCTATCATTAGCCTTTGAAATAGAAAATGAAGATCAAAATTAATTAAAATGAACTAGATTGTTATTGAATAATTTGATTTAATTTCCAATCTTCATAGTACGATTGAGCTGCATCGCGCAAAGGAGACTGATCCTTAATTTGCATCAAATGAATATCCCTCATTTGATCTCTATCTTCAAAGACAGATGGAGGTGAAGATCTAGACCATCAAAGTTGATAGAATATGATCTCCACCCCTTCTTTTTCATTTTTCATTCTATACTTTTAATTTAAAAAAATATCCCCCGTCCATCTATGAGATGGACGGTGGGCAACTGTAATTCATTGAGAAAAAGCCACGTGTATCAGTCTACCAATGCCACACCGTAAAAGCCATCCCCAATACTTGCATCGTCTACTAACTCTTTAAAACCCTCAATTTTCCCTCTAACCTAAAATTTCAATCTCTAAGCCTTTCCCTCCTTCGCTTCGATTGAAGATCGCTACTTAGCAGATTTCACTTCTGGAAAAAAGCCAACTTTATACGTTCACAAAACCCTGAAACACACACCCTCAAAATGGAGTGGAATCCAGAGACCCTCCGAAACCTCTCGCAATGCTTCCTCCACACGCTGTCCCCAGCCCCGGAGCCACGCCGCGCCGCCGAGAAATCTCTAGCCGATGCTGCAGAAAACCCCAACTACGGCCTCGCCGTTCTCCGCCTCGTAGCCGAGCCGACGGTCGACGATCAGATTCGCCACGCCGCAGCTGTCAACTTCAAGAACCATCTCCGCCATCGGTGGGCCCCGTCCTCCGATCCGAGCAGTGGCACCACCGCCCTCACTCCAATCCTCGACCCCGAGAAGGAGCAAATCAAAGCCTTAATCGTGTCTCTCATGCTCTCCTCCACGCCGCGAATCCAGAGCCAGCTCAGCGAAGCCCTGGCCGTCATTGGCAAGCACGATTTCCCCAAATTGTGGCCCACTCTGCTGCCCGAACTCGTCGCTAATCTCCGATCGAAGTCCCAATCTAACGATTACGATTCCATCAACGGTATTCTTGGAACCGCCAACTCTATCTTTAAAAAATTTCGTTATCAGTACAAAACAAATGATCTATTGCTTGATTTAAAATACTGTCTCGATAATTTTTGCGCTCCACTGTTGGAAATTTTTCTCAAAACTGCTGCTTTAATTGATTCTATGGTGAGTTCTGGTGGTGGGTCTGCAGCAGCTCTCAAGCCGCTGTTTGAGTCACAGAGATTGTGTTGTAGGATATTTTATTCGCTGAACTTTCAAGAATTGCCTGAGTTTTTTGAGGATCATATGCGAGAATGGATGGGTGAGTTCAAGAAATATCTAACAACTAGCTATCCTGCGCTTGAGAGTACTAGTGATGGACTCGGGGTGGTTGACGATCTTAGGGCAGCAGTTTGTGAGAATATTAGTCTTTACATGGAAAAGAATGAGGAGGAGTTTCAGGGGTTCTTGAATGATTTTGCTTTTGCTGTGTGGACTTTACTTGGGAAGGTATCACAGTCTTCAACACGTGATAGATTAGCTGTTACTGCAATTAAGTTTTTGACTACTGTGAGTACAAGCGTGCATCATACTTTGTTTTCGGGTGAAGGAGTGATACCGCAGATTTGTCAGAGCATTGTGATTCCAAATGTGAGGTTGAGAGATGAAGATGAGGAGCTTTTTGAGATGAATTATGTTGAGTTTATTAGGAGGGATATGGAAGGTAGTGATATTGATACTAGGAGGAGGATTGCCTGTGAATTGCTAAAAGGAATTGCGACAAATTATAAGCAGAAGGTAACAGAAATAGTTTCTGTCCAGATACAGAGTTTGTTGGGGTCATTTGCTGCAAACCCTGTTGCCAATTGGAAGGATAAGGATTGTGCCGTATATTTAGTTGTCTCACTTGCAACAAAGAAGGCCGGGGGCACTTCTGTTTCCACTGATCTTGTTGATGTTCAAAGCTTCTTTACATCAGTTATTGTTCCAGAGTTGCAAAGTCAGGACATAAATGCATTTCCGATGCTCAAAGCAGGTGCTCTTAAATTCTTTACAATGTTTCGGAGTCAGATTCCAAAGCCCCTGGCATTGCAGTTGTTTCCAGATTTGGTTCGGTTACTTGGTGCAGAATCAAATGTGGTTCATTCTTACGCTGCAAGTTGTATAGAAAAACTCTTGTTGGTCAAGGATGAAGGGGGAAGGGCTAGATACAATTGTGTGGATATAACTCCGTATCTGCCTGTTCTGATGACTAATCTATTTAGTGCCATGAAATATCCGGATTCTGAGGAGAATCAGTACATAATGAAGTGTATAATGAGGATTCTTGGGGTTGCAGAGATTTCCACTGAGGTTGCTGGGCCTTGTATCTCTGGCTTGACCTTTATTCTGAATGAGGTTTGCAAAAATCCAAAACATCCAATTTTTAATCACTATCTCTTTGAGTCGGTAGCTGTTCTAGTGAGGCGAGCATGCCAGAGGGATCCCTCTCTCATATCAGCTTTTGAGGGAAGCATTCTCCCCAGTCTCGAAATGATCTTGCAAAATGATGTGAGTGAGTTCTTACCATATGCATTCCAGCTTTTGGCTCAACTTGTTGAGTTGAATAGGCCACCAATTTCCCCAAACTACATGGAGATTTTTAAACTTCTCTTGATGCCTGAAATATGGAAGAGATCTTCGAATGTTCCAGCCCTTGTGCGTCTGCTTCAAGCTTTCCTTCAGAAGGTACCGCATGAGATCAGCCAAGAAGGCCGGCTGGCCCAGGTGCTTGGGATATTCAACATGCTTGTCTCATCTCCTAGTTCCGATGAACAGGGCTTCTATGTGCTCAACACTGTCATTGAAAGTCTTGAATATGGTGTCATTGCTCAATACATGCCCCACATCTGGAATGCCCTGTTTGTACGCCTCCAAAAGAACCGTACAGTAAAGTTTGTCAAGTCTCTTGTCATTTTTATGTCACTTTTCCTGGTCAAGCATGGTTCTGCAACCCTTGTGGATACAATGAATGCTGTTCAACCTGCGATATTCAGAACAATTGTGGAGCAGTTCTGGATTCCAAACCTTAAACTGATCACTGGAGCCATTGAAATTAAGTTGGCTGCTGTTGCTTCTGTCAGACTTATATGTGAATGTCCAGTTCTTTTGGATGCTTCTGCTGTTGGCATTTGGGGGAAGATGCTCGATAGCATTGTGACCCTCATTTCACGGCCAGAGGAGGATAGAGTTGAGGAAGAACTGGAAATGCCAGATATTGCAGAAAATGTTGGTTATACAGCAACATTTGTCAATCTCTACAATGCTGGAAAGAAAGAAGAGGATCCTCTGAAGGATATAAAGGATCCAAAGGAATTTTTGGTAGCATCGTTGGCAAGGATTTCTGCTGCTTCCCCTGGGCGGTTCCCTCAAATCATCAACGAAAATCTTGAGGGACCAAATCGAGAAGCATTGCTTCAGCTTTGTAGCAGTTACAATTGCGCAATAGTTTAAGTGAGTAATTCCCTCTCTCGTTATTGCTTTACTATTTTGGTTATTGTTCTTAGTGCTGCAGAATGAAGTCTTAATAATTGCAAATAGGAGGACTTAAGATATATAAATGATATTATGAATACCCCGCATGGTGCAGAATTTGTTGCTACATCTCATTGGGTTTAGGTTGAAGCAAATGTTGATTGTTAGATTTTACTGAATCTACAAAATTCGTCAGCTATCAGTTTCTCATTACCTTAAAGTTGATTGCAAATGATTTGTGTACTGACAGTTGCTTAAAATATTTTGATATGAGTATCATGATTCATGACATAGTCATAATTGGAGTTTTTGACAGAATTTTTGAGAAAAGCTATTCCTGCCGATAATTGACCTAGAGACTTTATAGGAAGCAAGCTCTGTATTAATTATCATAATTATTTAATAGATTCATCTCATGTCTTTTGTAGAAGAATCCATGTGTAAATATACATGCTTTTTACTGATCTTTTGAAAGCTAACTATGTACGTTGTCTTTGTAAATAGTTTATAAACTGGATTGCAAATTACGTTGTCCATAAAAGTTATGTTTTAGGTCTTTTAAGGCATTTGTAATGTTTTTATGGATATACTTTTCTAATAACATCTATGAGACAATGTGGTCAATCTTTTGAGTGCTACAGCTAGTTATGGACTTAAAATATTGTGTTGGTTGATTCCATATTGTGTCGCATTTTGAGATCAATTTTTAGAAGAAACATTGGAACAAGAAAAAGACTTGTTAGAATGAAAATCGAACGTTACGTCATCTGGCGCACCAGAAGGTTTACCAAACTAATGCTGAAAAGAAGTATTATTTCTTCTCTTAATTTGTAATAATAATTTATTTGTGATTTTTACTGTGAACTGTCAGCAATAGTCTAGAATCTATGTTCTTCTATCAAACAAAATAGATGAAATCCATGCTATCCACTCTGTTGAAGGTTTGAATTTCCAACTGGCCAAGGCACCTGTGATGCATAGTCATGTTCCTGGTTGCCTGTATCTTGGTCTACATTTACTGGGTTAAATGTATGTATATGGAGCTCTCCAGCCAATCACATACTAGTGCACTGTACACAGCCCCTATTGTTGTCTTCATCATAATCTCATACATCTTTTTTATATAATTTGGCTTCAATCTAGAAGACGTCATCTAATTACATGTTTGTTCAACTTTCAGGATCTTCTGGCGCATGAAAGTTTATTGCTTTCTGGGAGTCATATGCATGGGGTATTGGACAACTTGCATTTTTTGAGCACAAGGTACTTGATACATTATGATTGCCAAGTTTCAACAATTATTTTCCGTTTGTGCAATATCTTGGGTTCTCGATGGTGGGAAGTTCATGGTTACAGCTGCTCGCTGAGTCATATTGTGCTTGGGTTAGCAGATGGTAGTTCCAAATCGGTTAATTGGATTCTGGGGTAAAACACCTTCGTTTTGTTGTTTTCAGATTGTATGAGTCTTCTTGTTTGACTCTCATTTTTACAAGCAAAATGGTAGATCTATGTTGCAGTCAGAAGAGTTGTAACCTTAAACTCACCCTTCATTTAAGTTCTTACATATATGCATTGTTGTGTCCATTTGAGGAAATGTAATTTGGTTATACTGACTGCACTTGTAGCTTTTATGTTTTGCTGCGAATTTTTGTATTTCCTTCATCCTTGATTCCGGGGCCCATTGCATGTGGAGCTGTTCAAGAGCCCTGAACTTTGTTGCCAAGACTAGGGTTCCTTAATATTTTGGTGGTCCTGACTCTTGTTTAACGGACTCTTTAAAAGCCTTGTTTATCTTGCGCTTGCTCCTCTTAGTAGTTGTGAATGTGCTGATTGTGTTGGGCTTCTAGACCCAAAAGAGAAAAAATATTTTTCTAGTCCCCCCTAACAGTGAATTAATTCGATTAAAATCTGCCTTTTTCCATATATATTTTCTGAAGTGTACTTCTTTCTGTTTTTCCTTCTCAACAACAGAAGAAAAAGAGAAAGATGACAAATGCTAACATCATACATATGTAAGTAAACGTAAGATGTCATATTATAAATATTTATTTAATAACACCACCATATTAAAAAATATCAATAGAAAACCATGTTTAAGTTTTAACCGATCTTTCCAAGAACACGCACCAAATCTGTAAATTCTAAATTAATCAGATTTACATGCCCCACCGCGCCATTGCAACTGTGTCTGGCTCTACATAAAATGGACTCTGAATTCAAGGGGCTCCGAGCAAGAAAAATACTAGAGGTGGTTATATTATTATAGCCATCATTTTTGTGGACCCCTCTTGGGTTCTCCTTGATATTATTAATTATATAATTTTCACTAATAAAATACTATAAAAAACAACAAATGGAAAAAATTTCTATCTACTAATCAAATTCACAAGAAGCACCCACCCACTGAAACGCACACACGTTAATAGAATTAAAAGACGACAATACCCCAGCTTACACCTACATTCCCGGTTTTGAAAGACTTTGCCTAACTGCCTTCCACTATGTAGCTTTACTTGGCATCCATTGGCTGCTAATTATGATTAAAAAACTATGGTTCCCTTTTAATTGTGTGATATATATTTTTTTATATGTAGAGGAGTTACTCAGATAATCATAATCATAATGATATCATGTCTCATCTGACCCCACAACCATACGGTTCACACACTGAGGCATATGTATTATACATCATATCTGGTCCCCCATCCACCCAAATTTTTTACCCACTTTTGCCCTAATTTTAATGTCCAATGTACATTTAAATGACCAATTACAACTTCGAACTGACACTAATCCTCCAACTTTATCCACTTTGACTAATCCTCTGCCACCCATATGACTTCCTACTTCACGCAATATTATAATTTTTAAAAATGCATATTATAATTTACGTTATTTATAATTTATCATACATTTTTTTCTTAATATTATTAGAAACTTCAAGAAATAAAAATATTTGGACCATAAACCTCAATTTTAAATATGCGTAGGTGAGTAATAGATGAGAACAAATTATCGGAAGGTCTAAATATAACAATTAATTGTTGAGGTTCCTTTAATATTTATTCATTTTTATTCACTATTTGAAATAATGTATATAAACAATTTTTTTGATACGATTAAAGTAATAATTAAATTCTCCAAATCTACTCCAAAGCGAGATTATATCTGTACATAGATATTAACTAATATTATCATCAATTAACTACTTGGTATCAATTATTGTCAAATAAGTAGAAATAAGGTAGGAATAAAAATATAAAAGAAAGATCAAGGTAAAGGGGACCCCACATGAATATTTTCTAACTACAACTCCCACATAGAGTTCAACTACTTTTTCACCTTGGTGGTGTAAAGGTGACATTAAATTGGGCCTTATATTGCTAAAGCAATGAAAAGTTGTTTAAATGATGTCAAGCGGAAATTCAGGACCGATGGATCTCAAGATTCCCACCCTCAATATTTGATCTAACGGGTCATATTATCTTCAAACTAGGTCAACAAAGTATGTCATGATTTGTACGGCGAACAGACCCAAAATCCCACTCACCTCACCCTCGGCCTCTCTCTTATTTGGGTATTAAATATTTTTAAATAAATTTATATCATGAGACAGGTTGGTGGTGCAGCAACAACTGCAGTACTGCTACCACAGAAAACTGCATGATTTCTACACAGCTATATACTACTTAAAATGTCAGGATACGAGAATAAGGTTTTTATAAAGGGTTAAATACGCAAAACCTCCCTCAGATAAGGCCTTAAACGGTTAGATACGAAGTTTGAGTTTAATAATAAAATAGTCCTAGGTTAACAATTAAAATATATTAAATCTAATGGTCAACTTTGGTTTGAAGTGCAAAGACGTAAATGCCCTCAGTTTTTAAAATTAATTTCTTTTCTTTTACAATTTAAAAGAATAAAAATTAATCTGTTCACCCAGATTTTCATCTCCCAATTTCCAAACCCAGAAACCCAAACATACCATCAATCATCAGCAAAAACTCAAACACATCATCAATCAATCATCCACTACATCAACCTCAAACACCTAGCTACTGCAAACCCATCTAGACATCATCATCCAATACAAAAAAATGAAAACAAAAAACCAGCATCATCTGGATTCGTCGCCATGCTCGTATCAACATCCAACACATATCAACACCCAACAGCAAAACATTAAAACAAAAATCAAAACATGCTGGGTTCGTTTTGAACCCAAAGACATCTGGGTTCGTCGAATCCAGATTTCATCATCTGGTTCGTGGAAGAAGAAGAAGAAGAAGAAAAAGAGAGACGGTAGAGAGAGAGAGAGAGATTGGTCAGAATGAATGAGAAGAAAAATTTTTTAATTTTTCCTATAGTTTTTTTTTAAAAAAATATTTTTATTTAAAAATATGACATATAATTAATGTGATCTAATTTTTTTAATTTAAAAAATCTGACATACAAAAATAAAATAATAATAATAAGACATGAGAGGTATTTTCCTAACAAATTGACGAAATTACCTTCTATCAAATAAATATGAACTAACTGACACTGACGGCAAGGAGTTAATATGTTATTAAACTTAAACTTCATATCCAACCGTTTAAGGCCTTACCTGAGGGGAGTTTTGTGCATTTTACCCTTTTATAAATATATAGTATTGATCATGTATATGATAAAGATTTTATTTCATGTATTTAATACAAATTGGGAGCCTCGACATGTTATTGGTGCAATTACATTATTAATGCATACAACAATAAAATAAAGACAAGTAGGTTGCATTTTACTGCATAAAGACACTACGTGATATCGTTTTGGTTACGTTATTATATGGGTAAATTAATTAGTTAAACTTTTTTTTTTGAAAAAAAAAAAGTGAAACTTTAAATGCGAATGTTGTACGAGGCCACACTGGGACATGGGTGAACATGGCTTCTTTAATCTTTGTAGATAATAAATTCTTTATTTATACGTGTAGGTATTGTTTGTTTTTCTCTATGAATGGACATTAGTAGCCATACTTCATGTTTAAATTTAACATTTAGTAGTTTTATATTATATTCAATTGATTTATGTTTATATAAATTTAAGTATATATTAAATTTGATTTGTATGTTGGAATTTAATTGTGTGTTTCTAAATTTAAGAATAGTTTTTAATTTACATTTAAATAAATTTCATACGTACATGCATACGTGTGTGTGTGTATATATATATGTTAGAATGTGGGGTAAAAATCGAAACCCGTTCAAGTCACGAATCAATTTTGGAGCACTCCACTCAAAGTGAATTTCATGTCAGAAATGGTTCGATCTACTCTCAATATGACCTTTTGTCATCCCTGGTAACAACACTATTTTACTCTTTTAATAATAATATATTTAATTATTTATATATTAGTATGTAATATAATTTTAATATTTATAATATTTTTTTAGTTTAAATAAATTCAATTATTATTTAAATTTTAATAATTTTTTTTTAAATAGAAATAACATAAAGAATATTTAATATGTTAAAATTAGATAAGATAATTTTTTGAACTATTAAAATCAAATTGATAAACATTTTCATTAAAAATATATAAAGAGCAAGTTCTAATCTATCTCTAATAGGAAGCTTGCAGGTTGCAATGGCCTTCTTTTTCTTTTATGATTGAGATAAGTCTAGAATACAATCAGAACCAGTAACGATATGTATTTTCATGTGGCCCTGATATCAATTTTGAATGATATGAGAGGTTAACTTACAAAGAGTGAGAGAGAAATACCCACAATAATGTATGACTTTTGGGTCTAGAACTCTCCACTTTAAAAATGGTCGCTAATGGTTTACAGGGTCTCCTTTGAGTATAGAAAAACATCTTTTAATTATCAATATTTATGTAATTATAGGGGTATTTTAAACAAAAATGTTTTAAAATTCATGAACTTGTTTTAATTTTGTACGAAAGTCTAGATTTTCCCTTGTTTTTAGATGTATTTGTGTGCTTTTTAACATTTCAGGCTACTTAAAAATTATACACAATGTATGTTTTAATTGTACAATTAAGCTCCTTTCAGATTCCAAATGCAAAAAATATAAACAAATATACAGTTTTTAAAATGGTTAAACATTTCTCTTAATTCTAAAAAATCAAAAGTTCAAGTTTCACTCTTACCCTAAAATAAAATCAAAGGTTTAAGTCTTACTCTTATTGTAAAATAAAAATACGAGTAGTTTTATGTGAATTTAATCTCCTCTCTCTCATTTAAAAAAACAAAATTTAATTTTAAAGGGAATTTAGTAAAATAACCCTTTTTTGGTATCTTATTTTCATAGTTACCCTCTCCTCAAAAAAATTACAAAACTACCCTAAGTTATCCAAAATAGCCCTAATAAATTAAAATCAACTCGTTAATACAAATCATTAATTATTTACCAACCAATAATTAAACTATAACAAAATAAATAAAACACATCATCAAATAAATAACATCGACCCACATTAATCCATCCTTTATCACAATTTTACTCTAACAACAATCAATTTTTTTTTTTTTTACTTTTAGTTTTGAATGGAAGAAAAGTTGAAGAGATTTGGATATTGATAAAGACTAGTTTTTATAATTAAGTTTTTAGGGAATTAGATATTTATGTTTTTAAAAAAAAAATGAGTGAAAGTTGAAATTTTGGTTTTCGGATCAGAATTTGACCCGATATTGGGTCAGATTTTGACCCGAAGCAATAATTTTGGCCCGAATTAGGTCAATACTATTTGC
Source organism: Litchi chinensis (assembly GCA_019925255.1). Taxonomy (NCBI): domain Eukaryota; kingdom Viridiplantae; phylum Streptophyta; class Magnoliopsida; order Sapindales; family Sapindaceae; genus Litchi; species Litchi chinensis. Next base: position 13,921,318 of record CM034463.1, on the reverse strand, counting down.
TGACCTGATTCGGGTCAACAAAATAAGCTTTGGATCAGAATCTGATCCGATTTGAGTTAAAAAAGCAGCTTCTCTCTCTTACTCCAAACCTTCTCCCCTTCTCATATACTCTCTCTTTCTAACTCCAAACGCATCTCCCAACTCACTTCATATTCTCTCTTCAGTTTTCCGATACAATTTTCCTATCTCATGACCTACGAGCTCGGGCAGTTCCTCCGCTGGTGAGTCCTCAGTGGCGCTCAAGGGGACACCTTTCTGGGCGAACAAACAGAAGGAGAAGGCGAGGGTGAACCATACGAGAGGTGTTTCTCTTAACATAAGCTCTCATCATGGTGTTAAAAATGAACTCATTTGGGTTCTCAGTGTGAGTTGACATTCTATTGCAGTAATTGATGCCAACAAATGGAGTGAGTCAGCGGTGAGTTTGACAAGTCTACTTGTAGCAAAGGTGTCTGATAAAAAACCAGTGAGAACCATCTGGGAGAGTATTTGAGTGAATTGTTTGAAACTTTGACATTTTTGCAAGTAAGAGACTAGGATTGAGAGGTTTATGGTGGGTTTTTATTATTATTATTATTGAAAACAAATGAACTTCATTAACTAAAGAAACAAAACAACAGCTTGGGAAACCAAACATTCAAACGAACACAGAGTAGGCTGGTGCTTGTTGCTGTAGTCATATTAAATGGATTGATTACTTTGTAATGATTTTTATTGTTGTAGTCAGATGTTTGTTGATCGAGTTTGCTTGTTGCTGTAGTCATATTAAATGGAGAAAATGCTCTGAGTACTCTGTAATTGATTTTTGTTGCTACAGTCAGATCACTCTGTAAACATATTTTTTTTACTGTTGTAGTTGTTGTTGAAAGGTTATGGGAAGTTTGATAGTTATGGGAGAAAATCCTGGCTAGTAGCTACTGTAGTTTGATGGGTTTTTGAATGTTCCGGTAGTTTTTGTTAATTCTGGTTGCTGATGCAGTAGTTTGACGTTGAGTTGTTCATGGTGCAATAGGTTTATGTTTTTTGGAAGCTGTTGTGGTTTATTCTGTGCAACTTGGCGTAATTAGATTACTGTAGATCTGGGGTAATTAGTTTGTGGATATATAGCTGCTTGGTGTGCATATTGGATGTTAAGATATAGTTTGTGCATACTAGTTTTAGAAGTAATATAACTGTTTTTCCTTTGAAAAAAAAAAAAAGGGTATGGAAAGTCAAACTATCCATTTTAAATGTAAGTATTGGAGATGAGTTTTTAATTTAATTATTTATCAATGTCACGTAGGAAGCAATCCCTTTGACATTAATGATATGATAAGTTTTTATTGAACATAATCCATAGAAACATTGAAGATGCTCTTACATTTCACTTTATCAAAAGACTAGTTATAAAGCAAACTCTAGTCTAACACTAAATTTATTGCAGTAATGTAGAAAGCAAAATAGAAATGATCTCATTATCAAACTAACAAATCCTTACATTGTTAAATACCTCTGCCAAACAAATTAATCAATATTACTCATCTAACAAATCAAAAAATTACATACGTATATATTATATATATAAGCCACCCTTTGTTGTAAATTGACAGTATGGCAGAATCAAGTTACTAATGGTCTTTGTTTCTACTAATGAACACACCATAATCATTTCGTAGTTTTACAAAAATAAGAAAGATCCACCACTCGGAATCTATCTACCCGAATTCGAATTTTTCCATCTGATATTAAGTTCAGCATAAACAATATGTAACTAGCATTGCACACATTTTAGATGAGAAATGATCAATTCAAGTCAAGCATACTTACCCAAGGTTACAAAAATCGCTACTCGCTTATCGTCAAAAAGAGGCAACGTTTAATGATTTATCGGTTATTCGACAAGTAATCGGGGAGCAATATTGTAAAAATCACTACTCGTTAATCAAACGGCAAGACAATAGTTAGTGATTTATTGGTTATTCGGTGATTAATCGGTGAGTACTATTCATCGCAATTAGAGTGGGTCAAACTATATTAATAAAAAAATAATAATTATAAAAGGGAGATTAATGTCATTACAGCTAGAATTTAGATATTGATATAATTTGATTAAACTTCAGGGAGGAGTGTGTCGTCACCAATGATTGCGTCGTCATGCTTTCTCTCACCCAATCTTTCTCCGATTAGTCATAGCGTACTGTAACTGAAAGGGTGTTGGGTTGAAGCTCTCAGGTTCCCTTCCGAACAGCATCTCATTTCTCTCCTAGGTGTGAACCCTCTTTCTCTAATCGACTTTTTTGTGGTGACTAGAGTGTTTTTCAGTGGGTTTTGTGGTCAATTTTGTGTTGAATTGGCCGAGTTGGATCGATTACTCAATCAACTCGACCGATTACTCACCTTCGCGAATAGGACCCTCGATCTGGGGATTATTAGATTGACACGGTATTAGTCACCAATTATCCGGTAAAAAATCAATCGATTTGATCAATATTTGCAACAATGTCGATGAGTAGTGTTTTAAGGAAAATTTATTATTTTTGAAATCTAAAGATGCAAATTGATTTTTTTTTTTTTAAATAAAACATGAGAGGCCAAAATTCAGGCATTGATATAATTTTATAAACCTGAGGTTGGTTTGTGTAATTTTTCCTAACACACACACACACACATACAAAAACTCTCACCTTTCTCTCTCACTTATAGCCGCCGTATACTTCTCTTTTCTCTCTTCTTCTTCTTCTTCTTCTTCTTCTTACGTTCGACCTCTTTTCTCTTTTTTCGATCGACTTTTTTCTTTTTTTCTTGTCAATCTCATGTGTGTTGGTGACGACAATCTCATCTATCAGATTAGCAGTGGGGGTGACGGCAGTGAATGACGGAACCCTGACCCACAATCAAGTCTCTATCTCCCTCTCTGATCTCTCTCGATCTTAATGGACGATTCTTTCAACAGTTCAATGACAATAATCATGATTCACTAGTCCTTTGCTCAATTTTGTAATGCAAGGCATCAAATGTTAGTCTTTGATTTAATAATCAAAATTTGTTTCTTATTTGGATTTTGATGGCTTTAATTTTTTGTGGTTTTTGGGTTTTTTCCTTGGCAGTTTTATGCCAAGTTGGACCGATTACTCGACAACTCGGTCGATTACTTATCTCCGGCGATTGGGACCTCCGATATAGGGGTTATCGGATCGGTTGGGTGCCAGTCAATGAATAATCGGTGAAAATTGCCAGTTACAACATTGTACTTACCACTGAACAATGACAAGTGCCATTCTCTTTGGGATGTCCCTATTTTGGTGAATGAAAATGAGGAATCCAACCAGCCTGCAGCCTTGGCTCTGTCCACATAACAAATAAACTGCGGGAATCCAACCAGCATTAACATGATAAATTGGCAAATGACACGTGTGAACAAGACATGAATAGAAACTGCAGTGTTTTGCACCAAACAAGGACACCTAACAAGACATGAATTGAAACTACAATGCAAAATTTACATACATATTGAACCATCCTCTATAGCATCAATCCAGACAAGGCAGTTTTGCACTAAACAAGGACACCTAACCCATCATTACAAGTCTTTCAAGTTAAATCACAAACTAACAACTCGTGTTTCCAATAATCGATGTGATAAATTTTAAGCATGTTGTGCAGCAAAATTACTGAACCTTAGCAATATACCTGTATTCACATAGCTAGCCACCCTTTACAGCTCGTATACCCAAATTGGAAACCTCTGCTCACACCATTCACCTTGATCACTACAGTTTAGGTGAGAGCACAAGAAAGAAAGCATCAGTCCAATTATACAATCGGCAAACATGCCAATAAATAATCAGTTTTACACCTGGTATTGCTGTAAACACCGAACAATTAAACTTCACTTCCAAATATTGTTGAATAAACCCATGATTCAACCAATCGCTACAACGAGATTACATATCCTAAAGTGGTGAAACCAAAATTACATGGATGGACATTCTAAGTGCATCAAAAGTATGTTAATAAGCAACAAAACCCCCACAACACATTAATCACAACAACAATGAAATTTCATCAATAAATCAAAAAATAAAACAAAATAAAACCCTAAATTACTATTTATATTTCTCATCACTTTTTCAAGAGCTAACACACCAAATCTACTTATTTCACACAATGATACAAATAAAAACAATTTTAAATGGATAAAATTAGCTTTCCACTAGTAACTATTAAGAATGAAGATGAAAAATCAATTAAATCTTCATGTAAATGAATCCAGCATCCAACACTCTAACCAGCGATAGCTTAATGCTTGTGGGTAACTCAACGTCAACGGTGATAGGCACAGTCGGCGGTCTTTGGGTTGGTGTGGCTACTAAAAGACATGAATGAAAAAGTGCTGACATGGTTCAAGGCCATTTTAATAAATTAGGGGTAGTTTTGTAATTTAATTGAACTAAGGGTCTTACGTAATTTTTGTGTGTATTTGGGGCGTTTTCGTTTTTGCCAAATTCCCACTTTTAAATAAAAAAATTTTATTGGCGGTCTATCCCCTCTAATTCATGAATTTTTTAAATGAATTTGGCCAATTGAGATGCTTTTTTTTTTTTTTTTTTTTTTGTTTTCACTTACATCACAGGATTGTGTTATGCGGTTTCATTTTATACTTTGTTTAAATTTCATACAACGTTATAAAATCATCAGTTAGGATTTATTAAGGTAGTTCAAAAAATTGTGTTAACTAGTGAGGGCAATAATAGAATGGAAGGATGGATTTAACTCGATTCAGAAATGGTCTTTAGTCCAACTGCCCATGATTGTCTTCACATGTTTTAACATAAATCCTAACGTCTGATTATCATTCCCGAGGTACCCAGATAAATATTAAGTAATAATAATGTTCATTCTTTAATAATTTGGTAGGGTACCCTACACTACACTAACACTATAATATCAAAATATGCCTAAAATCTAGGTGGGCATAAAGGAAGTAGCCAAAGACAGAGTGGCAAGACCTCATTGTGTGGGTTGCTATGAAGCCTTGTGCCTACCTTTTTTTAATGTGTAATAATAAGTCATATTTAGGCAAGGGCAGCCAAGGAAGAAACACAAACTGAATTGGTCTCCACATGGGGCATGCATTTAGACCCACCAATCATGTATTGTGCATTTTATTATGTCACTAAAGAAGGGCACATTGTCTATAACAAGGTCAACCTTTTTCTCTCTCTCACAATCACCTCCTATTCTAATTTTCCATAACTTCAACATGAGAAAGCAACTTCTTTTTAATCAATAACCCAAAATAATGGGAACAAATTCAGAAGATTCTTTGGAGATACCAAAGCTTTGTTACTGGTGAAATTATTTTCTAGTCACGGAATCAAATAATTGCCTAAATTAGGTCAAATTGATGATCATTTTCTGGGCATTTGTCATTAAAATGATCTCTCTCTCTCTCTCTCTCTCTCTCTCTCTCTCTATTTTTTTGGGAAAATTTGAGGGATCAAATCTCTAATCTTATTGGAATGTACAGATCAGTGGGATAAGATTATAATTTATAAAATAAGATAAATTCAGTTTTCTTTTTTAATCATAAAAATTATAGATCTCAACCTTTAAGAGAAGGCAAGAGTCATCTCAAGGCCAAATTATATCCATTAATCACAATTAAAATATTATTCCAAACATGGATCCAGCTTAATAATATTTTTATCTATTGATATTATTAGTGCATGACCATGTAAAATATATCATCTTTAAACAAATTATGGCAGTGAAGATTAACATACACGTAACTCAATGTCATTGGTCAGTCTTTTCTCTTGTCCATGTCTCCTGTTGATATAATTGACTTTCTTTGTTTAGTCAAAAAGTTTGACAAAACTATAATTAATGGATCCAAGAGGAAATTTTGTTAAGCTTGCCTCCAACCAGGAAGTAAATTGGTAAGTTTATATTACAAGTTGCTTTCTATTAAAGGAGATTGTGAAAATCTGTTGGCTGTACATGGAATATTGTTAAGAACTTGCGTTCTCTATTTGAATGATAAGAACTTCCCATTTCCAAATGGGCAAATAATAAAAACAAAATTTTGAAAGTGCTTCCTTGTACTATATTCAAATCAATTCCACCACTATATACATTTCCTGGTATAGTACAATACAAACGACAGTGGTGATGCAATTAGAGTCATTAATTTTGAGCCAACTAAACGAGCTTCTAAATTTAAGAATTTTCAATTATACTGACGGTTTCTGGTTTTGAACGTTAGCTCTTATATTTTTCTTTATTATTAAATCATGCTGATCTTTATGATTATTTTGGTTTTTATCATGAATTTAGATTAAAAAAAATGTTAATCATGTGAATGTCAACTAAATATCTGTTGAAATAAATTTATTGCATCTATCCATGTGTAGAATAGCAGTATATATCGTGCTCCTAAAATATTTATAATTCTTCAATTCGATGACATTGAAACTGATTTTTAACTGATATGCTACTCTAGTTTACTTATATATTTTACACACAAACTAGGAACGAGAAATTAATCGAAAACTTACCTATTGTTGTTTGGTCCCATTATTATTCTTAAAGCTAGAAGTTTGTAAAATTTTATGATTATAAAATCAATGAGATAAAAAAAAAAGAGAGAATTTGTCGCCGGATTATTAGTCAAAATGGTAGCTTAATGTTGAAAAGATGCTAAGTAGGAATAAAATCTTAATCTGTAGCTTAGTTAAAAGTTGATTGGTTCTTACAACATACTCTCACTTTATTTTATGTTATTCAAACAAAAAAGCCTTAACCACATCCAAGGTGCATATTATTCATTTCACACATCAACCATATTCCATCAACACACACCAGCATCATCTCCTAATTTATATTTCAATCGATACAATGAATAATAACTATTTATGTATTTGTAGAACATGATTAAACAAAAAGCGTACAACGGTGTTGACTAAACTGTATTTATTAAATGAATCTCCAATAAACACAATGTTAAGTTATACGCTAGCATAACATTAGAGAATTATATTAGGTAAATAGAGGGACCGTTTTGGTGGTTTAATTAAGGTTTAGACTATGATTTGGATTCCACTCCACCACTAAGCTTTTCTTAATATATGTAAAAATATTCTCATCCGTGCGCTCACAAACAATAGAAAAATACATAGTTTGCTTCAAAGGAGCGGTCTATATTTTACTTTTATTATTATTCTCGTTATTTTATGACTAAATCAATTAATCAAACCTCAATAGTGTCATTTTTTTTATATTAAAAAGCAAGGAATAAATGCCACGCGCATTCACGTGTTGCTACGCACGAGTGCTTACTCATTGATTTTTCTTTTTCTTTTCTTTTCAAACAGTATATATAGTGTCCCTTTAATGTCAATTAATTATTTAATTTTATAATCACGATTTAAAAAACTGAACTTTTAAATTTTATTTCAAAATAATAATATCTATGAGATGTAATTTAAATGCAATCCAGTAAGAAAACAATGATAGCAATGTCTCACTACTTTTAGATTAATAATTAGCTTTTTGATATAGTATTCGATAATATTTTAATTTGAAAACATTTAAATACCTTTTAAATAACTTCATATTAGCGTCTAATGTGATTTAATAATAAATAATTCAGCCAGTTTAAGTTGTTTCCCCCCAGCAAATAATATATACAACATAATTTATACTATTTATTTAAAAATAATAATAATTCATATAATTTACTTTACAAAAATTATATTATTGACCTTAAATATAAGTAACTGAATCATAATGTAAATTAAAAACTAAACTTGGGATGACAACGGGTAAGGTTCAAACGGGTTTGCCAAAATCCATTCCTGTAACCGCGACACTTTTTTGTACCCATACCCCATACCACACCCTCCAAGGTTTCGCGAGTACAAGTACGGGTATGGACCTGTGGGTATGAGTGGACCTTGTCATAAGTGGACTCGTAGGTACACCATACCCACCAAACATTAAAAAAAATATAGATATATATATATATATATATATATATTATCAGTGACTTCCGCTGTCTACCAGACCAGATGTCTAAACATGAATTAAATGTGATATATGTCACAGATTTCATAAATTCATATGCTTTGACTATAGTTGATTCTTTCATTATTTGTAAATCAGACTGGATCAAAAAACGCTTATTAATATATCAATAAATCGAACTTGCATAAACTGATTGAAGCACAAATAGAAACCCGAACATGAATAGCCAAAAATTTGTAACAAGGCAACACATGAAAAATCACCAACCCTTTGTAACATGAAGTATAAATAGAAATATGAAAGCACGATGGAAGTAGACCAAATGATGACAAACGATGGCTAGGCAGACTGGCAGAGTGGAGGAGGACGGACAAGGGAAGAAACACACGAAGGGCGGGATGATGGATAGCGATGATTGGAGGAGGAGGACTGACGGAATAGAGGAGAAGGATTGGACGACGGGTAGAGAGTTGGCGTTGGCAGGAGACGATGAGAGATTGACGGCGGCAGTTAGGGTTTGAAATTAAACTTTAATATATATATACATACATCACTCAAAACGACGTCATTTACAGTTGTATATATACAAATTAAAATAAAGTTTTTTTTTTTTTTTTAATTCAGGTTAACAAGTTAGGATATGAGTTTTTTCTCATAACCGCACCCATACTTGAATCCGTTATGGGTTTAAAAATGAACTCATATTGGTATGCAAACCCATTTAGTCAAATTTAAACCCACCCATTATATGTGAAAATTCGTTGGTATGTGGATAGAGGTGCCATCCCGAAACTTTAAATTTTTATTTCACAATAAAAAATATTTATGAGATGTAGTTTAAATGCAACCCTATAAGAAAGCAATCAGAGCAACATTTCACTACTTTTATGGTGCGTTTACTTCACTTGGAGGAATCGGAATGGGAATCGGAATGATCTGGAATCGGAATGACTTGGAATCGGAATGAAGTATCGGAATCAGAATAAGTTGTTTACTTCAACTGTAACAATCGGAATCGGAATCAGCAGTATTCTCATAAGTTGTTTACTTTACTTTGGAATCGGAATAGATTGATTATAAGTTACAAAAATACCCTTAATTAAAATTATGGATTAATTACAATGTACAAAATTTTGTTTAAAATGTTAGTGTTATTTTTTTATCTTGTAATTCATCATAATAAGCTATATAAAAAAAAAAAAAATTCTTAACAATTTGACAATATCATTATAAGCATTTTGTATATTTATTATTTTATTTTTGAAGAAGATATTATGTATTTATATGGTATATCAAATCATTTTTTTTAATTATATATAAAATATTACCTAAACTTTCTTAACTGTATTATTGTAATATTCTTTAATTGAACTCAAAATTTTAGTGCTAACTGTAAATTATTTCTTATAAAATATAACATTTTGCACTAACATATTTTTTTATGAAAACTTATAGCATATGTAAATATTTATATTTATAAAGATAAAACAAAGAGAATAAACTTATAGCACATTTTTTAAAGAAGGGTATAAGGGACATTTTAGCTTAACAAAGGGAATGGGAATGGGATTCCCAAGTGGGTTGGGGGGAATGGGATTCCCATTCCTCAATCCCAAATTGATGTGGGGCCCACCATTTCATTCCCATTACAGAATGAATTTTGAGCAAGTAAACACCATCAATCAATCCCATTCTTGATTCCCATTCCCCAATCCATGAAGTAAACACACCCTTAGATTAATAATTGGTTTTTCAATATGGTATTCGATAACATCTAAATCTAACACATTTATATACTTTCAAAATAATTCATGTTATTTACTTTAAACCCAAATAATTAAATCATAATGTAAATTAAACATACCTATTGACGAAGATGTCAAACTCATGGTTATCTTTTTTCAACCTTTAGGGGTGTCCATGCTTAGAAATGGAAGATGATTCCAACTCATGAACTTTACAATGCAAGTGTTAGTAATATATTACTGAGCCAACTTTATTTTATAGTTGAATACATATTTCAATAGTTTTAAATTAAGAAAATTAGATTTCTAAAGCAAGCTTTACAAAATTATTAGTGTGTTTTAAAATTTTATTCACGCCAAGCAAATATTCCTTTGCTGACATTGCTACTTGTCTACCAAAAAATTAAAAAAAAAAAAAAGGAAGAAACTAGATATTCGATAAGATAAAAGGTGCTTATAAATAGCAAATCGCTAAGATGATAAAAGTATCATGAACAAGTTTAATTTAGGGTATGATACTTTTAGCATTTTAAACCATTTTAGTGCTCTCAATCACCTTCCTTTTTCTTTTGATAACTTATTCCATCTGCATCATTCTTGATTTCTTTCTACAATTGTATTTTATGTTTGTTTTATCTTAATTAGTGCTGTCTTATTTTGTCATGTTGGCAAGGTTTTTATGTGGTAAACAATATATAACATTTACATAAAAAATATATATACATATATGATGATGTGGTCCCATTCATCATTTAGAGTCACTCAATATTTCCTTCTGACTGTTGCTTTTATAATTGAACAAAAAGGTAACCTATAGACATATAAAACAGTAAAATTCATTAAATCTCCTTAAAACGCAATACAAAATTTTATTATCTCTTATAATCAAGACAATAAATTAATTATCTTCTTAAAAACCATAACAAATATATAAATCATAAGAAAAAAATACAACTCAAATTTATGATCTCATTAACGTGAATGCGAAAATATCATCATCAAATCAACCTTAACTTTAACATATAAAAATATAATTGACATCTTCGTTTTGAGTTATATTCATTTTATATTTTTCATGTCTAAGCTAATTATCAAATAAAATTAGGTTTATACAAAATTTTATCATGTAAAATATTTCCAAAGTTTTATGAATTTATCTAATTACAAAATTTCGGCCATATTCAATAAAATCTAACACCTAAAAAAAATCATATAATTTAAAATACATATTGAATTTTAAATATATTACTATGATCCATCAATTTAAATATAAAATATTACTAACTTAAATAGTTGAATGAATACTCTTTAATATCCAGTTATTATATATATATATATATAAATGGGGTAGAAACCCAAAAGGAGAAAGAAAAAATTTAATGAAGAGTCTGAGTTCTTTGATAATCAGAGTTGATAAAAAACTCCAACTCATGAGGGGTATTAGATAGAATCATGTCCTCCATTGTTATCCCAAGAAATATTTTTGTCAACCAATTAGCATTTGATTAACATTTCATGGTGTAAAAAGTAATTTAATATGTCAATTATTTTTCATGCTATTCCAAATATTCAGCCACCTTTAACAGTGATATACAATTCGTAATTAAGGATGCTCTAAATCTGACATCCAAATGAAGAAGTCATGCATCATATGTAAAATTTAATTTGCCATAAAAATGAGTTAAAAGGAGGTTTGGGATCATTATAGGGGAGGCGACCGAAACAGAATGTCCTGCATTGGAGACGGGCAAGCAAGTCGGATAGTGACACGTGGGTACGAAAACGACCAAACCACGTGGCCCTGCTTAATGAGATTGGCATTATGACGTGTACCGTGGACCACCACCTGATCGCGGCATGGCCTCCTGCTCTCCTCCGTCAGTTCCAAAATTACTCTCTCCGTACACGCACGCTCTCCCACTGTGCCTCGTACCTTCCCAATCCTGTTTATCACGTTTGATTAGGTATTACGAGCAAGAGTAATTAGGTATTGCGAGCAAGAGTAACGGTTTCATTGGTTTTAAACTAAACGAAATATTTTTCCTAGGTACGTTAAGAATCTTCCCTTATTAAATGAGAACATTGTTGATATGAAAATTTAAACTAATTATAAACTATCAATAATTTTATGGTATTAATAAAAAATCTAGATGATTTTTATAATTTTGTATGTGAAATGTTGACAATATTATTTTTCAGGAAATTTATATATATGAATTAACAAAAATAATTATTTAAATTAATAAATTATGTCATGAATAGTATATAAAGTAGGATTTTTTTTTTCTATACAAACATCAATTGCCTGAAAGCAGAAGAACTTTCAAACTCTGAGCAGCAGAACACACACCCTCCAAGCAAATAAATTATAAATTCAATAATGACATAAATGATCACTAATTGCATAATATAAAAGTGAACAAGTTACAATTATTCCTTTAAAATAATGAATTGTGCATCAAATATCAGTTAATAAAATTTATATAATTATAAGGATAAAAAATATCATCCTCTCTCTGTATATATATAATCCACCAATATAGAATATCTTGATAAAACTATTATTACACAACAAGGTGATTAAATTTTAGTAGAGGTAGCATCGAATAATTGAACAATGAAGGGTCTGTAGTCAGGTTTTTTTTCTAAGAAAAGAAGTGTATAGTCAGATATAATGATTTTTTTTTTTTTTAAAAAAAGAACAGAGATTGCAACTGACATTATCCATGACCTCTCCATGACCACCTCACAGAGAAGTGAGCCAGCGGTGCAGTCCCACTGTTTTCCAATTTAAGCGCGTAAACTGCACTCAATCTAAAGAGCGCCGCAGCTAAAAACCGAACTTAAAAAATCATGAGTTTTTGGGCCCTCGACGAGCAACGCATAAGGGGCACCATGCGTAAATATAAAAACTTCATAGTGTCAAAACCAACCAAAAAAAAAAAAAAATTAAATATAGGACCAAAAATTCTCTGCCGGGTTTACACGAGCCAACACGATTGCCTGCCACGATGCAGACAAGGAAAGATACGGCAAATGAAAGAAAAATTAAACAAAAAATGCAAAACGTGACGGCGGCTTGAAATATAAGTAACGGAACGGAGCTCCCCACTCCGTGAATTCCTGAAACGTCACGTTTCCCTATGTGAAACTCAACGCAGGGGCGTGGCTCTGATGTGATGTGTTATGATAATTGATGGGCAGTCAACTTCCTGCACCTCGCCGCCTTTATCAGACGGCCACAATTCGCTTTCGACTGAGTGACGTACGATAATCCCGTGATCCCCTAGTTACATCCGTATAACGACGGTTAGATAATAGGGCGCAGGGAGCGAGAGCTCTATCATAGAAAGTAGAAGTAAAAAATATATATATTAAAATTATGAGAATTTTTATAAATTGTTTTTTTTTTTCCTTTTTTCTCAGTCATAATAGGGCAAGACTCATGTGAATTATGTCCTCCTGACTAAGTGCCATTGCGCGACAGACAAATAAAAATGCATTCGTCATTTCTGTTGTATAAAATTGTATTTCACGTTATAGTGTTCACATTTGTGAAAGGCATAGAAACTATTAGATAAAAATTCATTGAATTCTTATGTGTCGTCTGAATTTCATTTGAGACAATTGTAAATGCAGTTTTGTAGTGTGAAGGCTATTATGTAAAATTTGATCCATATATGAGTGAACACCGATATTATATACTATAAAAGGAACAAAAAATGTTACATAAAAAATTCATTGAATTATTGTGTTTATCTAACCTTTACTTGAAACACTTCAACTAGATATTGTAAATATCATTTTAAAGTTAAAAATTGTCATGTAAACCATGATTCATATATAAATAAATACGACAGTATAAATTATAAAAGAAATAATATGTTATATAAACTATTCATTAATTCTTATGTTAATTAATTTTTTCTTGAGAAATTACTACAAGATATTGCAAATGTGGGATTTTAGATTAAAAGTTTTCACATGAACTGTGATTCATATATAAATGAATATTGACAATGAAAATACATTTTTTTCTTTTGTTTTTAAGTTGTCATGTGATTTATAATTTTTGATCCATATATGAATGAACATTGACGGATGCATTTACATCAAATAATATGTTTTAAATGCATATTATACATGAGTTTATCCTATCCAAATATTTAATTTTATTTTAATGGTTTTGAAAAAGTGAAAAACGGTATTCAAAATAAATATTTACAAAACAAATAAATGATTATTTATAATTTTAATAAATTAAAAAAGGTGGAATAAAATGAAATAGCGCATATAGATACCATATTATATCATTATATATTATAATGTGGGTGTATGTAACAAATGGAGGGAAACATGCAATACAAGATAGGTTAAAGAAACGCTTATTTAAAAAGGATTTATTTTTGCTTTTTTTTTTCCTTTTAAAATATAGTTAATGGACAGAAAAATCATAAAGACAGACTAGAGTCTGGAGAGAGAAGCTCAGAGAGTGGAGAGAGTCGGGGAGAGAGAGAGAAGAGCGAGAGGAGTCTAATATGATTCGGAGAAAGCGGTTTTGGGATTTGGTAACGTCTGATTCAGCTCTTTAGCGAGCGAAAAACCCCAACTACTACAGCGAGAACGACAACAACACTCAACACACTCTCTTGGTGTTTTTCTATTTTTCTCTCGTTGAAAACAAGGAAAAAAAAAACAGCAGTATTTCAAGCCTGGAAGAAGGAAGGGTATTGGGACTGAGAAGACAAAAACATAAGTGGTTTTGTAACTGAAACAGACCCAGATAGCTCAATAAATTTCCTAGTCAGTTACACCCACTTAACTTATAATTACGACAGCTCACAATACATAACCATCGTGTCTGTATTCGTTTTTATCTTTTTTTTCTTTGTTGCTCGGTTTTCTTCTTAGTTAATGGGGTAGCCTTCCAGTGCTTGAAGGGGCGGTCTTTGGTTTTAAGTGAGTCAGTGGTTTTTTTCGTTTGTCTGAAGATCATTGCTGTCTCTCTGTTTTTTTTTTTTTCCTTTCCTCTTTGATGGCGCATGTGGAGGGTAATCCGAGGAGCTCTTCAATTTCTCACGTTGGAACAGGTGGGAAGAACGTTTGATTTTCTTTTAAAATGTATCTCTGTTTCCAGAGAAAGTTTTTTTGGGGAGTTTTGGATATTGGGGGTTGTGAGGAAATGGGAAAGATGATGCTTTGCTTGGATGCTGAGAAAAGGGAGGAAAATGAGAGAAAATGTGAAATTTTGAGTCGTTTTATCTATTGTTGTACAACTCAGTTGACTGGAGCAGTTGGTTCTTGACATGGTTTCAAGTGAAGTGCTCTTTGGGGGTGATATTGTAACAAATCTGTGATTTTATGGTCATCGATTATTTTCTTTTTAACATGAATATTTATAGTTGCTTCTCTTGCTTTATTTTATTTTATTTTTTGATTTTTAAGTTTGAATTTGTGATTATCAGGTACAAGCTGTGACGATCTATACAGGGAGCTATGGAAGGCATGTGCAGGGCCATTGGTGGAGGTTCCTCGATTTGGAGAGAGAGTTTTCTATTTCCCTCAGGGTCACGTGGAACAAGTATGCATTTCTGATTTCTACAATTTTTGTTTTTCATTTTATTTGTTGTTATTTATTTGTTTTCATGGTAGATCGATTCCAATTAATTTTTATGATTTTTTATCTTCGTCTTGAGTTCTGCAGTTGGAAGCATCTACTAATCAGGAACTGCAACATCAAAAACCTCTGTTTAGTCTTGCTTCTAAGATACTTTGTCGTGTTGTCAACATTATGTTACTGGTATCATGTTTCTGATCTCAAATTTCATCGTTATTACTATTATTATTATTAGTGCTATTATTGTCTGTGTTTGTTATTCTTTTGTAAACTAGTTGATTATACGGATTTTGCTTTAATTGGTTCTCGTTTGCATTCAATTGTAGGCTGAACCAGAGTCGGACGAGGTTTATGCCCAGATCACTTTGCACCCAGAACAAGAGGTGAGCGAATATGTTCCATTTCGTTGTCCTCCTTATTGTGTTTTTCAGTTTGGTTGAGAAAAAATTGATCTTTAGAGCCCAAATACGAATATATTTTGGTTTCAGAGTAGCAAATAGAATACTTTGGTTCAGAAAAGAGAATGGATTTCACATTTATTTTTGCTTTTGTTATAATCAGTTTTATTTGTAACTAGACCGCAAATAATTTTTTGTTGTTTTACATGTTTATGAATATATTATAGCAAAGTGAACCTACAAATCCAGACCAAAGCCCACCTGAGTCTCCAAAGCAAACGTTACATTCATTTTGTAAGATTTTAACAGCTTCCGATACAAGTACTCATGGCGGATTCTCCGTTCTTCGCAAGCATGCCACTGAATGCCTGCCTCCATTGGTAATATCCATCACTACATCATTGTGCTTCGAAATTTATATACAGTCAGTTTATTGGAATGTACTTTTTTGTTTCGATTAGGACATGAACCAAGCAACCCCAACTCAAGAACTGATTGCCAAAGACCTTCATGGGTATGAATGGCGGTTCAAACATATATTTAGAGGTAAACATTTCTTGGAATTGCAAATTGTTTTGTCATTTTGTTATGTTAGTTATTCAGTTAGCGATTGTTAATCTCTGGTTTTGAGTTATTTATCACCTGTTTTGGTTGTCCAAATTTATGTAATCAGGCCAACCACGGAGGCATTTGCTGACAACTGGGTGGAGTACATTTGTTACTTCTAAAAGATTGGTTGCAGGAGATGCTTTTGTGTATTTGAGGTAGTTGAATCGAAATTATTTGACTTGTAATAATGCTCAGATTGAGTTGCAATGTTATGGTAGCTGAGCTTTATTGACAATGATATGTTCTCTAGGGGTGAGAATGGGGAATTAAGAGTTGGGGTTCGGCGACTTGCTCGTCAGCAGAGCCCGATGCCTTCATCTGTGATATCCAGCCAGAGCATGCATTTAGGAGTCCTTGCGACTGCTTCCCATGCTGTTATGACTAACACTCTCTTTGTTGTATACTACAAGCCAAGGTTTGGTTGATGCCACCTTTGTTGCACTCTGTGTTGGCTTAAATCGTGTGTTGCAGCTTAGTGTTGGTTTTGCTTTGTGCTCCTTACCAGGACAAGCCAGTTTATCATTGGTGTAAACAAATACCTGGAATCTGTGAAATATGGGTTTTCTGTTGGTATGCGTTTCAAAATGAGATTTGAAGGAGAAGACTCACCTGAAAGAAGGTATTTCTATTAGACAATATACTGATTTTTGGGTTTTAAATTTAAAGAGAAATCCTTAATTTCTATGGATGCATTTTATCAGGTTCACGGGTACCATAGTTGGGGTTGGAGATATTTCTCCACAGTGGCCAGGTTCTGAGTGGCGGTCATTGAAGGTTGAATATGGTTTTCAGTTTCACATATTAATGCTAACTTAATGGTTGCCTTGTTTTTTATTCTGGTTTTTCAACCACTTCTCCTTTTAGATACAATGGGATGAACCGGCTACAATTCCAAGGCCAGAGAGGGTTTCTCCATGGGAGATAGAACCTTTTGTAACTTCTGCACCACCTTTAAATCTTGCTCAGCCAGCAGTTAAGAACAAGAGGCCCCGGTCTGTTGACATTCAAGCTTCTGGTATGAGAAACTGTAACCTTGAATTGTTTTCAAAAGATATTATTTTGGAACCCTTTTCAACCCATATGCACTTATTTGAATGTAGAAATTACGACAAATTCGGCAACTTCAGCTTTCTGGTATCAGGGATCAAACCATTCCCATGATTTGACACAACTGGGGAGTGCTGCTGAAGTCCAAAGCGGTGAAAGACAAGTCTGGCCAATGAGGCAGAAAGAAACTGATTGCAATCTTGTCAGCAGCACTAATGGCTGTAACTCTAGGTTTACTCCAGAAGGCATGTGGCCTTCTTCTCCTCATTTCAATGTCTCTCTGAACCTTTTCCCAGATTCATCAGAGGATGGCAAGATTGCTGTGCCTAGGTCTGTTCTCTCTAGTTACGCCTCTTCAGTTCCTTCAAGGCTAAGCAATGACCTGACTCACGATCAGGTGGAGAAAAGGAAACAATCTGAGACTTCTACAAGTTGCCGTTTGTTTGGAATTGTCCTGAAAAACAACTCTAATGCTGCTGCTCCTTTAGGGAAGGAAGTTACAAGTTCAACTATGGATTCCAGTGGCACTAAAGGATCCGTTCCAGCTGCCTGCACTGCTGATAAGGATCCAAATTTTGATAGTTCAAAGTCCTTTATGGAGCTGAATCAAGTGACACTGGAAATGCCACTGAAAGAGTTGCAGAACAAGCAGGCTTCAACTACTTCCATGAGAACTCGTACAAAGGTGAAATCAGAACATTTTTAGCTCCTCTTTGTAATTTTATGCCATCTGACTAACATTAAAATTTGTGGATTTTGAGTAGGTTCAAATGCAAGGAATTGCTGTTGGTCGTGCTGTTGACTTAACTGTATTGAAGGGGTACAATGATCTTATCGATGAACTAGAAAAGATGTTTGAGATCCAAGGACAGCTGCGCCCACATGATAAATGGGCAGTCGTTTTTACTGATGATGAGGGTGATATGATGCTTGTGGGGGATGATCCATGGCCGTAAGTGATGATGTCAAACACTTAACTTATACTATGTAGTATTCCCCGTTAAATAAATGCTGATTTTTAGGTCTTTCTTGTACATTGCAGGGAGTTCTGTAAGATGGTGAAAAAGATCTACATATACTCTAACGAAGAAGTGAAGAAGCTGACCGCAAGAAGCAAGAATGCTGCATCATCTATGGAGGGTGAAGGAACAGTCATAAGCTTGGATTCAGAGCATAGGTCCGAAGCGTGAAGTTCAAAAATCTTAGCGTTACATGTTTTCATGTACTTTTTCTTTTTTCAGTTTGGTGGTGGTAGTAGTTTAATTTGCTTAGGTTTTTTGGAGCCTTGCCCAAAAACGGTAGAAGAGTGAATGTAATGGACAGGGGTTCTGAATAGAAGAGGTTGTATAAAACTCTTTTTATGTTAAAAAAATGGAGTAACTTGGTCAGGTTTTAGTAATAGAATGCGTATACCGTCATTGTGGGATGGTATAGTTTTAATATAGTGCAGCTTGTAAACACGTACATGCTTTTCCTTCAATTTCTGTTCCCTATTATTTTCAAATTTCATTTAAGTATCAGGAGAAAAAACGTGAAGAAGAGTAAAGGAAGCACGGCTTGAAAAAAGCGGTGAGAATTCTGACATGTATTAGAAATGGAGGTGGCAAGCTGGTGGCTTTTTTGGCATCCCATGTTTGTCTAAGAAATGGGGGCAAGAGTTGTTTTCAAGAAGATTACTTCTTGTAAAGGAAGTAGTTGTCAAATGAAGGAGAGAAAGAAAACAACTTTTAAAAGGTGTAAAATCCGTTTGATAGTGACGTACAAGATATGGTTGCATTATTATTGTCCAGGAATTCAAAGTGTTACAAGTTTCCATTTTTTCTTGGTCAAAAATTCCAACTCCCTGTGTTTTAAAGAAGACTTAAAAAGGGTTTATACTTAAAAATTTGGTAAGGCAAGATGGTACTAAGGTCGTAGTGCAAAACAAACAAGAGACTATGTATTTCAAAGCTAAATAATTTGAGTATTTTCCATGTGTGGATGATGGAACATTGAAACTGGTCATTTGTGGAGGAAAAAAAAAAAAAAAAAACAGGGAGCTTATCATCAATCATTGCAGAAAATACTTTTTTAAAAAAAGTCATGAGGGGCACAGAGTGTGTTTCATGTGTCTGAAAAACGCGTTCTGTGATTTCAGAAATATAATAAAATGGCATCTCGTCCACTAAAATATTGGATGCAGACTGCAAATAAATACAGGTGGAGAAAAAAAATGGAAGGGACCTCCAAGGAACATATGTTACAGTCATTGTCGTCTGCAGGACTGCAACTCCAAACTGGCACGTGATATTAATGAGTTGGTCCAGGTCCAATGGTTCGTGATGCAGGAGACGAGGGGGTTTTAATGGTCCTGGGTTTGTTATGATTAGTGGGCCGTACTAGTCTGATTAGTTTTTGGTAGGTTATTATTGAGGCCCAGAAAGATACTCTCTCAAGTGGTTTCACGACAAAACATGCATTAATTTTTCTTTTACTTTTTGGAGCTACTGTTTATTCTGTAGCCTGGCATGGTCTGATGGTCATGGGGCTTTCAGTGGTAACATTTATGACATAACGAGGCAGCAAATGGAAAATAATATCGATTGATGGTAGTGATGAGAGTGAGTATACCAATGCTGCTATACTCGACTGTGTCTCAGATTATAAGATGAGACTTGAGACTGCTCTATGCTGAAAGGTGAAAACCACGTCTGCGTCATTGTTTTGCTTTTATCAGAAAAGTCACTTTCTCTAAGGCTTTGCAAGGCTTTTGATTAAAATTCATCAGAAATGGAGCCAAATCTCAAAAAAAATTCAATTGTTTACAATATTATTAACTTAACTCACCCCATAAGCATCCAGTGGATCCGTGGCGCAATGGTAGCGCGTCTGACTCCAGATCAGAAGGTTGCGTGTTCGATTCACGTCGGGTTCAATCCCTACAAAAAGTTTTTTCAGCTGTTTTAATGGGCCCTTTTGCAGCCCTAATAGTTGACTGACTCGGGGCTTTCATGTTGGCCCAATGGTTGATGGACTCGGGCTTTCCAGTTGTCTCAAACCAGATGGGGGCTCCAGCTTATGGGCTTTTAATGCCGGCCCAAACCAAGTTGATGTGCTAGTTGAAAAATCATTGAGTGGCCATATTACCACCGCTCAAAAGTTGTATCTAAACCCTCTTTCTTTGTGCACCCCATTAATTTTTTGTCAAAAATCTATTTTCTAAAGCGCACTCACTCTATACCAAATATGCTATTTCCATTAATTTAAAAAATATATAAGGAGAACAAGATATGAACAATTATGTAAGGCTCTCAAAACCATGTGGAGAAACTCAGCACAAAAGGGACCACATTAAAACAAAACGACAATGGTGTTGCAGGTATCTTCCGTAGCTTGAGCAATCCCCACGAAAAGTCGACACTTTTAACCAGCAAGTTAGATCTTGGGCCATCATCAACCACCATATGAAGATAAATGTGGTAAGAAGAAAAATCATTGCAGCCCTAATTTTTTAGAAATAATCAAATTTTTAACTATATTTTAAAAAATGACGAAATGAACTCTAACATTTTAAAAAAATATCAAATTAGTTTCTCTCATCAGTCAACTGACAGTCAAACATAACGGATGACATGGTGTGTAAGGGTAATTTTATTATTTCAAATCGCAATTCAAGATCTTGACATGTGTACAAATTAGATAATTTTAAAAAATTAGAAAAGAAACGAAAATTAAAAATAAACAATTAAGAAAATTTTTTAAAATAATAATAAATGAAATAATAGATATCTAATAAAAATAAAAAAAAATATAAAAAAATAATTTAAAATTAAAAAAATGGTTTTTACCCTTGAAAGAATTGAAAATTTTAAAATTAATAAAAAAAAATATTAAATGATTAAAAAAAAAAAAATCATCCCTACATTGCTTCAATTCCATTGAACCCAAAAATCTCATCCATGTCTCTTTCTCACCATCGACTGCAGTGTCGTCTCTCTCAGATGGAACCATATCTCTCTCTGCTCCCCTTTCTTGTTCACTGCAATGTAGTGATTTTTTTATTATTTAATGATTTAATTTTATTATTCTATTTTACAATAATATTTAATATTTAATGATTTTTTAAAATCTGTATTAAAAAAACTCGAGTCCAAAGGCAAAACTATAAGTTCACAAAATTTACATTTAAAACTAGCAAAGAGTAATTTCATAATGAAATGTTATTGTAATATTTAACTATGAATGGAAATATGATGGTTTTTCTGTCTGTTTGACTAAGTCCAATGGTAAATGAGACTTTTTACCTTTTTGTTGGGTTTGACCGTCAATTGACTGACATGAAGAGACTAATTTGACATTTTTTTGAAACATTAGAGTCAATTTCGTCATTTTTCGAAATATAATTGAAAATTTGATCATTCATAAAAAGTTAAAGACTAAAATCATTTTTTCTCATGTTCCAATTAACAGCCAATGAACTGCATATATCACATAAGAAGTTCCAAGAACGTTTTGAATATATAGTTGGTAAACACAGATACCCTTTCTATTAATTTAAAAATATGCCATTTTTATTTCTTAAAGCACACCTCTTTTTGTTTCAGACGTGGGAGTTCTCGAAGGCATTATCTTTGAAGGCCAAGTAGTCGCCTAGAGTGCGGTTTTGGAGGTCAGTATGAAAAAACAATTTTGTTTTGGGGATGAGGAGATTGGGGGGTTTTCTGCTAGAATTTGAGGGTTTGATAAGAAGAAGAAAAGAAGGTGAGAGAGTGAAAGGTGGAGACAAAATAGAGTGGAGGAGGAGGAGGAGAAAGAGAAGAGAGTTTGAAGGTGGTAATGGGGCTTAGCAAAGATCGTAGTGACAAGAGTTTGAAGGTAGAAAGTTATTATTAACAATTTGATTTAAGGATAGTATCAGAATTTTAAAATATATATAAATTTGGGATATACAAATGATTTTAAAGGATGAAACCATGGTTCCAAAAATCGTTACTCGTTAATTGATCGATAAGGTAATGATTGGTGATTTATTGGTTATTTGGCGATTAATCATCGATTAATCGGCAACGGTAAATATTATTTACCGATGGTAAATTGAGTCAAATATGTAAAAAAAAAAAAAAAAAAAAAAAAAAAAACTTAAAATAATTTATGTAAAATCAAAATACAATTATACAACCACAAAACATCATCAAATCTATCTCATACAATCTCAAAATCAATTTTATACAATCATATAATTAAAATAATAATATATAAATTAATTTAAAATATAATAATATATAAATAATAAATCACATTTGTAAGATGTAGTTAACAAAATATCATTATTTATACGTTTATGTTCATTTAATAAAAGTACCTAACAAGTAAAATTTGATAATTTTTCTTAAGTTGATCATATGCATTTATAGGCTATAGCTTAAAAATCTAAGAATATATATATTTTTTTAAAAAGAAGAAATACAAAAACATCTAATAATACTCAATTTCAGATTCTAAATCCAAACCAATAGGCTCATTTACTATAACCCAAACTCAAAAACAAAGGAAAACATAAAAACATAACAAAGGGCAAATTCGAAATATTAAAAATGGGGAAACAAATCAATTTTCTTTCACAATTGTCCATTCTAGAATTTTCATCACAAAACAGAGACACGCTTTCAAACTCCTCTCTCTCTCTCTCTCTCTCTCTCTCTCTCTCTCTCTTCTCCCCTTCCTCCCACCCTCCTCTCTCACCCATGCTTACCGCCCCTCTCTCCCTTTCCTCCTCCATTGTTCAACCACCGAGTACCATTGATCTCACACTAGCCGTCAGGTTTCTTCATCAAATTCAGAAACTCAGTACTAGTTGTCCTCTCTGATGTCTTTCACGATCACTTGTTTATAGGTTTGTGTTAATGGATGGTATGGAATAGATTTTGGAGGTTGAAATTGGTATGGAATAGGCCTAATTTGGTGGAGCAGTGGAGGTGCCATTGGTTTTTAGGTTGAATTTTGCAAAGAAGATGCACTCCTCTACTAGGATTTTGTTGCTTGCTTGTGTGGTGACTGATTTGAAGCATGGTGGTGTGATCATCGCTATTTTTTTTTTCCAATAATTTGAGTTCAATTGAGTTGCCTGAGTTAGTTTGAATACTCAGTTAACTCAGTCGAGTAATCGCTCGATTGCGTAAAACCCTCGATTTGGGGGTTCTCGGACTAACAATGATTTTTCGTCGAAAATTCGACGAAAATCGCTGAGTTTTAGAACATCAGATAAAACCATGGTCACTCAAAATCATTAGCATTTATCATTTTTAATGGGCCTTTTTCCGGCCCAATTGTTGATGGACTAGGGTTTTCTTGCCGGCACAATAGTTGACGGACTCGGTGTTTTCATGTTGGCCCAATAGTTGATGGACTCAGGCTTTCATGTTGGCGCAAACCAGATGGGTGCATCAGTTTTATGGGCTTTCAATGCCGGCCCAAACGAAGTTAAGGTGCTTGGTGGAAAATCATTAGCATTTATCATTACTCTCTCCAAGCGAAAAACAAGACTGCAAACACACAATTCAATGATACATGCACCACACGTGTTATGGCGCCGTGGCCGTGTGTGATGATTCAATGCTTTCAATTACAGTTCTCTTGACTTATCAAACCTGACAATGATTATTGTAATAATAACTTTTTTAACGGATATTAAGATTTTTGCCTATAGAAGACAAAACAAGCATGAGTCCACTCAGATTCACCAATTTCTTATTATGATTACTAAATAGTGTGCGGTAGACCCACCGATTTTCCAGTTTCTTTTTTCCTTTTTCCTCATCAAAATCCATGTCTTTATGTTAATTATTCTCTCTTTTTCCTTTTAATTTGTGTATTCATCAAACAAAACTGTGAATTAATCCTTTATTAATTCATTGGCTCTGAAGGATGACTAGGCACACTCCTCGAGCACGTTGAAGAAAAGAGTGGCTCAATTAATTGAACGAAAACAAATTCTTTGAAACTTCTTAAAATTTGTTGAAATCTCTCTTTTTGTCATATCAATAAATTAATTTGGGTGGTCACCCATTGTAAGAGGGTCGTTGTTCTAATGAAATTACACTTTGCACGTATTGTACCTTTTATTTTCTCTCATCTTTTCTTATAAATTGTTTTTGTTTACTATTTCAAAAAACAAATTGTTTTTGTTTACTACATATTCCACAGGCTGCAAAATAGAGAAATTATTAGATTGGAGCTTCAGGAGTGTAGTTGTCAAAGTCACTTGTGCTTTGTCGTAATGGTAGACAACACGTTCAAATTCTTTAAAAATTTAGATTTTATATCCAAATAATACAGCTATTATGTGACTATCTTTCCACATTATATGTCGCTCTTCTATCATTATATAGGTTGATTCCTTCAGAATGAGAGTTATTCTCTAATTTACGCTATTAATGTTTCATTTCATATGATTTCATTAGTCTTTCGAGTTGGTCCAATCCTAAAATATATATATAGAGTTGTCAAAGAGATGTAAAGTCAAAGGAGAGTGATGTACTCGATCTTTTATTCGACTGACTTGCTTCAAGAGTGTAGTTGTCAAAGTCGCTTGTGCTTTGTCGTAATGGTAGACAACACATCCAAATTCTTTAAAAATTTGGGTTTTATATCCAAATAATACAGCTATTATGTGACTATCTTTCCATATTATATGTCGCTCTTCTATCATTGTATAGGCTGATTCCTTCATAATGAGAGTTATTCCCTAATTTACGTTATTAATGTTTCATTCCATATGATTTCATTAGTCTTTCGAGTTGGTCCAATCCTAAAATATATATATATAGAGTTGTCAAAGAAATGTAAAGTCAAAGAAGAGTGATGTACTCGAACTTTTATTGGACTGACTTGCTTTAAGCATACTTTATCTTTAATTTAAGTTGAAAATGATATATTTTTGTTTTTGTTACACTTTTCCCTTTTGACTTTTGCACTTGGTGAGGCTGGGCTGGTGGCTAGCTGGCTTCAGTCCAGTGCTTTCATTTTCTGATTCATCATACTTGACACTTGCTTACCTCAGAATTAATGTATATTTAATAACAAATTCTTTAATACGAATGTTTACAAGCCAAAAAAAAAAAAAGTTAGAATTTTTGGTTCAGTATTGTTACAATACATGTTTCTTGTAGATACAGTATTTTGGCAAGATTAAATGAAAAAATGATAAATTATGTGTTGCAGCAATGAAAGGGACTCTACTTACAAGCTGTTGCTTGTAAGTTTTTCTTTGAAAATAAGTACTTCTCTATCACTAAAATTTCCCGGAGTAGAAAATTGATACAAAACCCTTTTTCAAATGTAGACCTACATTTGTCGGTTGGCGCTGTTGCTGCTTGCCAATGGCAAGATTCGGTTCCAATAAGCTAATAAGTAATATGTTCACACATTTTTTATATGGGTTGCCTGTCACTGTCTCTTCCTTAGCTTCTTGTAGGTGAATCGAGCCGCGCCATCATTGTTTTGATAAGGGATTACAAACATTTTCGATAATCCTTTAATCAGTTCCAATAAAAAAAAAAAAAAAAAAGAAAAGTAGACCTATGTTCACAAGCACATGTTGATGTTTCACTTGTCCTTTTGTAGAAGAATATACAGAAAGTGTGGTGGCACAATAAAGGAAAAAATTATTAAGACTCGTTTGGAAGGACTTTTTAGATCAAGTAAAGTCCAACAAGTCTATTCTTTCAACATAGCAGACACTGCACCACACGCTGGCATCCAATGCGGTTTAATAATAATCATGTGTGCATGCCCCCATCGTAGAGCCAACACTAGAGGTTTTTTATTGGTTTAAATTTGTGAAAGTCTACTTTTTCCTGCCACGTTTTTAATTTGAATGAAAGTTGAAGCAATAACACTTTTTGTAAACCAGGAACATTAGCAGATCAGCCTGTTCTGCTTTACCCGTGAAAAGGAGTGATACTGATATGATATTTTTCATGCTTTAGTGCTATCACTATCTTCCTCTTTATTTCAAATTAAAAATTAGTGGGTAGGTTGAGTTGGGATCTTGGTAAAAGATTTCATGATACCAACAAGTGTCTGACCATTTTTAGTGCTTCTTCTTATGATTAATGATTAAATATATATATATGTATATCAATTTATCCAAATTGAAACCAAGTTTTTAATCAAGTAATGTGATAGTGTCTTTTTATGTTTTTACCTTTGCCATGAAATTTATTTAATCATTATAATCATTATTTTTATTTCTTTATTCTCAAAATTGACATTGAGTATGTTATAAATTTTTTAGGAGCTATTGAAATTAAATATTATTTATATGTTTAAATATTTACTTCCAAGAAAACTATCTAAATGAAAAATAATATGCATTTTGTAAAAATTGATTTTTTTAAGGATAATTTCAATTTCGCCTTGTAGTTTAAAGTAATCACCAATTACCCCCCTATTGTTTATCGAAATCCCATTTTACCTCTTCTGTTAACTCTGTCAATGAGAGATGGATCCTGACTATCACAGTATTCGAAAAGACCAAACTGCCCTTCAAATAAAAATTAAAAATTAAATTTTTTATACAACAAAATTAAAAAAAATATATATAAAAGTGGAGATCCAATCTTCAGTATCCTTGTGTTCTTAGCATGAAGAACACCATCATCATTCAACTATCAAACCAACCAAACCATCGTCAACACCAAGCAAACATTATCATCAACAAATCCTACAACACTGTAACAACAACATGAAACACAATATCAACATAAAACCAACAAAAAACAAAAAACACAACTTTCTGGAAATAGAAAAAACAAAAAAACACAACTTCTGGGTTTCCAGCGTCGGAAACCCAAAAGTTTTCGAGTCAGAACCCAAGGGTTTCTGCGCTGGAAACCCATAAATGGTTGGCTAGAAACCAAACGATTTTTGGGTTTTCAGTGCTAGAATCCCATAAATCGTTGGCTAGAAACCCAACGATTTCTAGGTTTCCAGTGCTAGAAACCCAGAGATATATGGGTTTCCAGCGCCGAAAACCCAGAGATCTTTGGGTTTCCGACGCCGAAAACCCAGAGATCTCTACAGAAACCTGTCAAAAACCTAGAGATCTCTGGGTTTTCGGCGTGAAAACCAAGAGATCTCTGGGTTTCCGATGGAAATCCATTTTGGGTCTCTATCGAAGGAGAGTTTCCATCGACGGAGACCATAGCCGAGAGAAGAAGAAGAAGAGAGATAGAGGAGAAGAAGAAGAAGAAGAGAGAAGAGAGTCCGTCCATCCATCGCCGGGAGACGAAGCTGATAGAGAGAAGAAGAAGAAGAAGAAGAGAGAGGAAGAGAGAGGAAAGAGAGAGTGATAAGTAGAGATAGAATGTGTTTAAGTGTTAATTTTTTATTTTTTTTTTATTTTTTTTGATTATATCCACCGTTCATCAATATGATGGACGGTGGACGTAATTTTTTAAAAATTATTAATATTTTTAAATTTTTAAAATTTTAAATTTTTTTAGTAATTTTAATCACCACCGTCCATTTTAGAGATGGACAGTTAAATTTTTTTTTCAATTTTTTTAATATTAAATTATCATTTTATTAAATATTAATATTTTTACTTTTATTTTATTTTGATAGTTTTGCCCTTTCATATAACGGTCAACCGTTGACTTTTAACGTCCAAATTAACGGTAAGAGGTTTTTTTGGTATTTTAATAAATTACATGAACTTTTTTTTTATCTATTTTGAAAATCAAGAGGGGGGATATTAACGATTTTTTAAAGTAAGAGAAAATTTTAGCTATTTCATCAAATTACAGGGCGATATTGGAATTATCCCTTTTTTTTAAGGATAAAATGGCACAAAATCAATTGCTGAGAGGAGGTATGTTGATTTTAATTCTTTTGTGATTGCAAAACTTGGAGTCTACTCTAATCAAAGACATGCAAACATGTTGAGCTACTCTGTGTGAGTGGCTTAAATGATGACGTGCGGTTTTAGATAGAGCTGAAGTCGGCTAATCATATGAGAAACATCAACCACACGGCGTCAAATCCGGATGCTGACGTGGCAGGTTTGATTGAAGAAGGTTCATGATATTAAGATAGGACCAACCATTTAATAACATCGCCCTTGTAATTTTGATCACAAAGTGACAAGTAATGGGCGATTAACGTGGCCAGCTTTTTCTCTAGTGACCACCTTCCTTCGTCAACCTCACTGTCTTGTCTCTCCGCTATTTACCGCTAAGTCTACATATATGACAGACGAAACACATAAGCATAATCCTCCCAAAAAAAAAAAAACCACATAAGCACAATCACTTAGAGAGAGAGAGAGAGAGAGAGAATGGGGTCTGAAGCAGACTTAGAGCTAAGCTCCAGACTAAACCTGCCACTGTTTTCAGTGACAGCCCTGGATTCACCGGAGAGATCAGGAATGGTAACACCACCACTGCACACGTCAGCGTCGGTCCCATTTCGCTGGGAAAAGAGCCAGGCAAGCCCAAGCCATGCACTGCTCTCACCACTTATTCAGACCTGAACAATGGTTTTCCACTCAAGTGCTTGGAGCTGCCTCCAAGACTCTTGGTAATGGATGCAAATGGTTCCAAGCTCTCCTCACCCACCACAGTCCTTGAAGGCCCTTATGTAGGTCGGCCTCGGTTTCAGGGCTCTTCGTTTAGAATGAGTAGTGAGTGTTATGGGTCGT
Organism: Litchi chinensis; assembly: GCA_019925255.1. Taxonomy (NCBI): domain Eukaryota; kingdom Viridiplantae; phylum Streptophyta; class Magnoliopsida; order Sapindales; family Sapindaceae; genus Litchi; species Litchi chinensis. Next base: position 13,892,215 of record CM034463.1, on the reverse strand, counting down.
TTCGAAGGAGTTTGAGTCCTGAGAGAGATGATGATCAACAGCTGGGTGCTTTGGTCTCGAAGAGAGGTCACAAAGAGAGAAATCTTTTTGGTTCGTTGAGAAGAGGGCTGTTGAAGAGTAATAAAAGAGAGGTTGGTGGGGGTAGTTATGTCTTTCCATCTTCTGTGGATAGAGATAGTGAATCCAGCAGAGATGGTGAAGGGATCAGTAGTACTAGTAGTAGTAGTAGTACTACAAGCACAAATGATAAGGTCACAAAGATCAAAAGGGCAGGCAGCATCTCTACTCTATCTGTTCTTGCTCCCAAGTCTCACTTCTGGGTAAATATTTTACTTTCTTCTAATTCATTTCCTGTCTTGAATTTTACATTTTTCAAGTTTTTTTTGTTAGTGTTGCTAGGCATTCCCTTGAATCATGAAACATCTCTCTTTTTGGTACAGTTGTTATTGATAATTTTGCTAATATAATAGCCTGATACTTAACATATGTATAATGAAAATCACACGATTGTTATTGATAATTTTGCTATTGCAATAGGCTGATACTTCACATATGTATAATTGATATCACATTTATGCAATTGGGTTCTGGTGATAATGATGAACTTAGATAAATAACTAGAGCCATAATAATAAATTTCTCAGAATTGGTTTTATGTATTTATTTTCTCTGCTGCCGACTTGGATCAAGTTTTTAAGCAAGGTCCCCCAATTACACTGGATAGAGGCAGCGGATCCTAAGGAGGATAGGGTAGGTATGGTTTGAATCAAGTTTTAAAGCAAGGTCACCCCGTTACAGTGGATATAGGCTGCGGATCCTGCGGAGGATTGGGTAGGTTTGGTACCATGGAAGGGACATTGGGTTGTTGGTGTTACCTTACTGGTTCAGCCAACCACTAGTCAGCAGGCACAACTGTGAAAGTAGTCTGAATATGCGGGCGTCTCCTTTTTTGCGCTGTTTTTTCTTCAATTTAAGTTCACATTTAGTTAGATTGAAAATGTCGAACTATGAAAAGAGTAGTCTAGAAAAGTTGATTAAGATTTCATCTTTTGGATGGAATATCTTGCCGTGACAACCTTTTCTAGACAAGAAATTTTCCCTGTTGTTTCTTTTGGAAGAATTTCAAATAATGTCTCAACTGGTACAATGCTAAAGATTATGATTTCTAACATGTGCTGACTATTGATGATGATCCCTGGGGAAAAATTTTAATTCACTGTTTGTTTCGACAAATGCAGGCAACTATATATGGAGGGTTGAAGCAAGTGGTTCCATGGAAGAATAAGAAAGCGAAGGAAGATGGCCTTCTCAGTTGACTGATCCTCCTCAAGCACCATAACATTTGCCAGTTAATTACTGTACTGTACCAAATTTGTCACTGTGTGATAATTTTTCTAGTAAATGGACGTGACCTATCAAATGTACAGCTCATTACTGCCCTTTTTCTTTAGCTGGATTTCGCAAGATTTCGACTAGCTTAGGAGGGCAAGTATTAATCTCGATCTGTGGCCTATAAATTTATGTGAAATATTTAGAGACCTTTTAGCCTAATAATGGCACAATAAGTGCATCGGCAGGCCATCTAGGTGAATAGTTACTTTTGTAATGACAAATGTTTCAAGTGTGTGGCTCCAATTCCCTCTAAGTCCGGAAAATATAACATAGTAGCGTTGTGATTTTTTTGCCCCAAATTTGCTGGACTGTATGCGTCTTTTCAGGAATGCTCGTTGTTATTATTTATTCAGTAAGTAAATGAATCACAACCAATAAAACAACAATCGCCATACTAGAAGATACTTCTAAAGGATTATCTATCGTATGTCAATTCTTGAAAAAACGTCGTCAATTCAGACTGCTTAAGTGATGGAAATCCAATCGCGGTCAACGTGGCCAGTAGAACAGAAATAAAACTGGCGTTGAAGGAGGAAGCACTGGATTCCCACACCCAACCTAAAATGCAGGGTTTTTCCAATAAATCTTTACTCTTTAAGAATCAAAGCAACATAAAACATTTATATGCTTACACAAAACGTCATGATGTTCAAATATGCGATATCTCTTAGTGTTCCACATATAAAAAGTCGGGCTTATTTCATTGGTGGTGACGACATAAAAACAGGAATGACAAAAAGAGGAAGCCAGAGGGGTGTGTAGGAGCAATTGCTAAGATTTTCAATCTGACCATGCGAATCTTATCAACCCTGCTTTTTCCCAGTCACACCTGCGACCACCTGCAACAAATGCAAGAAGAGTTTTAAAAGAAGTGAAAGTGTGAAACATATTGACCAGACCAACAAGATGAAAAAACAACAATATCCCTTGAAAACATTGTAAAGGGTGAAAGTTATTCTGGTGTCAGTGTGTAACAGGCTTTGCCCATCTTCAATGATATAACCCAATTAAGGGACTGTTGTTAATTTCTAATCTTTCTCCATCGGTGGAAACAAGTATGCAGCACATCTAGACATGAGGGTTTTAGTCAAACCATTTCAGTTAAATTTCATGGCGGTCCAAAAATGAGTATCTGATTAAGTTGACATACTTCAATAAAAGATGGAAATTCAGATGCTACAAGCCTACAACAGCAACTCTACAGCTTAGAAAGCTTAGGCCACACATGCAAACAATTTTTCAAATATAACATGCTTATCTAGAGGTTTAACTATATAGCAAACTCCTTCGCGCAGTCATTATATGTGGTGTTCTAAGTTGAAAAGGCAGTGAACAGCATTCAGTTACAAAAATTGCTGAAGCAAGTTGACAGACTAAAACTGACATTGCACAGAACTAAATATTCACAATTTCTCTATGAATGAAAAGACATAAAATCATAATCTGAAGTTCAGTACTCACATCTTTTAAAGCAGGTTGAGGGACTTGTTTAGATGATTCAAAGGAGTCTAGCATGGGCCTTACAACAGCAGGAAGGAAGAGGCCTGAGATTTTCGCAACATGATAAGTCAGTTACCAGAAAGATGAACATTTATTTCTTTGCAGATTCATTCCCATCAACACATAGAGGACTTTTACAAATGCAAGTACAACCAAAAGCACTTCAAATATAATTGAGCTCCATATTATACAACAACGAATAATACTATCTTTGCATAATGCGTTTACACATTCACTTTTCAGCACACGCACATTAGCAGTGTACCATAAAGCAAATTATGCATCATCAATGAATTTTATGTACGATATTCTGGCTATGGTTTAGTTATTTTTACAGATTAAAACAAAAAATTTATGCAATCCAACTAGTGTATTTGATCATGTCTTATCAAATTTTAGGCACTAGTTACGACTGATACAAGAAGCTCAGACAGTTGAAACTTTCTCCACCATGTTCACAAAACAATTATTACATAAAGTGGAACCATCAACTGCCAAAACTTCTTTGTATGGAGTCACGGAATATTCATTTCCAACAACTCAAGAACTTTAACATTTTTATCAGAAACTGCAAACTATTGTATTTTTCCCCCTAGGTACAAACCATACGATGTTGCCAACCAATATTTCAATGTCACACCATTCTCACTTGGACCTACATTATACACCGGTACCCCACAAACTGCTACATGCATACCACTTCTTTCAACTAATGACACAACGCATTGTTGTATCTAACCCAGTGCAGCATAAAAAAAGATAGAAGAAAAAGTACAATATGAGCAAATGAAACCTACTCCATCCCATGTTTCATGTATCTCATATATCGAACATACATACAGGCACATTAACACACAACACACACACACACAACACACACCACACCCACCCACCGACACACACACCTCTATTACTTGGTTAAACCAAGAAAATACAGTTTCAGAGTCTTTTTTCCATGTAACTCCACTGGTCACAATTGGGTATGCTTAACATCCAAAAGATAGTCTTCTGGTTTCTTAATAAAATTAGTAGCATTGCACCTTCTAATGGCACTCGAAATATTCTCCCAACCACTATAAATCAAATTTAAGAGCCTTTCGATCAACATAAAATGAAACAAACAATTACCATCCAAAATAGGCACTCAGCTGAAACCTATCAAGCAAGAAGCCAAGGTTCAAGTCTCACCAGAATTATTGTTGTTTGAAGTGCATCATAGTAAATTCAACAAACACTAATTCTAACCGATAAATAATGTCAATAGGAGTGAACCAAAAACTACCTATTCCTGAATTTAACTTGAAATCTTAAAGCATTGATGTTGTCCACTAAAAGTCACACGAAAATCCCCATCAATATAAAATCCCTAATCGCACCTCCACGATTCGTAACATAGTCACACATAAAATTTTAAACCATTCACCCAAAAAAAAAAAAAAAAAAAGGGAGCCCTGAGATACTAGCATCTGACTGCGACTAATCGATTGATTAACAGAGACATGTATATAGGAGAAATATGAATTTAGCTAAAAACATAGAAACACAGAAGAGAGACGGGAGATAGAGGAGGGGGGCGTACCAAAACCAGCAATGAGGCAAGAAGCAGCCACAACTGGTTCTTGTGCGACGAACATCCTTAGCTTCTCCATCGCCGGCATCTTCCTTGCTCTCTTTCTCTACCAACTGATCTCACACTTTTGTTGTCTACGCACTTGTTTTCAGTCTTTGCTTTTTCGTAACTTTGGATCCATTTCCTTCTCTTATTACCACTTAATGGGAGGTGTATGCGGCCCCCAACGGGTCGGGTTTCGAATAAATTCAACTAAATTATAATATCACTGCCTAGTTTGCAAGATACTGATTATCGATTGTTACTCGTTAATCGATCGGTTAAGCAGTGGTTAGCACAAAAATCATTACTCGCTAATCGATTAGTGAAGCAGTGGTTAACGATTTATTGATTACCGCCGATTAATTGTAAGTACTGTTTTAGGGAAAAATTATTATTTTTTGAAATCTAAACTAATAAACTAATATTTTTATAAACATAAGGGGTCAAAATTCAAACGTTTATATAATTTTATGAAACTTAAGGGTCATTTGTGTAATTTATCCTAATATATATATATATATATACATACGCGCGCGCACACACACAAAAACCCCTATCACTCTCAGCCGCCGCACACTATTCTTTTCTCTCTTCTTCTTCTTCTCCTCCTTCTCTTCTTTCGATCAGCCTTCTTTTTCTTTCGATCGACATTCTTCTTCTTCTCCCGTTGATCTTGTGTGTATTGTTGATGGCAACCTCGTTCATCAAATTTGGAGACGGACGACCAGCAGTTGAAGTGACAACGATGAACGGTGGAGATGATCCTAACCTCATCCACCCATGCAACAGCCACAACCAAGTCTCTCTCTCTCCCTCTCTGATCACTCTCGCTCTTGATGGACAATTCCTTCAACGACAACGTCACCTCCACTAGTCATTTACTTGATTTTATAATGCAAATGTTAGTCTTTGACTTAAAATCATATTTTGTTTTGTCGTTGGATCTTTATGGCTCCAATTTTTGCTTTTTTTTTTGTGGTTTTTAGGTTTTTTTTGGGTTGATTTTGTGCGATTACTTATCTCCGATGATTAGTATCTCCGATCTGAGGGTTATTGAACCAGCTAGGTGTCGATCAGCGAATAATCGACGAAAAATTGTCGATAACTGACGATTTTTACAACAATGCTAATTATAAATGAAGCAAACTAATTGGTTTTATTTTAATTAACCCCCTACCATTAGTAGATCTCTGTTAGATTTGACAATCTAAATAAAAGATAAAAATATCCTCACATTTTTATTTAAAAAATAAAAATAAATTTAAAAATAATTAAAATGAAAAAAATAAAATAAAAATAATATTTATTAAAAAATTTTATTTTTATCCCTCAAATTCATTGAATCTCTCCTCGCTCTCCTATCTTGCTACCGCTCCCTCTCTCATCACTATTGGCAGTGCTCCATTTTCTTTCTTTTCCTTCTTTCTCTTCCTTTTCCTCTTCTCTCTCTCTCTTTCCAAATGAACTTTAGTTTCAAAACCCATTTTTGAGTTTCCAGTCGTGAAAACCTAGAAATGGGTTTCAAAACCCAAAAATGAGTTCATCAAATCTTCTAACTCTTCTCACTCTGGGTTTGGGGCATGGATTCATTAGATGAAAGTTCATGATGATGTTGTTTGATGAATGATGATGTTGGGTTTTATTTTTTGGGTTTGATTGAAGATGATGTTTGAAGAAGATAATATTTGGGTCTGATTGAAGATTGGAAACCCAAAATTCTCCATCGATGTTTGAAGAAGATGCAGGTTCATAGATTGGTGTTTCCAATCGATGTTTGAAGAAAATAATGTTTTAATTGTTTTTGAAAATTAATCTCCATTATCCATTTAAGATGGATAGTGAAAATTTGATTAATTTAACTTTTTTATTTTTTTCTTAAATTGATCTTCAATGTCTATTTTTAATTTATTTTGAAATATTTAAAATTTATTTTAAAATAAAAATAAAAAGATAAAAGATAATTTTATCTCTTATTCAATTAATTCTAGTGAAGATGGGCTGACGCCTGATGGTGAAAGGTTAATTGTAATAAACCAAAAAGTTTGTTTTGTTTATAATGAGTTTCAAATTGAGTTGTCAAATTATAATTTGCTTTTTATTAATTGATCGCACACTTTTGTGGTCTACGCACTTGTTTTCGATCTTAGGCTCAACTATTTTTGTTTTGTACTTTTATTCATTAGTGAACTATAGTGTATTAGTCTTCTTTTCTTAACGAAGTGACGATCAAGTTACATTAACACACACACACATATGTTAATGTATATTACAACAATTAAAGTAAAATTTTGAGAATAAGTTTTGAAATTTAAAAAGAAAGATACGATTCCAACTTACACTATAATATCTACACCGTGAATATAAATGACATTGAATCTCTATTAAAAAAATGCTTGTTAAACTCTATTAATGGGTGGAAAGATATACCCGATAAACAAAATTTTTAATTAATCGTTAAAACATATATTATTATTAATTAAATATTTAAATATAGATAACAAATATACCAAAACATACTGAATACTGAAATAAATCACTTCCATGACCTTACTAATACTCTTATGATAAAAAACATTGCACCTACATATAAAATAGGAGCAAGAATTCTTTATCAACTTTCACATAATATTAAACTTTTTATAAGAGAAATTTAAATTTAAGTGATATATAAAAATAATATATAATAATTTTGATCATTCATTATTTTATATACTGATATGTTGCTAAATCATAAAAAATTCAATAAAAAAATAATGACAAAAAATCTTTACTAATCAAATAGACGATGATAAAATTTAAAACCGCATTATTAGTGTGAATGAAAAAAATACACAACTGACTTGCTAAAGGGAAAATTTGTTATAATTAAATCATCTAATAGTCACAATAAGCCACACGTCGTAACAGAGTCAATCCCACATCCACCATCAATAAACAAGAAAAGGTTTTGAATACATTCAATCGCGCTAGCCCACTCATAGCAAGAGAGGGGGAGTTACATTCACTAGATCCTAAATCTGACACCCAGATTGGCGAAGAGAAATGTGACCAGGCAGGCAATTGGATACCATGTTCAGCCAGTATATACACATGAACAGCTCCTCGAAATCATTTTTACAAAAAAGGTACATACAGAGCAAAAAGAAAAATGTAAATAGATACAAAGGCTAAGAAATCTAACAAAGTACATACGGGAAAAAATTTGATTCAAACACCTCTTTTTGTAAATCAATCTTCACAACAAGCGGCCATTTGGTTGATGTTCTCACTCACACAGTCTAGAAAGGTAACATCCACCCAACAGTCCATCCGAGTAACAAGCCAGCACCCACGAGACCCAACCCCAATGCGAAGGCAACTGCGTACTTTGACATGTCGTTTCTTGGTTGGCTTTGCCTGCGTCGTTTACCCTTGGCAGCCTTATGCCAATTCTTTCGTAGTTTTCGGCCTTTTTGAGGCATCCATGGAAGGGAAACCGGAAACAGAGTGGAGATTGGTGGGTCGTTGTTTTTGACCTGAAGATAAAGAGCTTCTAGCTGCAGCAATTGGAACCACTGCTTATAGGCAAAAAGTTGCGAGGCTTGTCTGAAGAAGAGCTTGAGGATGTGCTCCTTCTCAGCATAGGCTTGCTTTGCAGCTGTTTCAGCTTCCCTTGCTCGTGTTTGAGAGTGGCGGAGTGCCTCCAGTAGCTGAGCCTTGCAAGGATCACTCTCTGAAGCTTGTGGTTCTGTGATGCCCTCCTGAGCTGTGCTATATCTATAACCAAGGTTGCAAGTTTCAACAGAGAAAATTAGGCTAAAGGGATACGGGTATCATGGACATAAATGTGTACATACACACAAATTACATATATATATATATATAGAGTTATATCATTTAAATACCAAATTCAATGCAGTGCAGTATTAACAACCCTGGAGCCTGTGTCTGCTATAGATCCTAATATCCACATAACTCCCCAATAAAATCAGAAAATTTCCTACTACTCGTATCAACTTTCAGGCATACCAAAAAATAATTTGAGAATATACCACTTGAAAAATACGAGATAAAAATGTACCTGAATGAGTTGTCAGAACCAAATGATGTGTGCCCTTCTTCAACAGCAGCTGCTCCAGAATTTGGAGAGCTCTGCGCATGAACAGTTGGATTGGAGATATGACCAGTTTGAGATCTCCAATCCAAAGAGGACGTATTATCATGGTCAAAACACCCAGACCGAGCATATGGGTATCTCCTAATATGCATCTTCTGAGGCGGAGGAAGGTCACAATTTGCCATATAGTCATGTGACTTCTGCGCAACCAACGAGGCCAAATCATCTTTATCTGTTGTTCGCCACCATGGCTCAGTCCTCCCACTCCCAATCCAGGGAGATTCTGGATCAAAACAGGGCTCATTGGGTATTTTCGAAGTTGGGCATCCTATAGAATCTATTTCAACAAATTCATAGTTTTCCCTTGTGTCCATAAGCTCAAGAAATTCTTGGGCCGTCTTACAATCTAGGGCTTCTACATCTTGTTTTCTAAATTCATAATCATTGTCCCCAGAAAAACCAGAGATTCTGTCATGCACATCAGGAATAACCTCACTACTTTTACAGCCACCAGTAGGGGTACAATCGGTCTTGTCTGAAAGGTGATCTCTACTGACCTTAGAAGGTTTTACAGAATCAGCTCTTAAGGCTTCCATTTCAGCTTCCAGGGCATTTACCTGCTCAGACGTTAAACCCTTTTGGTAGCCATAGTTAGGTTGCAGCTGAAGCCACCATCTTGTATCAGGAGGTAGATTGGAATATGAAGGATTCCTGTTTAAAGGCATGAAACCTACACTAGGTTGATCTGGTGCATCCGCAGCACCTCCAGGTCCGGTGTCAACCTGTTTGGATGATGAAGATGATGATTGGCAGCAAGCTAATTTGGGAGCTCGTTTGGCATCTTCTTGGACAAAGCAACGGTTAGCTGTCCTTTGCCACACAGCCCTTGCTTCAGCTGCTGCCATTACACTATAGATACATTTATCTGTAGAAAGAAAACTTCTTATACATCAGTGGACTTCGAGATATTAATCCAGAATATATAACAATACTGTTAAGCATACCATTCTATTCAATCAAACATGATAAATCAACACATATTCTAAAATGGACTTTCATAGGCTACACATTTTAAGGTAATAAATACACTAGTAACCAACAAATGTACATTTTGTCTGAAAACAGAAATTAGATTCCTAACCAATCCAAAACTTAGCACATAAAAAAGACTTTTGAAGTTTGGTAGCTCATCAAAAGATTACAAAACCTTATATCTTCAGAAGCATACAGCAATGATTTCGTAATTTAATTGATCCTCGTGAGAGAAACTACATGTACTAGTAATTGCACTTTTGAACTGAAAAATAATAGAAAGAAAAGTGCAAACAAACACCAGATGAGAAAAAAAAAAAGGGCCATCCAAATCTTCAAGCATCCTACAAAGATAAGGATTCCCATAGAGAGAAAAATTTACTTGTAAATATCTCTTATAACAAGACACCCATGTGCAAGTACCAATATAAAAAGAAGAAAAATGGAAACTGAAAAATATCCTCAAGTATTGACAGCTAATCAATTTTGCTTAGCATTCAGCAACACTCTCAAAGATAAGGATTCCCATAGAGAGAAAAATTTACTTGTAAATATCTCTTATAACAATACACCCATGTGCAAGTACCAATATAAAAAGAAGAAAAATGGAAACTGAAAAATATATCCTCAAGTATTGACATCTAATCAATTTTGCTTAGCATTCAGCAACACTCTTTTGTCTCATCTGGTAAAAACCACAAGCAAAACATACTTGCAAAAGCAACAAAGTAATTCCAAACGACTAACAGAAGATTCCTAAACAACATTTGTCAGTAATACAAGGGTGTTTTGTAAGCAATTTCAATATAACTAAATTTAGTTACCCTTGAATCCTGATTCAATCTAGTCTAATTCATAATTAACATTCCAATTCCCCCAAGCAGCCCTCTCTTTTCACTTCTGCAAGACCCAAAAAAAACATTTTATCTCAAAACGAACATCTATTTATAACCGGATTTATTAAAAACCATAAAATAAACTTCGATTCAACCAGCACTCATACTAAATTTTAATAAAAGCATACAGCAAGTACACCCCATATCACCAAATCAATAAAAAACAACATTTAACAAAACTCAAAATATCAGTATCAATATCTAACAGTAAAATTTTCTCTTTCTTTAGTAAATTCATCCAGTAACATAAATATTTATCTCTTTTCTTAAAAAAGCTTAAATGCCAAGAACAGATCATACCTAGTTCAACTAACTCTATAACCAACACAATCAAGCAGAAAGTTTTTAAAAAGGAGCACTCAAATCAAATCAAATCTAAACACCTAACCAAACAAACAGGAACAGATGACACTTGCAGCAAATATCCTACCATCTCAAAAGTCCGAAACATAAAAACCGTCAACAAACAATCAACTAACACACAGACATAGAAGTAACCAACCCAACAAAATCAGAACACTGAACAGAGAAAAAAAAAAAAAAACAACTCAAGAGAGAGGCAGACCAAGATCGAATCTAGATTGGCGAGTGGGGTATTTTTGTAGATCCAATTACAGTGAAGGAAACTAAGCATGAGTTGGAACCATCTGATTCCGGATCTAAAGAGACTTTTTGATGACGAATCTAAGAACCCGGGAGAAGTGTAAGAGGCGGTGGTGTCATGTTTTGCATTTCATTTTTTTTTTTTTTTTTTTTTTTGGGTTACAGTTATCAATTATTAACATTCTCCATCGTGTCTTTTTCGGTTTTTCCACAGCACATCTCCTTTACGATTTATCAAAAAGATAATAATAGAAGGGGAGTCACAAAACGACGCCGTTGCGACACCAACCGGTCTCCTTCTGATGGTTGGTTAGTGGGGTCTACGCGAAAGAAATGAAACTAAAGAGATTTTAATAAACGAGTCTCGTTGAATTGATCACGATCGTACACGTATGCTTCTGGGTCGGGGCTCGAACAGGATAAGACTCCTCTATGTCTGTTGTCTCATATAAGTGATGTTTTCTCTGTAATACCAAGTAGGAAAATCTTGTGTCCCAATCCAAACCCACCATTTCGGCTTTTCCTAAGGAAAATTAGATAATTATAATTAAATAAATTTTAAACGAGAATCAGCGTTTTGTTTTATTTTCAATTTGATCCCACGCAGTATTACACGTTGAACAGAAATATAGAATAAAATAAGAGATTGTTTTATTAGAAATTTGACCGTTGAATGATATGGTGTTCGAGAACGGATCGTAAAATAATTCTTGTTTTGAACAAGTCCTTTCCAACCATAATTCATTTGGTAAAAAAGCACGCTTTTGATATACATGTTTAATTATTGTAACTCGTTGAAGTAATTTTCAAGGTAAGCTACAAGAATTCAGTCATTCGGTGTGTGCCCATGGTTTCTTGGAAGATCTTCTTTTACTTCTATGTAGCAATTTTTCTAAATCAGATAATCAATTGAAATAGTGTGCATGTGAAGGTAAAGACTAAAGAGAATGACAATTGATGGATGACCGGTGAAAACAGTACACATGTATGTGGAAGCAACGTAGCTAAAGCACCCGGCACAACAGATCACAAAGATGTTGGATACTGCAATTATCTGTTTTGACTATATAGTAGTTTGCGATTTGCACTCAACTCAGGCAGATTGATGACACAGAGACCTGCTGTGACACGTGGCTATGGTGATTTGTTTCCACCTCTGCCCACTACACGGCCCAGAGCAATGCAACAGCACACTCACCAGTCACCACTCACTCTGGGATTCGTACGATCACTCTACAGTTTTATTTTATACCCACTTTGTGCAGAACAAATCTGAATTCTTTATTCTATCTCCAGTATGGCCTAGAACAAGTGCCAAACAGAGAGCGTAGAGAAAAATTCTCCGTTGGTACTTAGTTCACTCAAGTGGTTTATAACTCCTCAATATGATCAAACTGCAAGACATGTCTGCACTAAATTATACACATACATACAAAGCAAGAGAATTTCATTTATATATTATACAGAAAATGGAACCGAACTTCCCACCGTGCCTTCCCGCTCGCTAAGAACAGAACTTCATAAAGCAGAATCACAGCTTGATAGAAGAACAAAAACCAGAACATGAAGAGCAAAGAGGAAGGTCTAATGTTGATTTCTTTGTGATGAGGTACTTGACAAACATGTGCAAGGCCGCACAAGCTTAAGGCTGAGGTACATGACTTGTTGCAAAAGAGAATTGATGGCTGTGTGTCCCTCCCCGAATCAAACGGCACCAAATGTTGGGTGTCTCTCAAGACTCCTACGCAATTCTTAAAAAAAGGAATGGTCATGTAATTTGTATGCACGTTTTTTACCATATATGATATAGATTGGTTGAACGTAAGATGTGAAAAAGAGCACTGAGCTCGCACCATCCACCAACCAAAAATTTTCTCCATTTCACAATTCTGCAAGATTTCTCATGAGCTCAAACAAAACTTGCTCAAACTCTTTATTATCTATGTTGGTAATCCTTGAAGTGGACTAGCTTCACAGAGCCATCTCCGCCACACGTAAGAAAACCATGTGAAACAACTTGTATATCCGTTACTGCAGCCTGCGACATTTAAACATGATATTGCTTCAGTGTAGACACATATTTGACTCTTAACAAATTCCTAAACTACCTTTACATCCAGCCAGTAAAAAATTTGAAATTGAAGTCTCAGCTTTAAATCAAGTAATAAATACCCGAACAACTCCACCAAAGCCCCGAGAGACAGGTTGCAAAAATGTGTGTCTTTCATGCAATTTTGACCAATGATAAACCAACTTGGCTGCTTTAGCATCCCAAAGTTTAACGTCTCCGTCTTTACTTCCTGTTAAGAACAAGCTGGTATTTGGAATGGTTGATATTCTGGTAACACTCCCTTCAGTGAAATCAATAAATAAACAGATTAGATGAATCATTAATATGCAAATTGTGACTGAAGCAATAATGCCTTTACCTGAGTGAGCCTTTGGAATATACCAAAGCATCCCATTCTGGTCTGCAGATATATTCTCAAACCCTGTCCGCCTATCAGGATTTGAAGAAGAGTTGATACTAGGTTCACTGTTATCCAAATGTCTGTTCCTTTTAGTTCTTCCAGTTGCTATGTATCGGAAGTCGTGAATTCCGACATCACCAGCTTTACCACCAGTCACAATAAGGGGAGAAACAGATCCACTTCCAATGTCATTATCAAACACAGAAATGGAGCGTGCACCACCTTCAAATGAAAACAAAAGTTTGGTACGATAACGGATTGGAGAACAGCTAAACTTAAAGAACTTCTTTCTAAACCTATGGAAACTGAATAAACAACATATTGACAATACTAAGCTGAGATGCATATTTGAACCCCTAGCACTTATGCTACTGATTTCATAGCAGATAGCTTTTCATTCTGTTAACTAGCCAATTTTGGTTTCATCTCACCTTCCCTAGGAGTGACAATGTAATTCCCACATCCAAAATTTACTAACAGTCAGGTTAACATTCAACTCTGATAATGGAGCCATAAAAACACCTCTTATCTCAAGAAAATAAATTTTGTAAGAACTGCAGACCAAACAGACTCTCTACCTATGTGAGTGACCATGAACTGGATTGTACCTTTTTTCATAGTTTACAGAGTAATCAACCATTATTCAATTTCTTTAGAAACTTGAAGACAAAAATCAAAACATCCAACCGATTTGTGAAGTTTCAAAGTTTTTTAGGGTATAAAACAAGAAATACCTTCATGACAAATGATGGAAGCTCGGGAAGTTGTAGGTGGAGCCAATGTGTCCCATATAACTACATTAACACCATTTGAGCTATGCCCAGATGCAGCAATAACTGACCCACTTGAAGTAATATAAGTGACATCCCTACATCATGATAGAAATTGATTGATGACTGTTTAGCTTACAAAAAACCAGACTAACATAATCTTAACAATATAAAATTTTTAATTCAAGTCTCTTGGCAAATCCTAAAATTAAAATGGTGTCAGAGAGAAAGGAAACTGAAACAATTACGAGTGAATTTGAAGAGAATTAGACAGCATTTATATGTTTAAACAAACATTGGACATATGTTACCCATTCATTTCATAGTTTTGCCATGATTTTCTCAACTATAAGTTCAGTGCAAAATGAAAAGTGCAAGCAAACAGCCACCTATAGCTATAGGAGGAAAACTACCCATAGATTTTGAGCGATGGTTCTGCAACCACTATAAGTTTTGTGCAAAATGACAAGTGCAAATCAACAGCCACCCAGAAGCTATAGGAGGAAAACTACCCATCGATTTTGTGCAAGTCCCATTCCACCACCAATATGGAGAGTTGACATATATTATTATTATTATTATTATGGTTGTCTTTTCAAAAATTAACATGAAAAGTAAGAATTCATTCATGCACTTAATAGTTTTCTTCAAACAAAGCTAACAGAAAATAAAGCAAAGATGGGAATTTCCTCTTTAAAAGAATAGAGAACCTACGTTGCATAACTATTGAAACAGAGGGACGATTCAGTTGGACGGACATTACTCCTTCCTCCCACCTCCAGCTGCCATGTACATACAGTTCCATCCAGTGCAGCACTAGCAAATCTGTGTCCACAGTGGTCAAAGTGCAGAGCAGATATTGATGCAAGAGCATATGGGGGAGGAACATTGGCAGCAGGCATCACGCCATAAGTTGCAGTAGCCTTATCCTGACCAAACTGCACTTGATACATTTCGAGTCAGCCATATACATCCTACTAATTGACTTGATGGAATTCCAAGAATAATTAAACATGATTCATGAGTTACACACCCATCTTCTTTGCATTTGCAGTAGCATTCGTACTGGTGATTTCACTAATGCAGAATCAGTAATGAAATAGTGGGATAGAATAGTTTGATAGTCAGTAAAACGTAAGATCTGGCTTCCACTACATGTATAATGCTTATGTACTTTCAGAGTTCACTCATCTTGGTGGAATTCCAAGAATAATTAAACATGATTCATGAGTTACACACCCATCTTCTTTGCATTTGCAGTAGCATTGGTACTGGTGATTTCACTAATGCAGAACCAGTAATGAAATAGTGGGATAGAATAGTTTGAAAGTCAGTAAAACGTAAGATCTGGCTTCCACTGCATGTATAATGCTTATGTACTTTCAGAGTTCACTCAAAGTTGTACTAAACCAACAATATAAGCTAAAATCATGGACATGCATTTTGACTTGACTATACTTTTCCCCATTCCTTTTCAATGAATTTCTAATGGAACCTGGGATCACCAGAACCCCAAACCAGAATGGATGAGGAAGAGATATATTTAATTTTAACCTCAAGAAGGAAGATCTTTTGCATCTTATAAACTTGCAAGAATTTTTCAAGGGAAAAAGTTCTGAAGGAAAACCCACATATTCCAAATATTTATGAAACAAAATTTTACAAATATAGATCACACAAATGGTGATGTTTTAGCTGAGTTTCATACCTCCCACAAGTAAATGTGTGTGTTGCTAGATCCAACCAAGAAGAAAGGCCTTGACGGGTGACTAGAGAAAGCTCTTGTGCTGATATTTTCCACTGTTGCTGGTGGATCAACAAATTCCTCGAATTCATCTTGAATCTCCCAACCTAAGCTAGATGCTCCAATACCAGCATAACCTGGAATCCCAAAGGCTCCACCACCAGTCCAGTCTTTCCCTGGTCTTGCTAAAGAACCCATACCAATGGTTGCACCACCCAACCCAAGGTGAGCCCCTTTCTTGGTCCCAAGACCAATACCAGGAGAAACAAATGTTGGAAATGGGGTTGATTCAGAACCAGCCCAACCATTCTGTGGCCAATCAGCATCTGACCAGATATATGCTGATTGATCTCTTAATGACATCCCTTCCTCCCAATCAAAGAAAATTATTCCCTGAATCACAAAATCTGAATTGAGTATATTTTATTTGATAGAGCATGTGATTAATGTGTATATATTACATTGTAATATTGAGCAAAATATTATCAAGGTGCATATGAGGAATAAGGAAAGATCTACATAAGTGAAAGTTGACTTCATAGCTCAGACACATACCCATGCATTTTCTAAGAATACATCTTTTAACGTGGAAAGATCCATATGAATTGCTAGCAGTTTCTGCTCTACGAATTATTGGAAAACTGTTTACAGTGTAGCTTTAACAACCAAAATTAATTCATTATGTGATGGACACCCTTTTCCAGGAATGCCTTCTTTTGTCAATAAAAAGCATCCTCTAAGAACAATGAGAAGAGATTTTGATAGTACCTTTTTGGATAAAACAACTCTCAATGCAATGAGAACAAGCTAAAACATTGGCTAATAATTTTTATGACAAACACATCAATTTTCCACCTTTTGCAAAAGGATCAAGGCTAATTGCATATGGTTAGCCAATAATTAAGGGTCAACTGTCATCACTCTTTCACAAAATATCAAAATGACTTTGACTACTATTTTTAGAACTCATATCAGGTTCTTCTGATCCAGGAATATCTTTATTAGTTCTTTTGTCCCCCAAAAATCATGCAATGTTTTTATGGGAATGTCAACATCAACTAAGATAACCATTTTTAGCAATAACTTGAATACTACAGATAAAAGAACTGGATCAAGATTAAAAAATGTGATCGACAAAGGAATAATAGAACAATAAAAAAGAAGGGCAACAATTATCATGAAAAGCGTCCAGTTAGCAAGAGAGTCTACAAACATAAATCATGCCACGGAGAAAAGTTGCTCTAAACAAGAAACAAGCCACAGACATCAACTCAAATATATTTCTTTTGAGTTCTTCTGAGACAAAAAACAGCAACAAGTTAATTATTACTAACATATCTGTTTCCTTATTTTTTTGAGAGAGTATCTCAAATATTTATATATTTTACAATCCGGTTATGCTCAAACAGCAGAGTTCAATTCTGTTATTTCGGAGGAGGCACAGATTATACACACACACACACACACACATATTAACTGCAGAGGAAGGTTTTTAACCTCAGATAAACTTAAATTATCATCCCTTCCTTCTGGACGCACCTACAAGGAGCATGTCCAGGAAGACATCACTGGCAAGTCCTACACCCACACAACTAAAGTTGTTTCTTTTATGAATTCAGTAGTCCACCAACTCAAAGATCTAAACAAGATAGATTACATATAACGACGCACTATCAGAGATGGTCAACAACTTGATCACGCAACTATCACAGAGAAACAGTTATCTTGGCAACAAATCCAAGAAACTAAAGTGTGGAAAAGAACTATAGAAGATATAGATGAAATAGTGGAAATCTACTGAAAACAGGAGAAATATCAACTAACATGCGCCAGATCTAACGCCCGAGAACAAAAGAGGAAATCATGTGCAGAGACTAACCTTTCGGTTGCTTGCAAGTGCAGCCTGCCTCTGATCAATGGAGTTAATACACAGTGCCTGTTTAACATAAAACATTAAGTTACAATCAATTAAGACAGAGTTCCAAAGATGTTGGTTTCAGGATCAAATTACCATCTTTACTCCATTTGAGGCCAGAACCTTCAATTAAGTTAATCAATATATCAGATGGACCAAAAAGGTGACAATTAATAGGAAAGAAAAGTTACCTCGAAAAGCTCCCCATTTCTCTTATATATTTCTTTAGGGGTTTGGAAAGGTGTGGCCTCATTTGCAATGTTTGTATCTTTCTGCCAGGAACTAAGGATAGTAGGACTGCGACCACAACTCCTACCAGGTGATCCAACTTCACCATTAGCTGAAGTTCTGCTCACCTTAATTTCATGATCCACCCTGACATCTTCATTTAGGCTACTCCATCCTTTAATAGGTTTACAGTTAATATAATGTTGCCAATTTATTTTTTCTTGAGCAAAACCTTCAGATATCATGCAAGGATCAGAACAAATATCCCACAATAATTCAGATATGGCTACTTCATCTTTGTTACTCATAATGTCCACACTGACAATACCCTGATTAAGATGCTGATAGAGGGCTCTGGGTTGAGACAGACTAGATTCTTCTAGCCATCTACACATTGGAATGTCTAATCCATCCTCTAGTTTCTGCTGCAGGAATGATGCGAGTTGTTTTACATGATAAGAAGAGATGTGTGACAATGTGGATTTCAATAACTTGGCCGATATCAACGATAACAGATTGACATGATCTGCTACACTTATGCTAGTAGATTCAGGAGTAGTCAATCTAGATAACCAAGAAGGAAGGTTGCCATAGGAAAGACCCGAAAAATTATAATCATCAAGTCTACTAGTAACTGACAGAAGCTTATGTTTTATAAACCTAGACATGTGTTGCCACAAGCAAGCACCCAAGATCGGCCATCTTTCATCTTCTGGAATTGAATGCTTAAGATCTCCACCATTTTTATTGACAAAACATGTAGGATCCTGAAGGGCTCCCTTTACATTGTCAATCGATAACTTGTTGGTTACCAACTCAGCAATACGGTCGAATACATTTTTCAGATTTACCATATCAACATCATAAGGAGTATGCCCATTGGTATATGTTATTATGAGAGGTTGCATCATCAGAAGAAGACCTTTTGAGCTTCTCTGAAACCAAGCAGAGGCAAAATGCACATAATACTCATATACATCAAGGAGAGAGAGGAGTTCTAGACTGAGATCTTCAGCAAAAGACCCAGAAAATATCCTCAGTGAAGCTCTTAAACTCCATAATGATAATATGATGCATTTGAAGTAATATCCCCAAGAATCTAAACATGCAGATCTAACTTCACTAAACACATCATTTTCAATATAATCTGATTTCCAATAGGAGCAAGTAATACTAGAGGCAGCAATAAACCGCAAAAGAAAGAAGGAGACATCTTCTGTAGCCTTCAAAAGCTGCTTATAGTGAGGAGAATATAAGAGGAAGCTGTCAATCATATTGCTCTCATCTTGTGACTGCCCTTCATGATTATATCCCCGTAAAATATCATATCCAATGAACAATAACCCTTTGTTGGACAAGTAGACTAAAATCTGTAGAATGGAAAAGACACAAACAAATTAGCACTGCTGAAAAACATTTTATGTCGGAAAACATCAGTTAGACTAGTTAATAATTATCATAGCCTACAAATTACACACCTTATTAATTAGGCTGAAGGAATCCAATGAAAATTTCCTGTCAAAACTCACAAGTCCAGTGTAGAACTTGTGTTGAAAATTTTCTAGTAATTTCTCATCTTGATGAATCTCAACATCCATAGAGCATGTACGACATGTACCAGACTGATCAGGCCATCTTGGATGCTCCCTTAATAATTTGGAAAAATATTGGAGAGCAAATTCCAATTTAGTAATAGACTCCAGATGCAAAGCAACATCACCTGACACCCAGTTAGAGGAATCACTAACAGAAGGCTTTAGAATTTCATGCAGATTTTGAGACGATTCGACATCTGATTCACTCCCTTGATCTGTAACCCCAAGAATGCTGGGAGAAGATGAAAGGCACTCCAAAGCTTCAAGCTAACAAAAAAAGAAAAGAGATAATCAATTAAATTAGCTTAATTTAACTTGTGGATGGATTTTACTGATGATGAATCTTAAAATTTTTTGAGATACTACAATAGTATATTTAAACAAAATTTATAATAGCCTCCAACATATACAATCCAAACAACAATAACATCGACCATATCATCAACTTACAGGATGTCCACATCTATTTAATGAAGTAGCTGCCATCAAAGTTGCCCATCTACCAAGGCTTGCAGCATTTCTTTCCCCAAGTGCATTCTTCATTCTATTTTTGTTTGCTAATGTGAGGCAGTACAAACCAATGCTAGGCTCCATGAAAGCTACATTATTGGATGAAAGAGCATATTTATTTGTTACAGAAGGCACTTGGACACCAACCATTGTCAGAAAAGACTGAGAATAATTCCCCAATTCCCACTGCAGAAACAAGCAAGCTATTTATAATTTGGGACTACAAAAGGTCCTGCATGCAGCTAGATACAAGAGTTTATTTGTACAAAAAAAGGGGAAAAAAAAAGACAAAAAAAAAAAAAAAATAGAGAGAGAGAGAGAAAGAGAGAGAGATCATATTTGAGGAACCTCCATAAGGCTTGCAAGCCAGCAGTCTCCCCTTTCAATTGCGGTCGGAAGTATAAACTTTGAAATAAGATGACGCTCCAGTGGTCCACCATGCTTCTCCACAAGCCGGCATATTACCAGTGCAAGTTGTTCATCCCCAAGGTTTTTTGCACAGACAGTGATTGCAGAAGTAGTGTCGCCTCCAAGCAGAAAGAAAGCAATAGCCAGCTCTAGTTGATGTCTCCCAAGTAAGACATAAGCATTCTTCAGAGCAGCTGCCTTATTTTTTTCCTCCTGCAAGCGTAGTTAATGCAAAACAGAATCAAAAATAGACATTGTTTATACATCAACCAATGACTTCAGCTCCACTTGTCAATATCATCTTCAGCTCCACTAGTCAATATCATCAAGTGCACAGCGAATAAAATGTATAAAGACCAGAAACTAGAGAACTTCAAGCAAGATATTACTGACACTGTAAGCAGGTGACCAGAAAAAAAAACAGTAACACTTTTTCAAAGAAAAATATTTGTTAGATTTAGCACTTCCAAACTGTTCTGTACAGGTGCCAAAAATTACATCAATAACTTCATAGCATATAACTTTACCCAATACCTGAAAATTGCGTGCAAGAAATCCCACCAAGGGTTTATCCTTCTCATCCTTGCTGATTTTAAAAAGACCAGCCAAAACTTGAAGTCTGTTCAATGCTATATATAGAAGTGCACAATCCTTGGGATCTCTTTTCTTCAGGTATTGCAATCTCGCCAATTTCTCCATCTATTGATAAAAGCAGAATCAGAGATAACTTTCATGTAGTTTGTTTGATTATGGAGTTGTGAAGGGGCCAAAGAATTAGTAGTATATTCATATATACATGCTCCACAAAACCTCCAAAGGAGAAGGCGGAGAAGGAAAAAATTGTCTTGCACGAAGTAACAACAATATTCACCAGCATAATTACCTCATGCATACAGATAGATATGAGACATATAAACAAATTTGAACACAACTAAAAGGCTGGTAGTCAAAATATGGATGACGTCTCGTTACAACTAAAGTTGGAAGAATTTTTATGTTTTTATTATTTATTATAATTTTTTTTTTTTAAAAAAAAAAAAAAAAAAAATAGCTTCCCAAATTAACCTTAAAGCGCAACTGAGTCTCATTAGTGAACCAAAACCCAACACCCAAAGCCCGCATTTCTGGCCAAGATGGTTCATTGGATAGAAAAGAACCAAACAAAGTTTCCTGACAGTCAGAGTGGAAGGCCCATCCGATAAGCCTTGAGTCAACAACCAACTCTTCCACAGCAGCCACTTGACCGTATTTTCGAGAAAAATGCAGTTGCTGAAACCTTACTGCCACCCAAAACCTGCAAAGAATGAAACAATGAAAAAAGAGTCATATACCACTATCAAACAATGAGTATTACACTTCAAAAAAGATACGAAATTACAAAAGAAAGCCAAAATCACGATAGAAACACACATATGAATAATCATATTGTATAGGCACATAAATAGCAACAAAGACCATCATTAAATAGTAAAAGTACAAAATTCTAGTATACCAGTAGCATCAAAACTGATAATTTCTAGCACAAACTATTTTCATCTCAAAATTACTTTAGAAACATAAATATGAATAATCATATTGTATAGGCACATAAATAGCAACGAAGAACATAATTCAATATTACAAGTACAAAGAACATCATTAATTAGTACAAGTACAAAATTCCAGTATACCAGTAGCATCAAAACTGATAATTTCTAGCACAAACTATTTTCATCTCAAAATTACTTTAGAAACATAAATATGAATAATCATATTGTATAGGCACATAAATAGCAACAAAGAACATAATTAAATATCACAAGTATGAAATTCCTATCAGAAAAGGGTTTTCGGCCAAACTCCACCATAAAAACTAACTCATGAGTGGAGGTTTACCCTGACCTTATAAACCAATACAAATTCACTTCTTTAACCAATGTGGGACTATCTAACACCCTCTTTTACGCGCAGCATGCCCACTCAACAGCACCTGCATCCATACAATTGAGTTTGGGCCATGCAACTTAAATAGAGCCCAACCCAAGCTCTGATACCATGTCAAATTGATAATTTCTAGCACAAACCATTTTCATCTCCATCTCTTATCACTACTGTAACAAAACTCCAATTTTTGAAGTTATAATAACATCTTTCAATGCTCTAATTTGATAAATCTTGCGCCTTATTCATATGAAACAGATGAAATGTTCATCTCCATGGGACAATGCTCCTCTGATTTAGCATGGGGCAGATCCTTAGATGCAGCTATATATGGCTAAAAGGAAATTGAAATAAAAAAGATCCAAAGATTAAAATTTTCAAGCCTGTGTTTGAGGATTGAGAATTAATCACAAAACTTTGACATGTCACTCATCAGGAGTTAGAATATCATCTGCAAGTGCAATGTTACTAAGAGAGTTGTATCTTTTATATAATTTCTGCACATTTGGTTCATTTCCCTCCAGCATAATTTAATTTAATCAATACATGTCAGTAAATACAAAAACATTTAAAAAAACTGACACTACACATCCATAGTTACTGATACCAGGCAAGGTTTGAGGCCCCGGCCAATCCATCCCCACTAGAACTAAGGTCCTTTAGCAAAATCTTAAACAATTTGGATAGTACACCTTGCATTAAATGTCACAATACTATGCAATGTGGCAACAACTATGCAATCAACCAAATAAGCAAGTACCTTCGCCCAGGTTCATCAAGATTTTGATAAGCTGAAGCGGAGTGCATATTGCTAAGTTCGCTGAGTAGATCTACAAGTGCAAGGATTTCCAACTTCTCTGGTTCGCTTATTGCTGCTAGCTTGTACAAATTCTCAATAGACTCAACAACGCCGCTAACTTCAGATTTTCGTGATGATGAAGTAGACATATAATTGGAAGTATCAGACTCCAAATTGTGAGAAAAAGGAATAAATCCTCTATCAAACTGCCAAGAAGATGCCGTTGATGTATTAACCCCACTCCATTGAAATCCATTATCAATTGAACCTTTCAAGTGAATCCCTTCAAAATAATTGGACAGAAGAATCTGCGGCACAATATGGCTAGAACCGCTAGACTTAGCATAGCAATCTCTCTTCTCAGATATATTATTAGAAGTCAGGTAGTCAACAAGATGCCTCACAGATGCAAATGCCCGTTTCCAATTTCCTAAGCACATTAAAATGAGAATCATCTTGAGTAATATAACATCAGCTGAAATCAATTTATTATACACAATGCAGACAAAAGCTTTCTAAAAATGAATCAAAGCAGGTGACAATCCCTAATAGCAAACTGATATTCAGTCGGTATTCCAACAAAAAAAAAAAAAAACTGACAACTTGACCAAGAACAGCTGAAAATTATTTAACAATTGTATAGTTGCATCTCAAGGTCTAAAGCGTATTTCCTTCAAAGGATGTGAACTTTTGTGCCAAAGTTAGGCAAATTCTCTTTTACTTAGTTTCTTTGGCATATTTATTTCTCGCTGAGTGAAACTGAATTCACAGCAGAATAGATTTTCTTCCTTATTTATATCAATTAAGTCCATCAGTCTTCCTCCTGCCTCATATTAATAAGACTGTTCATGTATAATACATCATGGGTAAGATAAAGAAAGAGCACATGACTTAGAATGGAATGAGAATGGTGAATTGGTGTGTGTGTGTGTGTGGTGGGGGGGCGGTGGGGGGAGGCTGTTGCTGAGGAAAAAAAATTAATCATCCAAAGCTGTAAAAGGAAAAAAACTTCTAGCATTTTTATATAAAAAACATGCAAAAGACTGCCAACTTTTCCTCCACTGAGTAGACTACAATAAAGAGAATTGATTTTGTATACTGTCTACTTGTTATCCAAGCATCTAAAATGAAAACCCCATCCTTCATTGCAGTAGCTCGGCCGAACCACTGACATTCAAAGCATGACAAGGAAGTGCCTTTTTATAAAATGAGAACAATACCTGAACATATATTTATAAGAAGTGCTTTAGGGTGATAAACAGGTAGAGGTCCATTTAACTTCTCTGCTATGTCTAACATGCTCCAGAAACCAAGCATGATAGATGAACTACATTTCTCTTGATCACTTGCAACAAAGAAACTACTGGATTGGTAATTATCTTCAATACTAATCTTCACAGGAGGAGCAGAATTCAATTGTCCACTACAAACTTCAACTAAAGATTCATTGAAATTGCCAATGTCAGAATCAGCAAATGTTGCAGGAAGAATTTCTTTAGTTCTTCCCCTCTCAGGCCAAAAAGAATTGTCCAAGATAAGATTTAAATGACCTTTGGCTTGATACTCTTTATTTACAAGAAACAACCACCAACTAAATAGACTAAAGTAACTACCATGCACAAGCATAGATGAAGCCCTGCGACTCCAAAAGAAGTCATGAATTGCAGTAGAACTATGAGCAAACGCAATGCAAAACCAGATTTGCATGTTCAAAGGATTTTTTGAGTTTAAAGAAGTCTGCCCACCACAATGCCTTTGAGAATATATCTGCAGCTCATTCTGCATGCAAACACCAAGTAAGAACTGACCATTTTCTAAAGCTAACCAATCCACAGAGACAACATTTCTGTCAAAGGTTAATGTATCCTCCAACATGAAACTCCCAATTCCTGTAAGGTATACAGACTCCCATATACAAAGAGTGCTGCCAGCGTTTGAATGATCTGCAGCAGAAACAGTTGCAATCTTCCGACCACAATCAGTCAAACACAGAGAACTAACAGGACCTTGATGTGCAACGAACATACCTACAAGCTCCCATGATGGGTGAGGGGTTGATGGCCTGCCAAGGTTACTTCTCCACAATTTCAAACTACCATCAGAGAAACCTGTAGCCATAACATATGAAGGCATTTTGCTGCATATTTCATTCTCATAAACCAACTTCTGCTGTATAGGAGTCAAATTACTTGGACAGACCACAGCAAAACTGGTAACCTGATTGTCAGGTTGAAGCTCAGGAAATTGGGATGAACAGAGCTTGACACCAAGGCAATATTTTTTACCAGAAAAAGCACTTTCAAACTTCCACAAGCTGCAGTTAACAAAATTATTATCATCAATATTACATTCACAGAAGCTTCCTACCAAATCGAAAGATTGCAAGGTGATTTCCCACGATACAGCCTCAAATCCTTTCATCCATATGCCCAAAAGCATAAATTTATTGAACTTAATAGTTTTAATATTACAAGAAGGAAGAGGTATTGAAAAGATATCAGTGGGACCATCATTGTAAGGACCATGACCTGTAAAAGGTACAGTGCATATGTAGTGACACACTATTTCACCCCCTCCACTTTGAGAAATATTTACTAAAAAGCAATCAATACCTCCAATGTGACCGATAAGAAGAACCCTATCCTCATCAACTAATGAAGGCGCCCACTCCAAGCTTGTATATTTGGTACATGAATCTTGAGTTCTAAGTTTTCCACAGAGTTTCCAAGTTGGAATCAAGGTTGGAAGGGCTGAGATGCAGTTTGAAGTGGTGGAAAGCGACCAAAATAATAGTAACCCATTGGAATCTAAAGAAACAGCCAGTTCAAATTCAGACACATAAGGATGTACTGAAACTTCTAAGATTTTTCCAGCGTGACCTTCTATTTCTAAAATCCCAGTAGCCGAACATGACAAAAAATTTTCTTGCTGGGATTTACTAAGAGATGCATCCTCTACATTGTCTGATTGAGTATGTAACAAAGACCACACAAAGGAATTATAAGGTGATAAATGAATCAGAGAGCACATAGCTGGAGGGCGAGACAAGCAGTTTCTCAAGATAGCCACTTTATTAAGAAGTAATTGCTCCTTCAAACTTGAAAAACCAGTGTTATGAAGATGCCCAAATTCCAAGTTTTGTTTCTTCCATAAAGTGACCCGGGGGAACCTCAAGGGGGAGATGTCGTCAAGACAATGGATGGCCCAGAAAGTAACTAACATTCCAGGACCAAACCCGATCAACCACTCACATTTGCCAGTCCTTTCAAGTTCATAACCTCCTGCAGAAGTGACTTGGTTAGCTCCACCAGTGGTTGTAAACATACCCTTGATTTCAGTTGCCCAAGTCAAAGTTATATCTGTGCCCAATGTTCCATTCAGGGGCTGATTTATCTCAACCACAGCAGCAACTGAATAAGATCTTTTAACAGTTTTTGGATCATTAATGTCCTTGCCAGCTTTTCTAACTCTTCCATTATCCATCTCACTCCATAATCTCACAGTTCCATCTAAACAGCATGTCAGCAAAATGTGCCTCAACGAGCGTTTTGCATCTCCCTGGGATTGCATTTGCATCGATGGTCTCCACTGAATCATTGTAATGGGTTGAGGATGACGTAGCTCAACTTTCGCATATTCAGACTTTCCGTCACTGTAACACACTAAAACACATTTGCCCGCCTCACTAGATCCCCCCATGTCCTGTCTACTCACACAAGCTGCAGTCGCTGAAGGTCCCTCAATAGACCAGGTTGCAGAAACCAGATTTTGAGGCAGATTCTCTTTAAACTTCCACGCAATTTCCCAGAACCTGTTCTTCTTTTTCCATAAAATGATCTCAATTCCACCAGCAATGATCCCATCTCCAGAGCTTGTCCATCCGATTGCCTCCACCTTTGTACACTGTACAAGCACTGCATTCTGGCTCCAACAAAAAGAACCTGAATATGAGTAAAAGAAATTTGAATCCAAGATACATAATAGAAGAACAAAAATCATTAATCTACTCAATTATCATACAAATAATCAACAACATAAAAACATACCGTATTCACATAAATTTACACAAACTTCACTATAATAGCCAAACCGATATTGCTGAAGCAAATCTACAACTACAAATTAGCTATAACAATAAATGGCTTCAGTTTCCAAAATTGAAAATAATAACATCACGTGTCTATTCCAACATAGTTTTGAAACTAACAAATGCAAACACGGATTCTACACTTGCAAGAAGACGAGCCAGTACTTGTAAGCGCAAATTCATAATAAGCAGTTATTTCTTCAGTAACTAAACAGAAATAAAATCTTCTCAATCCAAATTTCATTGCATTGATATTTGATTGCAACCATTCTAATTTAAATAAGCAAAACTAAATTTCCTCAGAGATGGAGAGACTCTTAGTTACCTTTGGAGTTCCCTGAATCGTACGCGAAGACGGAGATGCGATTCCCGGAGGCAGCCGCGAGCTCGCCAATTGAAGGAGTCACTGGAGACCAGGAAACGGCGGTTACGGGAGACGAACAGTCGGAGAGCTCGAAAACTTGCCGGTAAATGGGACCGATTAGGGTTTCGTCCTGGGAGAGAGGAGAAGGGAAATGAGAGATCACCAGAAGAGACGAGGCTCCGTACGCGACCCATGAGTAACCGGCAAATTCCGGTAGCCAGTCTAGGGGGGGAGGGGATCGGGTCGGGGCGGCCGGAACGTATTCGGATCTGAGGAGAGAGAGCGGGAGGTGGCAGGTTGGATCGATGGCGGGATTTGCATTTGGTAAATCAGAGCTTAATTCCGGTTCTTGCATTGTTTCTTCTTTTTTTTTTTTTTTTTTTTTTTAATTTTGTTTGGGCTCTGATTAGAGTGATTGAAAAAGAGCTTCAAAAGAAAGCAGCCACATATACTTGAATTTTTTTTTTTCCGGTTTATTTGGTGCTTACAAATGTTTTGCCGTTGTGTCTATTAATAAATAAATTCATGCAATATAAATATATAATGATGACGACCATAACTTTTTTTTTTTTCTCAAAAAAAATTTAAAAACTTTTAATTTTATACTAAGAATGAAATCATTTTTATTCAAAGGTTTCATACTATTACAACTATTGAAGTCTCCAGATATTGAGTTTAATTCGTAATATTTATTAAACTTTACTCCTAATTCTACTTCCTTTATTAGCAGGGACTAAGGGATCAAGCGCTAAAAACTAAGTCAATATATTTATTTAACATTTATTACAGGTTTTATTCACAGGTTTATATAAGTAAATACGCTAAAAATTGCTTTTGGGCCTTTCTTTATCAAGCGGTAATTTTTCACTCCCTAGGTGACCCTTGTATGCGTGTTCAGTTGTTTCTTGTTTAAATAGCACAGCTGATTGCGAATTAGACAACGACAAGCAACATACCATGCATCAAATAATTGAGTTTGCTACTAGATCATATTGTGCGTTTGTCATTGAAATTATGATTGAAAGTTGAAACTTGAAAGTTAGCCGTCATCAATTCAAAATTCTGTACGATAAGTACGTGTTAAATTCCAAGCAGTGACTCAAAATTGTACTAGCGAATGAATCTATAGTCGAGTTAGGCATGGGCGGCTTCAAGTCTATTTTGATGATTCATGTGACAATGCAAAAAGTCATATTTTCTTCTATAGGTTTGTGTCATCTAGGGTTCCATCCCAATGAGTCAAGATCGATATATATCTTATACAACTCATTACTGTAGTGTCTGTAGTCATGGAGGCTTGAAAAACTGAAACTGATAGGATTCTATATGAACTATTGCATTCGCTCATATCAATCAACAGAAAAGAAAACTCAGCGATGCTTGTCTGGAAATTTTGTAGTCAACCCAAATCGAATTTCTGGGAGCTATTTTAATATGACAAATCTAATTAGCCTCCAATTTGGAAGAAATAGAGTTCTGTGATACGTGTTCTAATAAACTTCTAATCAATTGCTTGAAAATTAATCAAAGAAAAAGAACAGCAGATGAGAGGAATCAAAAAAATGCAAAGCCATCACTGCATGATATATAATAAATAATTTTTACATGTTCTTTATCATTAACTTATTTCTTCAACTAATATTTTACATATTTACTAAATAAAAAATAAAATATAGCCTAGATTAACTTAAACTATTCAAAACTGGAATGGGAACTTATATGCCCTTACAAAATCCAGTCACATTCTGTAGGGTATTTGACAGGATCATAGGCTAGAGTTCCATCATCCATAGAGAAATCACCAGAATCTAACATGGGGTGGTCACTAATGGGAGAGACAGGATTCTGGAGATGAAAATTCATCAGAATCCCCAACAACTGATTTCTTTGTTCTTGGACCTCCACAACTTGGCTCTGTATCAGTTCTAGTTCAACTTTGAGTTCTTGAACCATCTGATACAGGCGAAAAGTAGCACCGGCACTGCCATACACAGGGTCTCTCAGCCTGGCTGTTGCTTCGTAGACTAATGCTTTAACAGTATCTTCTCTATTTGTCTCCTCCACCATCTGACACCAAAAACAATTCAGCATATGTTCCACAAAATGAGCAATGAAACAGTACAATAGAATTCCTGGAGAAATATAATATTATATATATGTATTTTTATAGTCAATTAAGCTATAATAACCAACCTGAATCATTTTGATGACATTGCTAGCTCCAAACACCTTGTGCACACTAGCAAATTTCTCAATCTCATCATTTGGAAAGTAGGGTGCAAGAATGCAATTACTGTCACATCTACGTCGAAGCATCTTACAAGCAGCACAAGGTAGATGGGTTCTTGGTTTGGACACCATTTGAGAAGCCATGTACCAAATTTACGAGGCGTGCCGTTTGTGCTACAAAACAAGTATATATATAATGGGCAAGGGAGA
The DNA here is from genome assembly GCA_019925255.1 of Litchi chinensis. Taxonomy (NCBI): domain Eukaryota; kingdom Viridiplantae; phylum Streptophyta; class Magnoliopsida; order Sapindales; family Sapindaceae; genus Litchi; species Litchi chinensis. The sequence continues at coordinate 13,861,834 of CM034463.1, read as the reverse complement.
GGAAGCTGCCCAGAAA